>CM021103.1:722163735-722477861 GCA_007115665.2 Sequoiadendron giganteum
GGTGATAGAGAGAGAATTAGAGAGGGAAAGAAGGTGGAGATATTGAGAGAGAGGAGGCAAGGAGGGAGAGATAAATAGGTATAGAGGGACAACTAGGTAGAGAGAAGAAAATATGAAAGGAGAGATATAGGGAGAGGTAGGGATGGAGAGAGAGGTGAGATAAAAATAGAGAGAGGTCTAGGTATATAGAGGGAGGAAGAGGTAGGGATGGAGAGAGAGATAAGAGAGAGGAGGGAGGGATAGGTAGGAAGAGAGGGGTCAGATAGAGAGAAATAGAGTAGAGAGGGAAGGGGAAAGAGAGAAGTGATATAGGTGATAAAGATGTGTGATGGAGCTTAAAAATAGAGAAATAAGGAGGAAGGTGGAGAGATTGAGAGGGAAGGAGGGGGGAGAGAGAAATATGTATAAAGGGATAGGTTAGATAGTGAGAGGTAGAGATAAAAGGTGGGTGAAAGGAAGAGAGAGGGAGAGAGAGAGGAGTAGAAAGAGAGGTGAGATATAGAGAATTAGAAAGGGAAGGAGAGAGAGAGGGAGATAGATAAAATCAGAGAGGGAGGGACGGAAGGAGAGAGAGAATGGCAAGATAGAGAGTAGAGAGGGGAGGAGAGAGCGAGGGAAGCAAAGAGAGAGAGAAAGAGAGGAGAGGGAGGGAGGGAGGGATAGGTAGGTATAGAGAGTAGAGAGAGATATATAGAGATAAAAGGAGAGGGATGAGAGATAGAAAAATGTAGAGAGGGAAGGAGGGAGGAGATAGATATTGGAGAGGGAAGGAGAGAGAGAGATGGACATGTAGAGACATAGTTCTTGAGCTCAAGGAAGATATTGTTAGATAAAGGGATGGAGATAATGAGAGAGATAGAGAGGTCTAGAGAATAAGAGATGAAAATGAGTGAGATAGAGAGAGAAAGATGAAATTTGACCTCCTGAGTACTAAAATTTGACCTCCTAATTACTGAAATTTGACATGTTGATTACTGAAATTTGACTAAGTATGAAATTTTTAAGATCTTCCAAAAACTAGAATTTGCATTATATCTCTTAGAGATCTGAAACCACTCTCAAACATCCTGCCTATATATACATGAAATATAACTTAGTGTATAAGAAAGTAAATGTCCATATGTAAATGTAAACTTATACTTAAATGTTTATTTCATGTATATAGTTTCCTTGATAGAGAAAGGAAAAATCTAGTTTTGTGCAAAGTAGGCCATTTGGCACTCGCCAAAAGGCCCGCTTTAGATGTGTTAATTAACATGATTTGCTAAATTTTCTCATATTTTCATCTGTGCTCCCCGTCTCATTTGCACATATTTTAATTTAAGTTTATAAAAAAAATTGTGATAGCATTAACCTCTGTCTTAGCTATCTAAATATATAATTCTTTTTTCATTTTGATTTAATTAAGGTTTTGATCCATGGCTTCTATTGTAAATGCCTTCGTTTTTGGTCAAAAACCAATATGTTTTAGGTTTAGGATAGATTTTTACACATTCATTAGAATGTGAAACAAATTACGTTTTTTGAAACTAGACTCCATTCTACACATGATGAAAAAAAATCAATATTCGATTAGTTTGCAAAAAAATTTGGGGGGAAGCATGCTCAAATTTCAGCTTTTCAGGGTGTCCACTTTGAAAATTCATAGAATAATATATAGTCATTAAAAAAAATATCCGAAAGAAGGAGGATAAACTGCATGGTGTTAGCTAATTTCTCACCATTGGGATTTTTGAAATTCTAAAAAAACGTTAACCAAAAAGGGGGGATCCCTCAGGCGCTATGCTATTTTTTTTTATAAAAACAGGACTTGTTTTGGGCCCCCCCCTTTTTGAGACCCTTAATCTTCATTAATTTCAAAAAGTAATAGTAGCTTAGAAACTAGACTCGAAGCACTTCAACTTTTGTTCTTGCGGCATCTTGAAATTTTGAGAGTAACTATTTTCATTTTCTTGTACAAATCAGATTTTCCTTATTTCAGAAAAAAGTGGCATCTTAAGAGCCAAAATTCTGTCACTGATTGGTGCACTTACCCTAATATGGAGAAGTTAAATGGGGATAATTTTCCCTATGGAAATCTCAAATGGAAGATATACTAATTTTTCAAGGATCGGTATTTTCGAATTGAGGGAATATCAAAGAAACCCACAACAATGGTGGATGAAGATTGGAATAAGCTGGATATTGCAACCATCCGTCAATATCTGGCTAAAAATGTGCATTTTAATGTTGTTCGAGAGAAGACAGAAATAAAACTATGGAAAAAGATTCATGATCTATATGAGAAGAACAAAATGTAAAATAAAGTCTTTCTGATGAAAATAAATAAATCTTAGAATGAAGGAGGGTGCTTCGGTTGCAGAACATTTAAATGAATTTAATATCATTACTAGTCAACCTGCCTCTATTAAAATTATTTTGGATGATGAAATTAGAGCTATTTTACTAATATGTTCTATGCCAGACAACTGGGAAAATTTGATTGTCGCTATGAGCACTTCAGTGCCTGTAGGAACCCTAAAGTTTGATGATGTCAGCAACAATGTAATGAATAAGGAGTTGCGACGAAATTCAATTGTGGAAAACTAGGGAGGAGAAGCTCTAGCTCTAGTTGATCATGGTAGGAGGATTGATCGAGGCTATCAAGGATGCTCAAGATTGAGAGGTCGATCCAAATCAAAAAGGGGTAGGATCACTTGTTATCATTGTGGAAAATCGAGGCACGTGAAGAGAGAGTGTTGATTCTAGAAGCGAAGCCATAAAGATCAAAATCAGAAGCCAACTAGCACAAATTAAGTTGAGACCACTTCTATAGCTACAGATTAAAAAAATTTACTTATTATTTTAGTAGAAGATGTATGCTTGAATACCTCTAGTAGTAGTTTTGATTGGATCCTTGATTCTAGGGCATCTCACCATGTAACTCCATGCAAAGAGAATTTTTTTGAATATAATCCTGGTGATTATGGTAGAGTGCATTTGTGAAATAATCATTTTTGCAACATTTTTGGAGTGGGAGATGTGAAGATCAAGACAAAGGAAGGACAATATATCCTATTGAAAGAGGTTAGGCATGTACTAGAAATGCACATGAGCCTAATCTATGTGGGGCGATTAGATAATGAAGGCTATTTTGTAAGCTTTGAAAAAGGTGGCTGAAAAATCAGCAAAGGAGCATTGGTCGTGGCTAAAGGACCCAAGACTAGGACTTTGTATACATTGATGACAATGATAGAAAGATCGTATAAGACTAATGTTGCAAAAGAAGGAAACTCAATAGATCTATGACATAGGCTCTTGGGTCATATGAGTGAGAAGGGACTAAAAATACTCATGGGCATAAAATTTCTACCAGGTTTGAAATCTTATAATCTTGATCTTTGTGAGCATTTTATTTATGGTAGACAACAAAGAGTTTCATTTCTTAGAGGTGGTCATGAACGAAAGGAATATGTGTTAGAACTGATACACTCAGATGTATATGGGCCTATTAATATTAAATCATTAGGAGGAGCATCATACTTTGTAACATTCATAGATGATGCATCTAGAAAGGTTTGATCCTAACCCATGAAAATAAAAGATGACATATTTGGGATATTTCAAAAGTTCCATGTTGTTGTTGAAAGATAAACTAACAAATTTCTCAAGTGCTTGAGGGTAGATAATGGTGGAGAATACTACTCAAATGCATTCAAGGAATATTGTAATAGGTTTGGAAGTAAGCATGAGAAGATTGTCCCTAGTACTCCTCAATAGAATGGTGTTGTAGAAAGGATGAATCACACTATCATGGAAAAGGTGAGGAGTATGTTGTCAAATTTTTATTTAGAAAAGTATTTTTGGGCAAAAGCGGTGAGGACAACCTGTTATCTCATAAATCGGTCTCCTACTACAGCCTTGGACGGTCGAATTCTTGAAGAATTTTGGACTAGTAAGAAGGTGAATTATTCTCACTTGAAAATCTTTGGATGTGAAGCATTTTTTCATATTCCCAAAGAGAATAGAACTAAGCTAGATGATAAATCTATGAATTGTATTTTCTTGGGATATGTGGATGGTGAATTTCGTTATCGTTTATGAGATCCACTTAAACATAAGATTGTTAGAAGTAGGGATATATTTAATGAGTTAGAGATGTTTAAGAGGACTACAAGTAGTTTGGAGGTTAATAAAATTGTTGGTAGTTTTGATGAACAACAAGAATATATCCCACCAATGTAAGAAAATGGGTAGCAAGTTCAAGAGTATGATGAACAACAAGAGGAGAATGTGGAACAACAAGAAGAAGAAACCTTGCAGGAGCCCTTACAAGAGATTCAACTTGAAAACACAACACCACAGTTGGTTTGTAGATCCACTAGGCCTCATAAGCCTTCACAAAGGTATACACCCTCAGACTATATTCTATTAACTGATGAAGGTGAACCTGATGGTTTTCAGGAAGCTTGTAAAGATGAGCATAGCAAAGAATGGAATAAAGTGATGGAGGAAGAAATGAACTCCTTGTTGGAAAATAGAACTTGGGAGTTGGTAAAGCTTCCAAAGGGAAGAAAATCCCTACAAAAGAAATGGGTGTACAAGATCAAGCATGTGGGTGACGAGAAGAAGGAAAGATACAAAGCAAGGCTGGTAGTGAAGGGATTTGCTCAGAAAGAAGGTATTTACTTCATTGAAATATTTTCACATGTTAAAATGTCATCCATTAGAGTTATTCTTGGTCTTACTATTTCTTTAGACTTGGAGTGTGAACAATTATATGTAAAGACAACCTTCCTTCATGGAGATTTGGAAAAGGAGATTTACAAGGAGCAACCAAAAGGATTAAAAATAAAAGGTAAAGAGAACTTGGCTTGCAAGTTGAAGAAGAGTCTCTATGGGTTGAAACAAGAACCTCGCCGGTGGTATAAAAAATTTGATTCATTTATGTTGGAGCATGGTTTTAATAGACTAGAGGCTGATCATTGTGTCTACATCAAGAGATATTATTAGGGAAATTTTGTTATATTACTATTATATGTGGATGATATGTTAGTTTTTGGACAAGATAAGAATATGATTAACAGGTTAAAGAAGGATTTGGGCAGTCAGTTTGCAATGAAGGATTTGGGTCCAGCACAAAATATATTAGGCATGAAGATCATTTGTGATAGAAAGAAGAAAAAATTGTGGTTTTCACAAGAAAAATATATTGAAAAGGTGCTAGATAGATTTAATATGAAGGATGCCAGGCCATTTGGTACACCTCTTGCTTCTCATTTCAAATCGAGTTTCAATTTATGCCCTTGTGATGACAAGGAGAAGGAGGAAATGAAAAATATTCCTTATACTTCAACAATTGGTAGCTTGATGTATGCCATGGTATCCACTCATCTAGATATTGCACATTCAGTGGGAGTAGTGAGTAGGTTCCTTGTAAATCCAAGAAAACAACATTGGCAAGTTGTAAAGTGGATTTTCAGGTATCTCAAGGGTACTAGTCATTACTGTTTATGTTTTGGCAATACTAATATGGTGCTTGAAGGATTTACAGATGCAGATATGGCTGGAGACCTAGACACCATAAATTCCACCACTGGTTATTTGTATACATTTATAGGTGTTGTGGTATCTTGGGTATCCAGGCTACAACGAATAATAGCTCTCTCTAGTACAGAGGTAGAGTATATAGTTGTGACAGAAGCTTGTAAAGAGATGTTGTGGATGCAATGATTCCTAGGAGAGCAAGGAATAAAATAGGACAAGCATGTGCTATATTGTGATATTCAAAGCACCATTCACTTGGAAAAAAATCCAGCTTTTCACTCATGAACCAAAAATATTGACTTGAGGTATCATTGGATTTGGCATGTGTTGGAAGAAGGACAGTTGTCCTTGGAAAAGATCCATATAGATAAGAACAATTTTGATATGCTCACTAAAAATTTTCCAAGACAAAAGCATGAGCTATGTAGAGACATGGTAGGGTTGGGGTGACTTGATGATTACATCTTATTCAGAACCCTTCATTTTCTTCAAGTGGGAGAATGTTGAACATGTGAAGAAAATGAAAAGTTTCAACAAAAGATCAGCTCCATCTAACCTTATTTAATTTGGAAACTTCTACCACCTAAGTTCACCAAAAAAAGCGCTCAGGTCAACAAAATTATTTAAAATAGAAGCTTCTCTCTTCCACCAACAGTCTAATATCTCCTCCTCCATCCACATTTTATGGATGTTTTTGAGTGAAAAGTGTTTTTGGATAATTCTAAGACCTCTATTTATATAGGTATCTATAATCATTTTGTAAGCAGAAAAGAGATAAACAAAGGTTTCTTTATTGTGCAGCAAAAAAAATATTTCTTGGGTCTTCTCTTATATATATTGTTGTGTGCTCATAGTGCTTTATATTTTACTCTATATTCTTTGTATCCTCTCTGTCCTCTTTTTTGTTGTGTGCTATGTTTAATCTATTCTTTTGCAGATTCATATTGTTGCTGATAATGCAAAGATAGTATAGGCAGGAGTTTTCTCAACATGGGAAGGTGAAGAGAGCAAAAGGCAGAGGAACTTATGTGGTAGCCTCAATGCATGTTATCACATACCAAATCTATGGTAATACATGGAGGAGTTTGGTTGACCTTGTGAAAATGAATGTTGGATGCTGAGGGGGGAATCAATTGGAGAGCATGCTCAAAGTCATATTCATAACATAGTAAGAATTCCATTTTACTTTTGATGAGAAGAATCTTTATTGAATTTGGTGGATCTATTTTTGTTGTAGTATCATTGTTAAGGTAAATCCCTCTTCTAATTAAGGTTTTCTTCTTTTGTAATATTGCATGCATATCAATCTAGATACTCTCAACCTTAGCAATAGATGAAAGAGATACACGGTTATAGTAAAATGTCTATATTTTTATGTTGTCGAAAGGGGATAAATTAAGTGTACAGATAATAATAATCTTCTCTTTTAAAATAATATGTGTTCTCTCTCAAGGAAGATATGGGAAAGTGGATTGGGATGTATTTTGAGTACTCGTACTTTGATCAGAATTGAGACATGAATTTTTTGTTGTGTGTTTGGTGATCTTGGTATTCATACATTTTAGATATAGAGAGGGTTTCCAATCAGATGAGGAGATTGGTTCTTTTGTTGGCTTCTTTTTTATTGTTTTGATTATTTGTTGAGACTGATTCGAATATAATGGAATCTTGTATCAAATTCAATGAAGGTGATTGGTTATATCTACATTTTCTTCTTTATCTTTTGGGTTATAATGCTTTGCCTCTGGGTTTTTGGGTTGTATCAAGTTGTTAAAACCAACTTATCTTGAGACCAATTTTCTTGAGAAGTTGTGTTAATCAGATTCGATCCTTTGTCCCTACTTCATCTCATCACAGCTAACACAAATTTTCCCTTCAATAATGAAATGGTGGATGTTCATACCCAGTTCCAAAACCCTCATTATAGCATGAATGGGGAGATTACGAGGAAAGGTCAGTGGGTTTTTCCTTACATTCTCTAATTGTACTTTCTTGTAAGTTTTTGAAGCCTTTTTCTAATCATTTTTGAGCTTATCCAACAATGATGGAATTTCATGTGACCAGTTTTCTTTGAGGAATTTCACCAATTGGTTCTAGTGTCTTGTCTATGCTTCCACTTTTTGCATGCATAATTTATGTTTAAGATGGATGTGCATACCCTGTTCCTAAGTTCATCTATGCATTTTCAATCTCTCTACCTAGACAATGTCATTGACTTCAAGAAAAAACTACTCTACCTATTGTTTATGTTGCAATTCTTTTAAATTCTTGTCCTTGAGAGAAAATAATGCATGGCATCTGAGACTATTATTTAACCACTAATGTATTTATAACAGAATTTTTGCATTAGTGCAATGATCATATATGCATATGCTTTGAATTTAAAATTAGTTGTAAAATTGGCATTCATTACCTAGCTAAGCACAGACCATCTCAATTTGAACATAATAACATAATATGAGTCAATGAAGATCAACTTGAAACTATGCAAAAATGTTAACAGTATTACATAATTTGATACACTTTGAAATCACCACCTTATACAAAATATCAAAATCATGTTAGCATTTAGTGATTGTCTCATATGACTTGAATTTTACAAGGGAGTTGAAATTTTCTGATTGCATCAATGGAACAGGGGTTTTAGTTTGCATAACTTATTTTAAAATATTGAGGTTGAATAATATTCATATGTTATTGCATTTGTATGTTCCATCTCTAGCTTGGCTCTAATGTTGACTATGCTTCTCCAGTAGATCAGATACTCAGTTTTGTTGTCATCCTTGAGATATTCCTCTAGACCAAATTAGTTTGTAGGACACATGAAAATTTTTACTCAATAAAATATAATGAGTCTTCACACATTCAAGTATATTTATATTCATGTTATCATCATACAATAGTTTACATTTTTGAATATTTGATTTATTCTTTACAAGTTCTAGAACCTATCACATCTAGTGGAATTAGGGGTTGTTCCTTAGCCATGAAATTCGGGAACCACAATAATGTGGACTATTATAGGTATTCTTTCAAAGTTGTATTATATATTTATATTTTTTATTATAGTGCCAACCATATAAATTTCTCTTGATGTAAGAAGAAAGGTAGATCTATGACATCAGTTCTATTGATTTAGGTAATAAATACTATTAATTTTATAGGGAATTCTAAGATAACATTGAATAAAGATTCTTGTGTCATCCTTGTTAAATCTTGTGATGGTCAACTATCAAACATTATCATTATAATTAAAATATTAAATGTTGCATAAAAAGGAGAATAGTAATTCTTATAACATTAATAGCACATGAGGTAGAAGAACAATATACCTTAAAGGATCAATTTGCATGTTTATAACTGAGAGTATGTAAATAGCATGACCTTTAAGTATATTTTATTATCATTATGCAAATAGGATCTAAATTGATGAAAGGAGAGAATCTAATCATTTTCCTAAAAGGATAAGAATGTTTAATCATTTTTCCATAATTATCAAGTATTATTTTGTATTCTACAATGTTCTCTTACTATGATCATGTATTCTTTATCATATGTGTGTCTAATTTTATAAGAATGTATACACATAAAAATATATATTATGACTATATATGTATAGATATATGCATACATGTGATATACCTTTTAAATTAATATTGCACATTCTTATATTGATGAAATTTCTATAATTTTATGATTAGTGAAGCTCAAATTGAGTTATATTCACACATTCTTGTACATGCAAATAGATAAAATAACTGAGCTAGCAATACATTCATTTCATATGCTAAGACTGTGTCTCATTATGTTGACCCAATGGCAATAAAGGTGAACTATTATGTTGCTTTATGTGATTGATATATTCATTTCAAAGAGCTCCTTGTGTTTAAAATTTCCTATTATCATTAGATGTAAAAGTGTCTTGCACAACTATTCCATTATTCCAGTCAGATTTGCATGGTTGGTTTTCCTCGTGTTGGGTTTGGTATTATTCTTTCAAGATGAATTTTGGGGAAGTGAATCACTTTTTGGTAGGGTGGAAATGCGCTCCAACAATTTTCTTTCCCTTGATGTTTTTGGAAGAGAAAAAGTTCAAAAGAGTCGGTCAAAAGAGCATATGCATGTCATGTTAAATAAGCACTAAAATTCTAAGAGTTGACCCAACTTTTGCATGGTGTGCATATAAAAATATTGAAGGAAAGAATAGATGATAAGAGTTAAAGTGATGCATAATGATAGTGATGAATTTAAAATGAATCATGTACATGATAATATTGTTATTGATGTACTTGCTTGGTGTGCATGGAACCTTGTTCATGTAAGGATGCATTGTTGCATGTATGAATGAAAATTTTAAAATATATGTAAAGTTGACCTACTAGATCATTGGGGACAAAGTCTTAAGTCCCTAGATTGCATTACTCATAAGTATTTGTGTAAAAACCTATGAGGTTAATTCTTTGTAGCATCTCGAGGAAGTTTACGTGGATCAAGTGTGACTGTTATATTCTGCATTTGTGGCCATCGGTGGTATTAGCCTAACTTTCTTATTGATCTATTGTGTGTTAAAGAGGATCCTACCTTGTGTGTAAATTACCCTACCCTACATAGTGGGGGTAACTAAGTTTATAATGTAAATTTTAAATCATGGTGGTATTGTGTTGGTCGAGCCTAGTGCCTTTGTTATGTTGACCTTGATAAGTATGTGGATATTATTGAATCGTTCTTGTGATGTAATATTGTGTAAGTCCCCTATGTGGGTAGTCCTTGCATGGAAGAATGATTAGTCATCCCTTGTATAAGTTAATGTGATCTTTTTTGGAAATCATAGTACCCTTGTATGGTCTTATCTTGTGAGCACGAAATAGAAGTGATCATATGTAGAAATTCCTTGAGGTTATAATATTCCAAGTGAATGTACCGTACTAAGAGAGTCTAACTCTAGCATATAAGGTATGAATTCCTTTTTCATATGTCTTCTTGCAGCGCAGCGCATTGAATTGAAAATAATTACATGTTAAAAAATTGCATGGATGCATGTATTGATATTAGAATTAATGCATGAAAGTGAAGTTGAAGATGACAAGTGATATGTGGAATGTTTGGGTAATTTATCTAGTGCATCTTGGATGAAAGGTTTCATGTAGCTATTTAATCCCTCCATGTGACTAGTGTTAGTCACTCAATTATGTGAAGTGTTTCAAGTTGATGATTTATTTTGATGAAAATATTTATTGTGTTACAAGGACCAACATTTGTATTTTGGGTTTTTCTTATGATTAGAATTAGTCACCAACTCTTTTGACTATCGACTTTCCAACCCTTGGTCATACTTGATTTATTATTGAAATTGTCAACATTTCCTGACTTAGTGTTGAATTTAATGATTCTTCTCTGTTTTTGAGTTTTATTTTAAATCTCCTAGTGACTATTACAAATGTTTGAAATCATTGGTTCTATGTTGTGTTAAGTGTTGTAACTATTACCAATTTTTCACCACAACTCAAATTGGCAGAGATGATTAAATTAAGTTCATTTTAAGGTGAAAAAATTTTGATTCGTTTCTACATATGATTAAACCATTGCATGTATTGGAGTTAGAAAGAGTTGTTTAGTTAAATTGTGCAACGTGTTTTCAATTTAAGAGGGCATTCAGTTTTTCCATTTAATGTTAATAGCATAAGAAAATATTGCATGAGATACAAATAATAATACTTTCATTATGTATTGAGTTATCCATTCCATAATGTTTCATACATTTTGCAAAAGAGAAACAAAATTGAACAAGAATTCATAAATGTTGTTTCATATTCTTTGGGATAAAATAAAGATCAAGTGTCCCACACAAGCTGTGGGAATGACTAAGTCAACATAATATAAGGAATGAACTATGCTACTGAAGATAAAAGAAGGAAAGGAACACATAAGAGGAAACATAGTCATCATTAATTGAAGTGTCTTCAAGTTGTCATCATTGTTGCTTATCCTTCTTTTCTCATGTTCTCCAAGTGAACCTGCAAATGATTGGGAAAGATTTGTTAGATATTTGGTTATGAATCCACATATATGATCTATCAATAGTAATATAGAACATTTCTTATGGTGCATTGAATCAATTGAACAAGTATCAGAAGTAGGAAAGGTGAAACATCATTGGAACATGGAACTTTTGTTTTTTTATCTAACTTGTTTGTTCACTGTGCAGGTATAGGAAAAGTCATGTTGTTGATTTTCTTTGAAGATTTGATAGCATGTGGTGTAAAACGGGCTCCCACAAGGTGATGCAATATCATTTGTCAAAACCACAAATACTCAAGGTACTTCTGACCCAAACTTGACAAGAGAAGATCAAATTAAACAAGCATCTTTGATTCACTAATCTTTTCATCAAAATCCATCAAATTTACTTGCCCTTCACAAGGCTACCAAACATCCATTTCACCAACTCAATTCTCAAGGAAAATGACAAAAAACCAAAAACAATTGTTTTAATACTTTTACCAAACTTTTGTACACCATTCAACATCATTATATGATAGAAACAAACTATCTATAACTCTATCTTATCAGAAATTCATTTCCATGCCCTCAAAACACTATTTTCCACCATGGTTCCATATTGGCCAAGCACCAAAACACCATATTATTCTTTATTAACTCTATCTAGACACTGAGACATCTTTAACACCTTTATTTTGACAGATTCAAGGTAACTTTAATCATCCACAACACTATTTTATCAGAATTCCAGTTCTTTGCATTCAAGACCAACATTCCTAGTAGCATAGCAACATGTCTAAGATGAGTATTCCATTTAATCCACAATGAAACACCCCTTTCAAATTATAGATTTAGGGGACCATTTTGGTCTATTCAAACATACTACAATATTAGATGTGCTTTATTTGGAAAAAGTAACAATAAAATAGACTATCCTTGTTGCAAGTTAGGCCTAATCAGGCCTTTAACACAGATAGGGATTATTGAAATTACTATCTCCATGCTTGATTATCCGTAACCATCGATTGGAACACATAATTTTAAGTCTATTAAATCTTAATAATCCATCAACTATCCATTCCCATAACCATTTTCATAAACCCTAAGTCTTAGACTCCTTAAACTCTGTCTTAGCAGATTGAGACACTATTTTGTTGTCAAAAATTTCAATCTCACTCTCTTTACTCTTAACCTTCTGATCTAAAATTTTTAGAATATGAAAGTACATATAAAATGGAGGAATTACACCAAATATCATGAATTTCTACCATGTAGATTAAAATAAATGAAAGCTCTTCTATCACTATTTACCCTAAACAGGGGTATTGACTATTTTGAGAAAAAATATAATAACTAATTCAAAACTGCAGAAAAATACATGCAACAAAAAGGAAAAGGAGGGGGATTGATTTTTCAATCATTTACAATCACTCAATCATGCTTCCATTCCCGTAAAAATCTATACAAAGGTCTGAAACAACTATTTTTCAATAATTCATGAGAAAAAGATGGACTTTATTCATGAATTTTCACTTCCTTCTATTCAATGCATGCCTAAACAATCTCCCCTATCTTGGAAATGAGTTACTATTGATGGGTGTTTTTTCACCTTCTCAACTTAGGCATCACACAAGTATTCTACCTCTCTCGAAAGGTAATTTCCTACAAGGAAGTTGTAGAAAATCACCCCAAGGTCTCTCGGGTGCCAAGTCTTGACAAGCTTGGAATAGTTCAATTGGTTGATGTGTTTTGTTGGTAACACAAAGTCAGCCCTTATGGTTTACAAAGCATGGGAAGTTGGGTCTAGAAATGGAGTTTCAAAGTGTTGGAAGTGAATGAACAGTGGTTTCCCACTCAAAATAGCAAGTTGAAACTCACCATGTTCATCAGATTTGGTATTCATGTTTTGATGCTTTCAACCCTACTCTAACAAGGATTTAAAATAAATAAAACAATGGAAAGGGTTAAGAGGGTTGTTCTAAATCTAAGCTATGAATGAATAGTAACAATGGTGGCTACTACAGTAGACAAACTTCCTAAACTAGGTTTTGTTTGACCAAGAGAAGCCAACAGCTACACAAAACCAGTGCAATCTTCTAGGGATTGCTGATTTTCATATTGTATATGCACATCATGAACATGCAATTGAACTAAGTTGCAGCAATGAAGTATGAAAGCCCAGGCTAACTTTGCACGACATCTTTTCATCAACAAGTGCCAAAAGTATGGACTGAAAATTCATCAAATATCATAACATCAAACACCATTATCATAGCCATTCAAGAAACTAACAACTAAATATAACATGGAAGTAGAACCATGCATGCAAGATGAGAAAATTCAAAGAGAACATCCATAAAATCATCCAATGTTGTATTTTATTACTGCAAATTCCTTTTGCACCAATTCTCCAACCATTTACAAATAAGGAGCAAGCCCCTATTTATAGTTTTCCAAAGCCCAAATGAATGGCTAAGATTGATTTACAATGAGTGGTTCAGATTTGTTTCACATTAGGGTTTCACCTACCCCCATTACATAGGAATTTAAAATAAATCATTTCTCTTATTGCTATTTTGTCATCTAGTGACTCGAGTACTATACCAAATTTGTCATCTAGCTGATTGCCCTTTTACTGTAACTGAAACTGCTTGAAGGTTGCCCCTTATTTGATGGATTTTCAACATTCATCATATGATCAACTAAATCTTGCTAGAAGATTTGTATTGTCGAAGATAAAAACATGTCATTCCTAATTTTGGTGGACATCTCCTAACGGGCAATGATCATGTGATGAAAGACAAAACAACTCCCTCTTGCTCCCTTCAAGGCCACCCTTTGCATTTTTGTCACTGACTTCCTCAGCATAGGCCTTCATCTAATAATAGCTCTGTTGATGCGTGCTAGGAGGAGAGGTAAGCATAAAATGAATGGTGATGGGAGAAATGCGCTTGTTACTTGTTCAACTTTATCAAAGAGCCTCCTCGACGAACCCACATCAGGTTCCATAAATCCTGCATACACAAAGTGCAGTAAGTGCTTTCCTACGTAAATCAAGGAAAATGTCAATAAAATCTTGAAAAATCATTGTTAGATCCATCCATGCATCATTAAAAGATAATAATATCCATATTTGGAGCTCATTTGGACCTGTTACCCATTTTCACTACAGCTCAATTGGCGGAGCTGATTTAATTTTGTTTGATCTTAAAGTAGAAATTCAGCTAGTTGGTACATGGTTTAAATTACTGATTGCATCTGATTTAGGAGGTTCAGTTATGTAAGTGCTCTCAATAAACAGAGTTTAAGATTCATTTCTCAATGATTTGTAGAACAAATGAAGTACCAAGTTGATTATACAAATGATTAAGCATTCATTGCTTTCATTTTATTTCATAACATTGTTACATTATAGATTTCATTTGATTGCAAGAATACAAATGATTATACAAAGTTTCGCTTTGATGCATTTCTTTTCAGAATGAAAAGCAGAAAGAGAATTTAAAGAATCCACACAAGTCATGGAGTTAACTATTGCAATGCATTGAAAGGAGCACTCTACACTATTGAAGATGCAGAGGAAAAGTAAACACATAAGAATCAACATAATCATCATTTCTTGATTGTTGTCGGTCGATGCAGAAGTGGTGCACCAACTTTCATCCTCGAGCTCTGATCGACCTAAAAAAGTTGGGAAATTCCTGTTAGAGCTCTGATTATGAAAAATCCTACATGCACCACCAACAATAATGTGAAATTTTGTCGACAGTGCACTGAAACAATCAAGAAAAGTGCAAAAAATGAGAGCCTAAGAATGAAATTCCATATCATAGAAATATCATAATAATTTATTATTTTTTGCTAACATTGTTTATTTCCTATGTAGGTATAGGAAAATTCATATAGTTGATCATTTTATGAAGATAAAAGCATGTGGAGTAAAACAGGATTCCACAAGGGTAGAGCTCGGCATGCTGCCCCTTAATCTTACAAGTGGGCTAAGTAAAACAAATACATTATCATGCTCATCCGAGCCTTTCATAAGAGAGTAAAATAGACTTAAAATAAAGGAGCAATCAATTTTATCATGCATTCATAACAGTCAGATCGAAGCAATGAAGTGAAAATTACAAATGGATAATAAACTTGACTAACTTGATTCAGCTGAAATCCATCAGTCTCATTATGGAAAGTTTAAATGTTGTCATATTAATTGTTTTTTGTTGCCTTGGGCCTATTCACATTTATTTTTATGTTTCATATTTTTTTGTTCTGGAGCAGCAATGTGTCATGATAGTGAAAGTGAACAGACATACATAATGCCTTATCAATGGAGCACTAATAAATAATGGAAGTATTTGAAGGAGTTAAGTTTTTCATTTGCCTTATGAGTTGTGAGCTGATAACACACTCTGTTCTGGGGAATTTTAAGTATGCAGCTAGGTGATCAAGTAAATGCAATATGAAAGTGGATCAGAGAAGCTAAATCTGAGTATACTTGGAGAATCATGAGGAGCTTGCATTATTTTCATCTTATGTCAACTAATAAAGCTTTGATTTCAAGAGAAAATTAAAGTTTTTGTATGTGTCATGCAATAGGAAGCACAAGTAGCAGAGGAGTTCTCTTGTTTAAGCTCAATGGAGGTAAAGCAAGGAGGTTATGAATCTACAAAGGAATGAAGAAATTTTTGAGATCATCTATAGTTTTAGAGTTAACAAAGTGTAGTAACTGGGTAGCTTCGAGTAATTTTTCCTTTCAAAAAATAGAATACCCATGTTGAGTTATCAACTCAAAATGCCAAATACAATCAGAAAGTGATATTCATTCCAAAATAGACATAATTTATAAATGAAAGTATCACTTTCTACAATGATAATACAAAATTTCTCTTTCATTTCCATGAATACTCATATAAGGTTGATAACCCAGAAGGCAGATTTCATTTTTAAATGCAGAGTTTCTTCCTAACCCACATGATTTTTTTTTTACAGAATATGAAAATGAGAAGATTCTTTCAAGTTTTTACAAATACCCATATGAGGAATTTTACTCAAAGTGCATATTTTCTTCATATAAAGAAATACCCAAATGGGGGTTTCATAAGAAAATACAGATTTTCCACTATTACTGAATACCCATGAAAGGGTTTTTACAAAAATGATGGTTTCTCTCTATTTCCAGAATACCCATGAAGGGGTTTTTTCAAAATGCAAATATATACAATGTTATAATGGGTCGAGCCCATTTATGAAAGAATTTACAGAAAAAAATGAGCAAGATTTTTTCCCAAGGGCTTTTCTTTTAGCCTTTGGAGTGAAAGGTGGATTCAAAGTAAAAATACTCATTTTATGCATGAGTGGCCACGGCTTGGAGAGATTTTCTCATGTTCACAGGTCAAAAAGGAAACCATTTTAAGTTTGTTGTCCAAGTCCCAAATCCGAAGAAACATGAGAAAATGGGGTGAGAAATTCATGGTAGAAACCCAGAATGAAGCACTCATGGCATGGCCTGTTTATGTCTGTATTTTATTTTTTTTAAACAACAATCATAGCCTTGCATTTTTAGCTTTTAAAAGCTTTTTATTGAGGAAAAAACAGAGAAGAGCAATAAGGAGAGAATAGCTTACCATTCTATGAGTGTGGAGGAGTACTTTGGCCACAGCCAAGCCTCATAAGAGCTCTCAATTACAAGCTCGATCTTATGTGTTCATGGTGGACATGGAGGTAACCAAACATAAGAAGAAAAATGAACAAAGAAATCAGATACAGAGGAAGAGAAGTCATGGCCTTAGAGGCCTTTTTCTTGCTTTCAAATAAAAAATGGAGCCACAAAATACCATGAAGTCAGCTTACCATTGTTACAGTGAGGAGAATCGACCATCTGAAGACAAAAAATTTAAGTTCTCAAGCCTTTCAAAGTGAAAACCCTAGCATACACATGGCGACGCTCCTCCTAGGCAGAGTTCATTTCTTCAAAAGTTACAAAGTGGAAATGAAATGGGATTTTAGGGTTTTTCCTTCGTTTTGTTCTATTTGCCCTAATTCGAAATGGGCTTTTCATTAAGGTTAATGCCTTAGAGTTTATTCATTGATGCCTTATACATGCCCTAGGTCAAGCATTGGCCTTCACATAATACTATTTGCCTAAGTCCTTAGGCTTGTATTGATAGATGTTTTATGGCTTGAGACTTTAGGGGTTTAGTTTTGTCAAAATGATGATTTTATCAAAGTAAAAGGTCCCAAATACCTTAGGTTTTTTAATTGAGTTGGAGAAGTATGCCTTAGGTATATTATTTCAAATGATTTTAAAGAAATCAATTAAATGTAAAAATGGAGGGCTTTGTTTATTTTTATGATTTTTCTAAGAAAAATCAATTTTGTAATTGGAGAAATAAGGGTTATTGTTTTGCAAGGATTTATTTTTTAAATATTTATTGTAAAATTAGGTCAATTAGGAAAAATTAAAACTGCATGTTGGAAAGCAGAAGATAAAACAATAATTTATAAATTGTTTTATTCCTTCTTGCTATTTTTAGCAATTTTTAAGCAAAGATAGGTTTGACTTATCCTTGGTCAGATTTCAGTTGCATGGAAATAACATGAAGTGTTTTATTTTTCTTTTAAAGTAGATTTTACCTATTTTAGAGGCCTTATGGCATGCACATGCAAAAAGTGTGAGTTTTTTACTTTTATGCCACATTTTGGAGCAGTTTTAGGTGCTTTTCCTTGAGCTCTCTTCTTGAGCTCGGATTAGGGTTTTGGTGATATATCTTGAAGAAAAAATTAGAGTTTTCTTAGTCCAGATTATTGATTCTTGCTCTCATGTTGAAACATAGAGTTTTGTAACTCAAAAATTTGTACTCAAACTTTGATACTCTTTTAGTTAATAGAAACCGATTTCCTATTTCCCAATTTTTGTATCTCTTGTAGTTTTAGTTTAATGTGATAGTGTGATTTATGTTTACACGATCCTTGTTATGTCCTGAAGTTGTAACTTTGATGCAGAAAGATCATAAATACAGGTTGCATGTTGTATTCAAAATATGAATTTTCATGCAAATCATTTTGTGTTAAGTGTTCATGAGAGATTGTGAGATATTGTTGTTTTTGAGAGCTATTTGTGGCAAAAGCCAGAGTCATCTTTAAGTCTTGAAAATCATTTTAAGTTATAGGTTTCATTTCAAGTTCATCTTTCTACCCTTTTCCTCAAAAAATCACTTAGAATAAATTTATCATTCGGAGAACCAACTCACTCTGGAGATTCCTTCTTCGTTCAGATCACCCACATCTAAAGAAGGTTTCCATATGTCAACAAATAGTTAGATTTCTAAAAATTTAACACAGGGTACATATTTGATTGATAAAAGTTTTTGGCACGCCCGGTGGGACTCTAAATGTCAATTTCAGAGAAGTTTTAATCTTTTAAAGTTATTTTTTGGTGTATGCAGCAAGTTATTCAGCCTTTTGGAGGCCTTTTTCAATATACTTGGCAACTTTGATTCTGATTTTGCATGCAGACATAGTACAACATGCACATGAGAAAAATTCAAAAAAGATCAATTTATGTACCATTTCAGTACCTCCAGTTGTCCCCACCATGAAGGAGAGGTAGAACAACAAAAATACTTTTTGACACACTAGGGAGGTCAACATTAACACCTACAGCTCTAAATTCTATAGTCTTATCACCAAGAAGTCTCGTTCTTGTATCACAAGCACCACCGATGGCAAGGAGGCATGATTTTTCACCTTTTAATGGGGGCAATCAGCTAAATATTGCACAATATGATCATATTCTAGTAGCAGCTTTCAAGAGCTTGCCATTCTTTACTGGAGAAGAAAATTTTACAACCATTGAACACATTCGTGATGTGGCCACTCTATGTTTAGTTCACAACATTACTCAAGAAAATGTAGCACTAAGACTCTTGGCTGTGTCACTCAAAGGAAAAGCATTGTAATGGTTCAAAGGCCTCGTAGCAAATTCAATCACAACATGGGATGCATTAGGCGATGGCCTGTACCAGTATTTTGTTGATAAATCAAATCATGCATCTTTGTTGGAATAGTTGAGCACGATCAAAAGAGATCTGCATGAGCACTTGGCTAATATCAATTACCAATTTTAGAGAGCTTGGGATAGAATCCCTACAATGGTAAAACCTTTACCAGCTCATGCTTTTCTATTTTTCTTAAAGGCCTTAAATAGAAAAAATTTAGTTATGACCCAATCTATGGGTGGGCACACACTCCCTAACACTTTTGATATTGTCATTAGAGTTGAGAACTGCCTTATTCAAGCTAGGGAAATTTCCCCTGGGACCCCTATGCCTTTGTTTCTAGTTATTCAAATTCCTACACTTGTATCTTTACCACCCTTAACTATTGTTCCTCCTGTTCCAGCAATAAGATATCAGACCACAACCCAAGAAATTGTTGCTCCAGTCCAAAACCAAGAGTTTCAAGAAATAAAAATCATATTGAAGACCTTTGGGAATGATCTCGTGAGCATTGAAAAGAAAGATGACCAAGAAAATAAACCATATCAAGCCCCATACTAGCAAAACCAGCCTAATAGGCTAGCTTTTCAGAATGATTATCAAGCCCAAAGAAAAAAATTCAATCCTAGACCTTTCCAGCCCTACAACCCAAATGCTAGCAATTCATCAAAAGAACTCATGTCACAAAATAACCTTGCCCAAGATTGTGATTGGTGCTATCCATGAAATCAGCCCCATAACTAGTCAGCATGTGCTAACAACATGAGAAATTAGGACTTAATGGTCCAAAATAGTTATGCAGGTTCCAAGTCAAAATTTGGAACAACAAGAAAGCTTCAAGGTTGCTTTGCCAAACTGGAAGAGTTCTGAGTTTTATGGTGTGAACGGTCAGGATCAGCAAGATTCTCCTACTTCAACCAACACTAGGTTAAAAAAGAGAGCCATGGATTTGGGGCAGCAAGCTGGAAATTCAAAGCAATAGTCTAAAAAGGACAAACAACCTATTTCTACATCAAATACTAATGTTTCAGTGCAACCTAAGGTGCATATTCTGCAAAGAAGCCAAGAAATTCCTGGCAAGGAACAACCCAAGACACCATCGCAACCTTTGCAGAAAGGAAGTGATGATGCTGTCACTAAAAACTAGCAAAAGGTAACTCTTGTTTCTTTCAACATGTTTGAACATCTTAAGAAAGCTATTGTCAATATGTCAGTTATGGATGCCTTGCATATTCTGGGTCAAAAGAGTTTGTTGCAGGATGCTTTAGCAGAAATTTTTGTTTCTAATAATAATCATGGGAACGCTAAAGTTGTGCTTGCAAATATCTTGGAGGTCAATAATGAGCAGAAAATAAAAGAGGTAAAACCTCCTCCATTTTATTTAAGTCTAATTATTGGAGACAAAATAGTGCATAACTGTATGGTCGATTTTGGTGCAAGTAGCTCCGTTATGCCCAAGAGCTTAGCTGATACATTAGGTCTTGCTTATGAACCTAACTCTCAGAAAGGTGTAGTACAGTTGGATGGTATGTTGATAAAACTATTGGTATAATAAAAAAATTAGCTCTTACTTTGCATGCATCCCCTAGTTTTGCAATCTATCAAGACATACATGTTATTGATCTGCCACCCCACTTTTCCATTTGCCTTTCAAGGGATTCTACAGCCAAGCTAGGTGGGTTTTTTTCCTTTGATTGGTCTCATCTATTTTTTAGAACAAGGAATGGTACGAAAATAACCATAAATTTTGAGCCTCTAGCCAAAGACCATATCAAACCATATGTCCCAAGCCCTATAAACACTAACCTATGCATCACCCCTGTATTGAAGGAGCAAACCATGACCTTAGACCACAACACCCCTATAGAAAATATGAATCTAGATGAATGGGCAGCTGAAGATCATGAGCTTGATCCTTTCTAACACACATATGTGATAGGATTACGAGTTTATATGATTTGTGAACCTGATTTTGATATGCCTAACCTATTTAAAAAGGAAGGACAATCTACAAAGAAGGAAAATAAACTTTGGAAGCTTTATTTTGATGGCTCAAGGATCAATGTAGGTGTTGGTGGTGGAGCCATGCTGATTTCACTAGAAGGAAACAAGTATATTCAGCTTTCAAGTTTGCATTCAGCTGTACAAATAATATAGCTGAATATGAAGCCCTGGTGCATGGCCTAGAATTGGCCCGAAAGAGAGGTATTAAATGCTTACGTGTTTATGGTGATTCAAAATTTATAGTGAATCAAGTTAGAAACTTGAAGGCTGCAAAAAATGATTCACTTAATAAGTACAAGCATCATGTATGGGATTTGATTGAAGATTTTGATGCTTTTAATATATGTTCAGTTCCTAGAAATGAAAATAAGCATGTAGATAGGCTCATTTCCATAGGAGCCCAATTTGATATTCCGAATGAGATTCACAAATTAGAGGCATGTCAATATGTTAATATTATATTCAAACCTTTTGTACCTGACAATAATGTGAGTTGGCAGGTTTTTCACAGTGATGAGTAGATTGTAAGCTTCTTAATTGTTGAAGTTGAGTTCACTGATGGAAATCAGCAAAAGTGGCAGCAGTAGTATGATAATCAAATTGTTTAATTAAAAACGAGTGAGTTGGCAAAGGGGTTGGTGACCTTGGAATATGTTTTCAACTTAGATGACCATGTATGAAATGATAAATGTAGCATGACTGTCAAGGAAGAGCACTATGAGGAAATCGATATTTTTAAAGGTAGGTTGCTCAAGCTAGGAAAGGTATGTAATAAGGAGGAACATCAAGCTTTTATTCTATTATGTCAATATTTTAGTGATTTCTTTGCTTGGGAATACAAAGATCTGAAATTTTTTAACCCAGAACTAGCCTAACATACTATTGAACTAGAACTTGATGCAAAACTTGTAAGGCAGAAACAAAGACCTCTTAATCCCAAATTAGAGCACCTTATGAAGGCTGAGTTGAACAAGTTAGTTGAGAGTGGTATTATTTTTCCTATCAATCATACTTCCTAGGTGTCTAACTTAGTTTCGATTAGGAAGAAAAGTGGGCAAATTAGATTGTGTATTTCTGAGATTTAAATAAAGCGTCACTGAAAGACCACTATCCACTCCCTTTCATGGAGTAGATTTTACAAGTAGTTTCAAGTTCTGATAAATTTTCTTTGTTGGATGGTTATTTACGTTATAACCAGATTCTAGTAAAGTAGGAGGATCAGGTCAAAACAACGTTTACAACTAAATGGGGCACCATGGCCTATAAAAAGATTCCTTTCGGCTTATCCAATGTTGGAGCAACATTTCAGCTAGCAATGGACATGGCCTTTCATGGCCTCATGAACAAGTTTTTTTTGGTATATTTAGATGATATTACTATTTTTTTCAGAAATAATAATGAACATCTTGAGCATTTAAAATATATTTTTCTAAGGTGTAGAGAGTTTGGAGTATCTCTCAATCCAAAAAAGTGTATTTTTTTTGTGCACGAAGGTAAACTCCTTGGACACATTATTTCAAAACAAGATATTTCTATAGACTCTAAGAGTGTTTCTTCTATTCTTGAATTACCATTACCAGCTCACAAGAAAGGATTACAATTTTTTCTTGGAAGAATAAATTTTGTAAGGAGATCCATACCTAACATTGTAGCTTTCTTGCAACCTCTCATTGCTATGCTTAAGAAAAATGTACCTTTCAGTTGGACCAAGGAAGGTAAGAGGATTTTTGAGAAAAGGAAGCCCTTGTAGCTGCTTCTACTCTCATTAATCCAAATTATGACAGAGATTTTATTCTTTATGCCTTTGGAGGGGTAGATACTATTTCAGCTATGTTGTGCCAGCAAAACGATGAAGGCTTGGAATAGCCTGTAGCATTTTTCAGCTAGGTATTGCATGATTATGAGGTGAAGTATTATTTTGTTGAGAATCATGTTTTTTCTATTGTGAGAAGTCTTAAAAAATTCAGGCATATGTTGTCAAATAACATAATTCATTTATTAGTCACTCATTCAATTGTTAAAGACTTCTTGCTTAACCATGAAATCAATGATAAGCGTGTTGGTTGGATAACCAAGGTTATGGATTTTGATATTGATATTAAAATAACCAAGCTTGTTAGAGGCAAGGGTTTGTGTGAACAGATTGTAGAAAACACAATGGACAACATCTTGAAAGAAGCTGAAAGTGTTGGTACAGTGATAAATAATGATGATGTAGTTATTGTTCCAGTTCCTGCTGCTACTTAGGTCCAGCAAATGATGCATTATTTACAAATTAGTGAGTGTCCCGAAGGCTTAGACAGAGAAAAAGGGAGGTATTACAAATTACAGTCCATTCCTTTTGCAATTATTGATGCCATTCTTTATAGGAGAGACTTTCAAGGTGTTTTATTAAGATGCATTGAGTCTGATCAAGTTGACAAGTTGTTAGGAGAATTTCATTATGGGCCTTCAGGAGGCCACTTTTTTGCAAGAAAAACAGCCCTATAAATTATGCAGGTTGGTTATTATTGGCCAAATCTGTTTAAGGATGCTATTGCTTGGGTCCAAAAATGTGATAAGTGTTCCTTGTTTTCTAGAAAACAGAGGCTTGCAGTGCTACCCCTGCATCCTATTCAGGTGGAGTAGTCATTTTCCAAGTGGGGTTTAGACTTCATTGGACCAATCAACCCACCTTCAAGCATGGTTCATAAGTGGATCCTTACTGCAATGGATTGCTTTACTAATTGGACCAAAGTTGTTGATTTGAAAGAAGCAAATGAGACTTTTGTGCTTAATTTATATCAAGAATTAGTGTCAAGATTTGGTACTCCATATTCAATAATTTCTAACAATGGTTTGGCTTTCATCGGTTTAAGGATTTCTGATTGGTCAATTAGGAATAATATTTATCTGAATACATCTTCTAACTATTATGTGCAGGGGAATGAGTAGGCATAATCTACAAATAAGAATCTAATCCGAATAATCAAGAAGATAGTCGAGGATAATCAATGGATGTGGCATGATAATCTTAAGTTAGCCCTTTGGACTGACAGGGTGACTCCTAAAAGGGCCACTGGTTGTTCTCCTTATGTACTTTCATATTGAAGAGAAGCTAAGTCACCTGTTTCTATAGAATTACCTACTTTGAGTTTTGTTAAAGAGTTGGAATTGCTGAATGAACAACCTCTTGAAGTGAGATTTTCACAGTTGATAGAGCTCGAAGAAACCAAAAAGGAATCATTAAGACAAATTGAAATACATCAAGCTCACATGAAGAGCTCTTTCGATAAAAGGGTAAGACCACAAGAATTCATCATTGGTGATCTAGTCTTTAAGTGGAATGAATTTAAAAGTAAACCTGGACGACATTCCAAATTTGATACAATTTGGGACAGGCCTTATGTGATCACGGACTGCAAGGAGCACAATGCTTTCCAACTTTCTAAGTTGATTGGAGAGGTGTTGTCTATCTCAATTAGTGGGATCCACCTCACGCATTGCCTCTGAGATAAGTTCTATTTTGTAAATAAGTAGAGTATTTTCTGCAAATTATTGCTTTACGCACATTTATTTTAAGTTTTCCTACTTTCCTTAAGCTTTGATGCGCATGTTTTAGTTGGCCATCAAGTCCTACTAGTTTTCTTTCAGCATTGTTTTGTTTTGTTTTGTTGTTGTTTGGAATACTATTGTTCAAATTTATGAGTTTCATGAAGGGGCAGATTTGACTCCACACCCAATAGAGTATTATAGGCAACTGATCTAATACTAAGTTGGAAAGAATCTAGCAAAAATCACCAAAATGTTACCAATTTTCACTACAGCTCAAATGGTGGAGCTGATTTAATTTTGTTTGATCTTAAAGTGGAAATTCAGTTAGTTGCTACATGGTTTAAATTACTGATTGAATTTGATTTAGGAGGTTCAGTTATGTAAGTGCTTTCAGTAAATAGAGTTTAAGAGTCATTACTCAATGATTTGAAAAAAAAATGAAGTACCAAGCTGATTATACAAATGATTAAGCATTGATTGCTTTCATTTTATTTCATGACGTCGTTACATTACAGATTTCATTTGATTACAAGAATACAAATGATTATACAAAGTTGCATTTTGATGTATTTATTTTCAGAATGAAAAGCAAAAAGAGAATTTAAAGAATCCACACAAGTCATGGAGTTAAATTTTGCAATGCATTGAAATGAGCACTCTACACTATTGAAGATGCAAAGGAAAAGTAAACACATAAGAATCAAAATTAATCATCATTTCCTAATTTTTGTCGGTTGATGCAGAAGTGATGCACCATATTTTTTCCTCAAGCTCCGATCAACCAGCAAAAATTTGGGAAAGTCTTGTTAGAGCTCCGATTATGAAAAATCCTACATGAATCGCCAACAATAATGTAAAATGTTGTCAACAGTGCACTGAAACAATCAAGAAAAGTGTAGAAACGAGAGCTTGAGAATGAAATGCCATATCATAGAAATATCATAATAATTTATTTATTTTGCTAACATTGTTTGTTTCCTGTGCAAGTATGTGAAAATTCATGTAGTTGATCATTTTATGAAGATAAATCCATGTGGAGTAAAACAGGCTCCCACAAGGGTAGAGCTCGACATGTTTGCCCCTTAATCTTACAAGTGGTCTAACTAAAACAAATACATTATCATGCTCATCTAAGCCTATCATAAGAGAGTAAAACAAACTTAAAATAAAGGAGCAATCAAGTTTATCATGCATTCATAATAGTCAAATCGAAGCAATGAAGTGACAATTACAAATGGATAATAAAATTGACAAACTTGATTCAGCTAAAATCCATCAGTCTCATTTTGGAAAGTTTAAATGTTGCCATATTAATTGTTTTTTGTTGTCTTGGGCCTGTTCACATTTGTTTTGTTGTTTCATATTTTTTTGTTCTGGATTAGCAATGTATCATGATAGTGATAGTGAATAGGCATACATAATTCCTTATCAATAGAGCACTAATAAATAATGGAAGTATTTGAAGGGGTTCAATTTTTCATTTGCCTTATGAGTTATGAGCTGAGAATACACTCTGTTCTGAGGCATTTTAAGTATGCAGCTAGGTGATCAAGTAAATGCAATATGCAAGTGGAGCAAAGAAGCTAAATCTGAGTATACTTGGAGGATTATGAGGAGCCTACATTATTTTCATCTTATTTCAACTAATAAAGCTTTTCTTTCGAGAGAAAATTAAAGTTTTTATATGCGTCATGCAACAGGAAGCACAAGTAGCAGAGGAGTTATCTTGTTTAAGTTCAATGGAGGTAAAGAAAGGAGGTTATGAATCTGCAAAGGAATGAAGAAATTTTTGAGATCATCTACAATTTTAGAGTTAACAAAAGTGTAGTAACTAGGCAGCTTCGAGTATTTTTTCCTTTTAGAAAATAGAATACCCATGTTGGGTTATCAACTCAAAATGCCAAATACAATCAGAAAGTGGTGTTCATTTCAAAATAATCATAATTTATAAATGAAATTATCAATTGCTATAATGATAATATAATTTTTTTCTTTCATTTCCATGAATACTCATACAAGGTTGATAACCCAGAAGGCAGATTTCATTTTTAAATGCAGAGTTTCTTCCTAACCCACATGGTTTTTTTTTTACAGAATACAAAAAATGAGAGATTCTTTCAAGTTTTTACAAATACCCATGGGTGAACCTACATAAGTGGTGAACACTTTTGTGGAGGAAGGGAAAAGTCATTTTTTCCCTCTACACAAAGTGAAGGGGTTCGACCAAACCAAATTGTTCGCTCGAACCCCTTTGACATGTGAGCGAAAATATTAAAATAAAGGGGTTCGAGCGAACTAGGGTTCGGTTGAACCCCCTTAATAAGGATTTTTTTTTTAAAAAACCTATCATTTTCCCAAACCCCGTGAATTTTTTTCATTATTTTAATGTCGATAGGTTCGGCTGAACCCCTTTAAGGAGGTTCAGTCGAACACCCTTTTTCCCCTATCTCCTAAAAAAAATGATTTTTTTTGTAAAAAATTGTCGTTCGAAGCTCAATTTGAAAATGAAAATGCAAAAAAAATCAGAAACCCAACTAGATAATGATATTCCTCGGAATGAGCTATCCGTCAAATATAATTTTAATATGATTTTCTTTTATTATGTATTTTTTTTTTTAGTTTTATTAAACATAGGTTTTTCACTGAAAATCAAAATCTTTGGTTTGCACATTTGGAAAAATAGCAGATTATTAAAATAAAAATTTTAAAAATATGTTGAGGCTGGGTATATATGTCCTTGATCCATTAAAAAAAAAAAAATGAATTTTGATTCATACAGAAAAAGTTATGTTGTATACAGTCCACCTATGTCTGAATTGCAATTGGTTTGACTTTGAAAATTGATTAAGGAAAAAATATTCAATAAAAAACTATGAGACAAAATAAAAGTGCTAGATACCGTATTTACAAATCTAAATTCGAAAAAATTAGAATTTTATCCTTCATACAAAAAAAGTTATGTTGTATACGGTGAGCGTCACTTTTTAAAAATGTTGTTTTATGAAAAAAACCAGTTTTCGTGGGAGATGGAAAAAAAAGTGCAATTTGATTCCAAAAATTTTGAAAAAAATATTTTTAGAATCTAGAGACAAAATTTAATGAGACTCTAGTTTGGATCATTTTCAAATTCCTCACGGTTTAGCTGCTACAAGAGCCCGAAAGTGAAGATCTAGTTAAAAATAATAATTGCAATGTTCAGTTTGCCCAAAAATTGTAAACCACTATTGTGGGATCACCCCCATATGAGGTTTTTTACTCAAAGTGCAGATTTTCTTCATATAAAGAAATACCCACATGGGGGTTTCATAAGAAAATACAGATTTTCTACTAAAACTGATTACCCATGAAAGGGTTTTTATAAAAACGATGATTTCTCTCTATTTCCAAAGTACCCATGAAGGGGTTTTTTCAAAATGCAAATATATACAATGCTATAATGGGCCAAGCCCATTTATGAAAGAATTTACAGAAAAAATGAGCAAGATTCTTTCCCCAAGGGCTTTTCTTTTATCCTTTGGAGTGAAAGGTAGATTCAAAGTAAAAATACTCATTTTATGCATGATTGGTCGTGGCTTGGAGATGTTTTTTCATCATGTCACAGGTCAAAAAGGAAACCATTTTAAGTTTGTTGTCCAAGTCCCAAATAAAAAAAAAATATGAGAAAATGGGGTGAGAAATGCATGGTAGAAACCCAAAATGAAGCACTGATGGCGCGGTCTGTTTATGTCTACATTTTATTTATAAAAAACAACAATCATAGCCTTGCATTTTAAGCTTTTAAAAGCTTTTTATTGAGGAAAAAATACAAAAGAGAAATAAGGAGAGAATAGCTTACCATTCTATGAGTGTGGAGGAGTAGTTTGGTTGTGGCCAAGCTTCATAAGAGCTCTCAAATACAATCCCAAGCTTACATGTTCATGGCGGCTAGGGAGGTAGCAAAACAAAAGAAGAAAAATGAACAAATAAATCAGAGAGAAAGGAAGAGAAGCCACGGCCTTAGAGGCCTTTTTCTTTCTTTCAAATAGAAAATGGAGCCACAAAATACCATGAAGTCAGCTTACCATTGCTACAGTGAGGAGAATCGACCATCTGAAGAAACAAATTTGAAGTTCTCAAGCCTTTCAAAGTGAAAACCCTAGCATACACATGGCGGCGCTCCTCCCAGGCAAGTTCATTTCTTCAAAAGTTGCAAAGTGGAAATGAAATGGGATTTTAGGGTTTTTCCTTCGTTTTGTTCTATTTGCCCTAATTCGAAAAGGGATTTTAATTAAGTTTAATTCCTTAGAGTTTATTCATTGATGACTTATGCATGCCCTAGGTCAAGCATTTTGGAGGCCTTCACATAATACTATTTTCCTAAGTCCTTAGGTTTGTGTTGATAAATGTTGTATGGCTTGAGACTTTAGGGGTTTAGTTTTGTCAAAATAATAATTTTATTAAAGTAAAAGGTCCCAAATACCTTAGGTTTTTTAATTGAGTTGGAGAATTATGCCTTACGTATTTTATTTCAAATGATTTTAAAGAAATCAATTAAATGTAAAAATGGAGGGCCTTGTTTATTTTTATGATTTTTTCTAAGAAAAATCAAGTTTGTAATTGGAGAAATAAGGGTTATTGTTTTGCAAGGTGTAGACATGGAAAATGTACAAGTTCGTTTTGGCACACCTGATCCTAATTACTAACAACATTTCCTCTTAAATCACATTCTCAGCATTTCATCACTTTCTATCTTTTAATTCAATAAACCACTATTTATTGGATTAAGTCTTCCTCTGTCAGTAATTAAATTAAATCAATTTAATTTAATAAACCTTACATCCCTGTTTAATTAAATAAATCATTTTATTTAATTAAAATCTCTAAAGTTCTCCTATTAAATTAAATAAATTAAAACCTTATTTGATTGAATCTAACATTTTCCTTCTTGATTAAATAAATCAAATCATTTATTTAATAAATCATTTCCTCTCAATTCTGGACTTAAATCAATTCATAAATCTAAGTCTAAACTGTCACATCACCTAATCCTTCATTAAATTAATTAAATCCATGATTAACTTAAACCTTCTCACTAAAATCCTCTAGAAAATGCAAGTTGCACAATAAATCAATTACTTTGATTTATTAATTCTTCTATTTTCTCTCACAAAGCATCAAAAGGGAATATTCCCTTGTTTGAATTCAAAAAGGCCAAGTGGACTTGGTCCTTCTAACAAGGCATTCAATGCCCCTTACATGTCCTTGACCTTGAACCAAGTGACATTTACTCCACTTCCCTTCCCCCTTCAACAAGTCAACTCAACATTTCAAATTCAAATTTATGCATTTATCATGCACATTGGCCAAAATGTGCTCATTCCTCATCCAATCACATGTGGGCAAGTGGCACAATGCCATTGGATTATCCTTTGTCCCACATTGCTCAATCTTTCTCACTTCTTCTAAATTGAAGTCTATAAATTGGAGACTTCTCTCCTCATTTATCATCCACAATTCATATGCAAAGTTACTCTCTTCAAGTGAGAACTAATTTTGCCCATTTTCATCCAAGCATTCACAATATTTCACATTTTGCATCAAAATTATGCTCAAATCTCTTTGGAGATTTGACCATTGTTCAATCAACCACATTGCAACTTAGGAATTGGGAAAGGGCCAATTGCAACACTCCATTGGCACCAATTCCCCCATGGAATCATCAATTTGTTCACTTAATTAGGACTTGTTTTCATTTATTTTATTTGTTCTTCCCTTGTTCCTATTTTAAGATTCTTTTAACAAATGGATTTCATGGGGAATCCCTCATTTTTGCTTGCATTTTGATCTAACACTAACATTGTTTGTTGTCTTCGTGCTATTGCAGGTTTAGGGATTCACATTTTGGCTCTAGAAGGAGAACAATTTCACTTTTATCACATTTTTTTTCCAAAATATCGTGGTTTTTTCACATTTTTTGCTCACATACAAGAAACTGCATCGCGGATCAGGCACGCGGTCCTGTATTGCACCGCAGACTCATATGCGGCGATGTATTGCACCGCACCCCTAGAACTCTGCGGCACCATATAGCACTGCAATCGCTTCCCATCTTTGAAATTTCAAATTTTGCCAACTTTCATCGCTTCCTAACTCCACCACGTGCCAAACTCCACTGCACCTGCAGTCTCTGTTTCTGCAGAGCACCGCATACAATCGACCACGTGGCACTATATGGCACCGCCTATTTCTTTAACCAGCATCGCACCTGCTAAACTCTGTCTCGGGAAACAGACTGCCTTTAAAATTTGAGTAAATTTTTAATTTTTAGCATTAACTTGGTTTGTTGTATTTTTGCTCTCTATTTTTTTTGTCATTTTGCAGGTTGGAGAAGAGGAAAAGCAAAGAAAGAAGTCCATCATGATACCATGTTCACAAAACCAAAGTGTTCCTAAACACTAAAAGTGTTCTTTAACACTTCTTAAGAAAGTTTGTTAAATATCTTTGGCCTTAGGAAAACTAATTTTACTTTGGGCTTTAAAAGAACAATCATTTTTTTTTTTTTTTTAAATTTTTTTATAATACCATGTTTATTTTGTGCAAAGTGTTTTTAAACACTTAAGTGTTCTTCAACACTCTTCAAGAAACTTGTTAAAATATTTGATCTTAGAACACTAAATTTTCATTGGGCTCTAAAAAGAACAATCAAATTTTGTTTTTCTAAAGTTGCCAAGGGGCTAAAAAGAACTTTAGGCAAACACACTAGATTTGGTTTAGAAGGTAACAATTGAACAAGGCAAATTCACATTTCTATTTGGTGCTTAAAAAGAAGTCATTATTGCTTTGAGGTTTAAAATGAACAAGTGTCTTTTATGTTTTGCAAACTTTTTCACAAATTAACATCATGAAAATGCATATGCGCTTCTCTCGCGCTTTATAGTGATCTTGAGAATCAAAAGCATTTTTGTGATATTAACTTGTCAAAGAGATTGCCTCCACATTTCGATTTGGGCACTTAAAATTGAATAAAACATGCAAGTGTGAGCATGACATATTTTGGAGGTTTTCCCCTTTGTTTTTCAACAAAGGTTGTGTAAATGACGGGATATGTTAGCTCGCTTTTGTTTATCTAAGAGGGTCTGCCTTGTGGGAAAAAGTAATCACCCAAGGGAACGACCCAACCGGTAACACGCTAAAGCCAAGTGACTTACAACCGGTATATAAGTGTTCAAGAAAATCATGAGGATTATTCCGACGAGATGGATAGCAATGGACTCTCGCCGATGTTGGATAATCCCCCACGAACGGAATGCCTGAATTAGAACCCCTTGTTTAGAAAAAGGCCAAAACCTTGTCTATCTTGTTGGTGCAAAAGGTTATATCCTTTGAAGCCACCCCACATTATGCATGCGGTCTTGTTGTGGAAATGGTAAGTATGTCATAGGACATTCATGGGTACTAATGCTTGGATGACCTGAATAAGTGAGTGTCGTGGAGGGGAGCCAGTGTGGTCAAGCATTTAGCCATTCGCACAAGATATGCACAGCTGGATTTATCCAAGTGGGAACCCAACAAGATATTGCCTCATCATCCTAGGAGTGTAAAAGTGCTTGGAAAGAACACATTGCTTGGTCCTCAAAACGCTTGGAAACAAACATTTAAAACCTTCAAATTTCAAACACCTTGAGGGAAACAAATACCTCTTGATGAACTTGGACACTCTTGCTTTCCCTAGGAATCATATTCCTAGAGGTTTCTAAGTGCACAAGCTCTACCATCATTTTTTTTCAATAAGGTTAAACATAAGGAACTTTTTCCCTATTTTCCTCAATTTCCACACAAAGGACCTTGTGGGATGAGAAAGAAAATGGGGCACTAGACATATAGTTTGAAACCTAAGCAAGAAAGTGTCTTGGATAAAAGGAACCTCATTAAACCAAGATAAAGACACAAATTGAATTACATATGTGTTGTTTCCAATGATTTCCCGCAAGATCAAAATCCCAAAGCCAAAGTTCAAGAAAGTAAGTCTAAAAATCCATGAGCAACGCCTTGAGATGCTCCTTGAAGTAAGGGAGAGACTTGTATACAAATTCTACAAAAAATCCTCAAGGAATAATCCCGCATTGTATGCATTTTATTGTCAACAAAATCCTGAACTTTTTCAAAGGTTTGCTTTTCTCCCATAGGAAGTCTAGCATGTTCTTCAATACCGAGGTTTTTTAGAGAGAGTCGTATCTAGGTTAAGGTTCAAGATCAAATTTGTCATTCGCATTCATGCCTCCTTCAACCAGATCTCATTTCATCATCGAAACCTTTTGTGAACTCTAGAAACAATCATCACGCTGAACTTAGAGGGCTAAATCAACATCACCATATATTGGCTTAACACACCTAGCCAACATAGTCTCAACCTTTGGAAAAAAATTCTTTGGGATAACACAACTTCCTAAAAGTTTATTAGTTCACAATTACATTGGCTTAACACATTTAGTCAATTCATCCATTTGTGCAAGTTCCTCTAGGATAACGCAACTTCCTACAGAATACAACTTCACAACAATCCTGTTTGACTTAACGCATCTAGTAAAATTATCACAATCAATCAAATCAAAAGCCCTTACAAGTTTAGCATATACCTTCAAAATTTCTTCAAAAAGGATTCACTCACTCATCCCATCCATTTATCCCATCACCATTATCACCATCTTTGATCTTTTAGCTTCCCTAGTTCTTCTCTTTTGGCCCTAAAGGGTTAGGATCGAACAAATCCCTATTTTTTATGGTCCAAACAAGATCTCAACACAAGAAGAACATGGAGAATATCAGAGAAATATCAACTTCTTTGGACATGAGTCATTTAAATGCCAAAGTGAACATAGTAGGATCAAGCAATCCCCCAAGAAACTCCCCCTTATCATCACAAAATCCTCAAGAGGAGAGTCATCAATAGGACATCACAAACGAAGACATGGGGATGACACAAACCGAAATCATGGAAATGGTTCAAAACCTAGAGAACCACAAAATTGTCAGTGTTATGTTCAAATACCTAAATACGATAGAAAGAGGAGGGGTCATGCCCCCTCCTGACCTTAACACAAGCACTAGTACAGATGTGCCTATTCCAAATGCATCCCCAATGTCAAATATCAATCAAGAAGTACCTTGCACCACATCGGTCATTACACCAACCTCGCCAAATGTGAACAAGGGGAGTACCATGTTCCAAGAATTGCAAAAACACCACCTTGTGGCTAATAAAGAAGCAATCATCACCACCACACCAGCTACATCTATTCCAGAAAACCCATCTCACCCATACATCCCACTCACCTTCCATAAAAATGGTGGCTCATCTTCATTCCATACAGCACCGGCTTGTCAATCAGGCATACAAGTTTCTCTACCACTTGAAGAAGGAAACTTGTTTGAAATGATTGAAGTTGCAAATCCTTTCTTCCAAGGAAACATTCCACCTCTTCCCCCATTTCCATTTTCCACCACGTCACCTCTTGGATTGGGTTTTCCTCCTATCAACATCGATGGTTTCTTGGAACCTAGAAATCAAAACATCATGCCCAATTCCATCTTCTTGCCCACATCATCACAACAACAAGCCACCACCGTAATCAGTCCTCAAGTATCCCAAAGCATACCATCTCAAGTGCCAATCATCTCAACCACCCCCACAACCCAAATCCCAATCACCACCACAATCCCTCCAACTACTACAACAGTTGGCACGATTCCTATTCCACCACCAATCCCACCAAAAGCCAATACCACAAACTCATTCACAACACTAATCCAAACCCTTCAAAGGGCCAACCAATAGAGAGTAATCCAGCAAAAGCAGCAAGCCCAAGCGCAAGCTCAAACCCAAGCCCAAACCCTAGCTCAAGCACAATTGCAAATGATCCATCTGCAAGCCTACCAACAAGCCCTGCAAGAATTTCAAGCACAACAACAAGCTAAACAAAAAGCCCTATTAGCACAAGAGCAGCTCGACCAACAATAAGCTTTGTCAGCACAACAGTAGCTAGACCAACTATTAGGACTAAAATTTCCATTTTAAAATCCTAAGGGTTTTTTCATTTAAACCTCATATTTACCATTAAAGCCTAAATGATTTAATCCATTTTTATCCACCATTTGCCTATCTTTTCATAAAAATGATTTATTTCAATCACCGTCCATTCCACTATTCATTTTACACCTTACCGCTCCCTTAATTTTTTCATTTCTATGTGTTTACTGCCTTACCGCAGCCTCCTATAAAGGGGCCTGCGGTATGGTGGTAACGGTTAATAGGCGGGCATAAAGTCTCACCGTGGTACTGCGCGCGATCAAACCACAGACCGCGGTGGCCACGGTGAACAGTTAGCGGTCGAAGGTGGATGGTCAACGATCGGCAACGATCGGCAATGATGATGGATCCAACGGTCAGTGACGGTTATAGGTAGCAGTTACCACTATACCACCATCGGTTCACATGGTAACCGCGGTAATGCGGTAATGGTAAAGGCAGGATGGCTAGCGGTTACACTGCAATACCGTGGGTGAGCAAAAACAAAGCTGCGGTAAGGCGGTGAGAGGAAGTGGAGACCAGTGGGAAGCAGTCACCGCTATACCGCGGTCAGTCAACAAGTTGACCACGGTAGCATGGTGAACAGTGGAGAAGGTCATGATGGTTAATACTGCCATACTATGGAGGGGCATGGAGGAGACCGTGGTAGCGCAGTAAGCAACGATGAAGGCCGTGACAGTCAATGTGGGGCTGACCACCGCGATACCGCGGCCGATCAAATGTTTGACTGTGGTAGAGCGGTATAAATATAAAAGGCCACGAAGATAGGAAAAGCATGGAGTGGATAGAGTATAAAGTGAAATATTAAGAGCGACCAAAGAGGCATAAATTATAATGGTGGGAAAAGTGTTAATGTAAAATCAAGAGGCAGAACTATTGTAAACAAATATTTAATTTGCCGACAGGCAGCACAATTAAATATTTTAATTACTGCCATGGAATGTAAAATGAATATAACTGGAAAATTGAAGGGTCGCGACCCTTGTTTTATTATGTATAAATATTTCAAAATAAATCAGTTGTAGGGGGATGAAATTTAGGGGTTAGAGGGTAGTAGTTAGATTTTTCCCAATAGGGGACTGGGATGGAAATCATGTACAGACCTTTTTGTGAAATAGATCAATGGAGAGATTATTTTGAATTACATAAACCTTTTTGTTGTTAATTGTTGTGTTGTAGTAATACATATTTCTTATTAATTGTCTCCAACTTGAAGTTCTTTGATCATTTAAATTAAAATATCAAGCATATGTCAGATTCATTTGTGTGATTTTATTTGCTGGTATCTGCAAGCCAGAGTTAAATTCCTTCAAGTAAATCACAGTGATCTAGGATTTCTTTTGGATAGTTGAAGTAGAATTTAATAAGAAAACATTCCAACCTTATTTATGCAAGTCATAAATCAATGAGGTTTTATGCCAGTCATATAATTTCATTTTCTAAGGTGCCTAGCAATTTGAATTATGACAGAGAGGGAAATACTTTTAGTTCTTAGTATTCTTGACTCCATTGCCCATGTGGATAGAAGGCACTGATCTATCTCAACCCAGAGATAGAATTTCATATCAAACAACTCATACAAAACCTTTCATTTGTGTAGTAGGAGTAGGAGGAGTAGTAGAGATTTTCATCTATCCACTACCTTTGCCATTGTGGGTAGATTGTTGCATCAAGAAACACTTTTCAATCTACATCATTCATTAGGTTCACCCACCTTGGTCTAGAAAAACCTAAAGAGAAGAAGGTACAATTGTATCAATTGGCCTTGTACGTTGACCAAAAGTGTAGTAAGAGCTTGGCAAACTCTTCTGGTTAAAACCTGCATTTTTGTGTACCAAAACCAACAACAAGCTTTACTAGATCAACAGCAGATTGACCAACAGCAAGCTTCATGGGAACAGCAGCAGATGGACCAACAACCAGCATTGTTGGAGCAACAATAGCAAGATCAACAACAAGTGTTGTTGACGCAAATGCAGGCATACCACCAAGCTTTGAATGCACAACCAAGCTTGTAGCAAATTCCCACCAGTACTCTCCTCACCCATCAAACACCTCGAACACCTCACAACTCATTCATCCCACCCCCCGATCCAAGCAAGGATGTCGCAACACAAATCAAACTGCTCTCATAGCAGGTGTTGGACTTACAAGCAGGAAAAACCACAAGGACACCAGGCAATTTGTGCCCTTATCCGTTCGATAGGAGTCTCACCATGGTACCATTCCCAAAGGGATTTGAGATCCCCAAATTTAACAAATACAATGGAACGGGCAACCTTGAAAACCACGTCAGGGAATTTCAGGTGCACTGCATGGAAGTCGCATATGATGACACGTATCTAATGCGACTCTTCCCCCAAAGCTTGACTGGTCCAGCTATGGAATGGTTTTCTCACCTACCCACGAGCATTAAAACATTCGAGGAAATAGTGGAGGCTTTCCTTAAAAATTACACATTCAATATGGGTGTGGATGTTAGTTTGGAAGAACTATCTGCACTCAAGCAAATAAAAGGAGAGATATCCGCATCCTTCTTGCAAAGATGGCGATCTAAAGCCAATCAAAGCAAGTGGACCATCCTAGAGGAACAAAAATTCTACACCATCATAGTCAATCTAGATGAAAAATTGGCGTTTTACTTAAAAATGCAGTGCATCACATCGTATGACTAACTGATTCCAAAGGCACTCAACATCAAAAGAGCCCTTACTACACAAGGAGGCACACCAACATTCACTCCACCGTAGGATAACTACCCGTCTAACAACTACAATGATAAACCTCGAACATGGTCGAGGAATAAAAATATCATGAACGACGACGTGGTGGACGCTAAGGTGGTCATCAACGCTCCTAAATAGAATACCCAAAACCATCATCAACCGCAAAATCATAATCACAATAATGTGCAGACTAATGCGGTAGTAGCACAGTCACAATCACCTTCCACCAATCAAGTCAACAATTTGGGTAATCAAGGAGGACCACCTCCAGCAACAATTTTCCCCCCAAGAGGAAGTTCATAGCTCTTGGTGAATCAATTGAGTCTGTAATGAAGAAGTTGTTCAAAGAGAATCCAATCAAGATCTCTAACTCCGAGCAATACACAGAGCCCATGACCAAGCCATCATGGTACAATGAGAATCACCTTTGTGACTTTCACAAAGTCAAAGGACACACCACCGCTAATTGCATGAGACTTAAAAACATCATCCAAGACCTCATTGAGGACAAGGTCATCAATATCAAGCAGCCGGCTGGAAACCAAGACTTGAAAATTTACACGAATCCGATGCCGAATCATAACCAAGGAAATAATAAAGGCAAGCAAAAGTATGCTAGTGCTAATCTAGTATACGAGGAGATAGTTGGATGCGTTGACGAAATGGTCACCGTCATAAATATCAAGGGAGCCAACAATGATTGTGGAGTCACCACATGAGGCGGAAAGCTTACCATCATTAAGGTACCTGCTAAGACCCCCATTTCCAATACAAAGGCCATCCCCTATGATTACAATGTTATTGACCAGTTGAAAAGAACACCCGCCCAAATCTCCATCATGGAATTATTGAAAATCTTTGCCACCCATAGAAAGATCCTTGATGAAGCGCTAGCTGCATCTACCATTGCTACCACCCTTGACACAAACCAATTTCAGGCTATGGTGGGTAACATTGTTACCCCAAATCTCATTACATTTTCAGACCAAGATTTCCCCCCGCAGCCATCTCATAACCGCGCACTACACCTCCAAGTACTAATACATAAAAAGAAAGTCAAACGAGTCCTGGTAGATGGAGGTGCAGGCCTTAATATTTGTTTGCTAAAGCTTATAAAGAAATTGGGATTCACTGAAGATTCCATCAATAAGAAAAAAAGCATCACAATAAGAGCATATGATGACTAGGAAAGAGTGTCTCAGGGCACTATCAAGATCCCCATCCAAGTGGGGCAGACAACCATGGAAACTACCTGTCAAGTCCTCGACCTCGATCTACCATACAACATCCTCCTAGGACACCCATGGATACATAGAATGAAGGAAGTAGCCTCAACTTATCACCAGTGCATTAAGTTCTCATATCAGAATGAGGAGGTCACTATACATGGGGATCCTGAACCTTTTTCCTATTGCAAAAACTTGGAAGCCAAGTTTTACAAGATCCCTCAAGTACCCAAAAATGATGAAGGACCATCTACTTCATACATACACCCAGCCAATCTCGCCTCCACTTCTGCGATAGAGACACCCTCCATCCCTGACATATCCGAGATTAAGAACATGATACAGGACAATGGATGCAGTGATTATAGAATGAAGAGAAATGCTTTTGTTGTAGGAGAGTTACCACAATCTCCTAGGTCACATGGGCAACCACAGCTGATTCAAACACCTGTCCACACTAGAATAGAACCCTTTGGATTCCACCGTTGGGGGGATCTCAGTCGACAGAATGTAGATGAAGAAGACATCTCAAACACACTATACCAAGATGAAAGACCCACTCCCACCCTACCCATGGAGGAAATAAACAGAGGGTTACAAATGATGTTTGGAATGGACTATAACAGGAATGAGAGCTTAGGAAGAAACAATGATGGACAGTTGGAGCCCATCATTATCGAAAGAAGAATGCCAAACCTTGGCCTCGGCTACACTCCTCCGAGTATAACCGTACGTGGTAGAGGTACTCCCAAAAGAGTAGTTAGGTTCTCTCCTCAGGTAACAACAACCACTCCTAGACCACCCGTTCACTTAGGGATCCCACTCGATAATTACACCTTTGACGTCACTGATGTTTGTGCTAGTAGTGACGATGAGGACATCATAGCAAGTCTCCCTAGGCTTTTCGAGGATTCCACCTTGTTAATGTTAAGTGCCTCCATAGCTGAGTCAAAACCAACCAACCCACCGAATTACCTTAGTACACCCCCAACTCATTGATCATGACCAACAGGGACCACCAATTCTAGACTCGTTCGAAAACGATGAGGCTCTCTCGAAATTCATGGGACTAAGGGATACAGTTCTATGTGGGGATCACAAGGCTGGATTCAACATCACACTGAACACACAAGCATACTATGGGGAGACAATTGAGTCCTTCAGTCACAAAAGAAAAATATAGAGAATAAGCTCGGAGTTAGGGAGTGAAAACCACACTGTGGCGCTCTCTAACCAGAAAATAGTAAAAATAAAGGATGCATCCAATGGTGAAAACCTCTCTGAGGTGCCAGAGGATGAAGGATTCAATCCTCCCCCTACTATTCTACATCAAGAGAAATCATCAGTTTTGGTAGAGCAATGCAACCTTGTCAACTTGGGAACAGAAATAGAGCCGCAAATCACATTCTACACTCAAACACTTCAAACAAAAGAACAGGAACTGTTGGCAGCATTCCTAAAAGAAAGAAAGGTAAATTTTGCATGGACCTATGCAGACATGCCAGGTCTGGACCCTGAAGTAGTAGTTCATCATTTGGCTGTTTACCCCAGAGCAAAACCAGTCAAACAAAAGCTAAGGAAGATGCACCCACAAATAGCCCTGCTCGTAAAGATTGAGCTGCAAAAACTTTTGGATGTTGGCTTCATATGCCCGATCGACTATCTAGAATGGGTATTAAATCTTGTACCTGTCTCAAAACCGAAAGGGGGCATCCGCATCTGCACTGATTTTAGAGACCTAAACAAAGCATGTCCTAAGGATGATTTTCCACTACCCAACATTGACATGATAGTGGATATGACGGCCGGACATGAGATGCTATCCCTAATGGATGGCTTCTCAAGGTATAATCAGATAATGATAGCGAAGGAAGACCAACATAAGAAAGCCTTTACATGTCCTTGGGGAACTTACTGCTGGAATGTAATGCCATTTGGGTTGAAAAATGTAGGAGCTACATACCAAAGAGCCATGACATTGATCTTCCATGACATGATCCATAAAATAGTCGAAGACTATGTGGACGACATACTAGCTAAATCAAAGAAGAGACAGGACCATGTAGCAACTCTAAGCGCTATCTTTGACAGGCTAGAACAATACAAGGTTAGACTCAACCCGAAGAAGTGTGTCTTTGGGGTACAATCAAGAAAGCTATAGGGATACATAGTTTCAATGAGAGGGATAGAAATAGACCCTGCAAAGGTAAAAGAAATCCTTGAAATGGAAGCACCAAGAACGTTAAAGCAACTAAGAGGATTACAAGGTAGACTCCAGTCCATCCGGAGATTCATAGCACAACTAGCAGATAAGCAGATCACCTATTCACGCCTGCTTCACAAGGGAGTAGCTTTCAGATGGGATGACAAATGCGAACAAGCATTTAGTAAAATAAAAGAATATTTACTTACACCACTTGTGTTGAAGCCACCAATTGTTGGGAAACCATTAATCCTATACATCTCAGCAACAATAGCCGCCCTTGGTGCCTTTTAGCCCAGCATGATGAAAAGGGAACTGAGTGGGCCATCTACTACATCAGAAGAACAATGGTGGGACACGAGCTCAATTACACACCAATAGAAAAGGCTTGCCTAGCACTGGTATTTGCATCTCAGAAATTCAGACACTACATGCTCGCTCATCAAATCAAGTTGATTGCCAAGATAGAACCTCTGAAATATCTATTGTCAAAAGCAATGCTTACATGTAGAATGGCTAAGTGGGTAATGATATTGTTTGAACATGATATCGAGTATGTAGAACGAAAAGCCATAAAGGGACAACTCATTGCAGATCAGTTGGCGGAAGCTCCCCTCTATATGGACAACCCACTCATATCAAAATTCCCAGATGAGTCCCTTTTCAACCTTGGTACAGCTGACCACTGGAAATTGTACTTTGATGGCTCCCACACACAACACAGATCAGGAGCTGGTGTGTTCTTCATCACCCCGCAAGGAGACTGTATACCTAGATCATATAAACTGGCATTCCCTTGTACCAAAAATATTGCAAAATATGAGGCCTTGACCATAGGCCTCAAGATTGTAGCACAGTGGCAAATCATGGCACTAAAAGTCTATGGGGACTCGCAACTTATCATCAACCAAGTCAACGGTGAATACCAAACTAAGGATGATAAGCTCGCACCATACAAAAAGGTGGTAGAAAGCCTCAAAGAATCATTCATTGACATCACCTTTGAGCAGATAGCAAGGACAAACAATAGAGCAGTCGATGCAATGGTGACCATTGGATCCTTACTAGACATCCCCCGCATTGTCTCAAAACATGAATTCCTGGTAGAGCAGCTTCTTGTACCCACATTTGAGGTACCAGAGACAGAATACGCATGTGAACTAGTTGGTCCTGGTGATCTTTGGTATCATGAAATATACACCTACCTAAAGTTAGGAATCCTCCCAACTGACATCACCCCAAACCTAAAATGCACTTTTGTCAAAAGGTCTTCATGATTCATCATCCTAAGAGAAACCCTCTTCTGAAGAAGTATCGATGGAACCTTGCTACGTTGTTGAAAACCTGAGGAGGCCATGACTACTCTAACTGAGGTACATAATGGCACGTGTGGATCACACTCGAGTGTTATGACCTTAGCTAAGAAATTGCTGAGAACTGGGTACACCTGGCCGACAATGGAGAGAGAGGCACACAAATTTGTCAGAAGATGCCTGCAATGCCAACAGCATGGAGACCTCATTCATGCACCAACTCAAGAACTGCACCCCATTGTTACACCTTGGCCCTTTTCACAATGGGGGCTCGATCTCATAGGAAAAATCACACCCACCTGATCCAACAACCACAAGTTCATCATCACTGCCACTGAATATTTCACAAAGTGGGTCAAAGCAATTCCCATGACCTACATCATGGGAAAACAAATATCTAAGTTCATCCTAAAATTACCTCATTTTCTGATACGGTGTTCCCCTATCCATTATCTCTGATAATGGGACACCTTTCAAGAATCAGGATGTCTGTGATTTATGTGAAAATTTCAAAATCCAACACCGCTTTTCCACTCCATACTATCCACAAGGCAATGGCCAAGCAAAAGCCACAAATAAAACCATTTTGAAAATCCTCAAAAAAATAGTCAATGACTCTGGTCATGACTGGCATCTACACCTAAATCCTACCTTATGGGCCTATCGTACCAGCATTCGCACACCAACAGGTGCCACCCCATTCTCCCTGGTCTACGAATTAGAAGCCATCCTCCCTATTGAGATCGAGCTCCCGTCACTAAGAATATCACTAAAAAATCTCATCACGGATGAGGAATACAGGGTTACAAGATTGAATGAGCTGGAATTACTAGATGAAAGGCACATGGATGCCCTAAACCATCTACAAGTGTACCAGAATCACCTAAAAAGGAGCTACAACAAGAAGATCAGACAATGCACTTTCCAAGTTGGTGACCTCGTGCTGAAAGAAAACCAAAAGAATGTGCCAAATCTAGATATAAAGGGAAATTTTGAGCCCAACTAGATGGGACCCTTTGTCATCACTGCAAGTTACAAATCGGGGGCATATCAGTTGTCAACACCGGAAAGCAAGCCCCTACAGGAGCCCATGAATAGTTCACACCTCAAAAAAATTTATGCCTAAGTCTTGCAAGGTATAGAACTAGAAAAAACAAAAACAATCAGAAAAAGTCCTGAAAAAATGGTTACCTTGATGAAAACCTAGCAAAAAGGTGTCTTGGCGACAAAAAAAAAATTAAAAAATGCAAAAATAGTAAAGAGAAAAAAATCGTCCTCTAGTAAAAACCACTTCAGTGGCGATTTGGACAAGTACCCTGGTGGAAACCTGGCAAATAGGCACCAAGTGTAAATAAAGCACCCCCCATCTACCACAATTTGCATGACTCATTCCATCGTATCTCAAATCATCCATCCACCCATCCGCTCGCATCCATACCATAGCCTGTGTTGGTGTCCATACTATATTCCACCATGGAACTACTTGGCATTCCTAAGGTCAGTCTGTCTTGCCTTTATTGAATTAGTCTATCGCACCACACTGGGGGCATGTTCTCACAAATATCGGATCAGATTCATGTATATTCTCATGATCTTTTTCAAAACCATGAAAAATCCAAAAACATCCAAATCATCAAAAAATCCAAAAACATTCAAAATTTCATCAGAAAAATCATCAAAAGCAAATCAAAATTTGAGAAAATCTTCAAAAAATAATCATCATTTAGTCTTGTCAGTCTTTGACCTTGTCTGAACTACGTCATCTCTGAGCTTGAACGTAGGCAAGGTTGATCTTTCATCATCCCCCGAGACATCTAGGTCAGTCCTTTAGGCGTCCGTCGTAGTGGAAATCCGTTTGCCCATCTAGTCTACATCTTAAGTTAGTCCTTTAAACAATAAAATGACAATCCGTTTGTCTATCTTGTCGTCAAGTCAGTCTTTCACCTAGTTGAACTACGTGGTCTCTATGTATATAACATAGGCAAAGCTCATCTATGGATCAACTCCCGAGACCCCTAAGATAGGTCTTTTAGTTAGTTTGTTTGTCATAAATCTTGAAAATACCAAAAACAGCCTCAAAACATCTGAAAACCCAAAATGGTGCATCCATTTCATCTCACTTTGACCCATGATTTTCATCACTCATAATAAAATCAATCATCAGTTTCACCCTTTGGTGAGTCATTCAGAAGCAAGTTTAGCAGGTCCCAAAGTGAGATCTTAATTGTCAAAGTCTCAAGTCTAGTTCAGTAAGCAAGCAAGTTGGTCAACTCGGAGTATCAATAGCTTATCACCCAAATGAGTCCCATCAAAACCCTGATCACTACATGTCCTAGGATGAAGCTTTCATGTGATGGACATAAGCATCAGGTACCCCTCATAATAGTTAGTCTTGGCTAGCGGTACGAAGAATATTAGCTTGTTTGTTTACTTTATTTTGGTCTTTTTGACTTGTCTTATTTTGTGCTCATTCCAAGGACCTCTCGATGATGCCTAAACAAAATAGGTTTAGAGAGAAAGGAATGGGGCAATAACCATTATCTTTTTATCTGCTATGCTTGTGGGATATGCTTGTAAAATAGCTTAACTGTGCATATGCCATTTGGTTAGTAAGGAGGATATTTTATGTATCTTGTTGACCACATAGGAAAGCTTGTTTTTCTGTGTTTTGGTCTGAGATGTTTAGAATGTCAGAACTACATCCCAAATGAAGTATGTATGTTAAGTATGAACAAGAATACTCCTATCTGATTGTCGATTCAAAGTCCATCACACTAGGTACAAACGCCATCCTGGTCCTTTATACCTTGATACATTGTACCTATGCGTGTTATCAAACATAACACAATTGACCCTTTGAAAATCCTAATTCCTAGCAATGCAAATCACCATCATCCTAACTCATTCATCAATTTTGTGTTTCTTCTACCTTCTTTCCACACTAACATGGTATCATAATAGTAATCAAAAGCATCGCCAATGCATACACCCTGCATCTACATGATCATCAACATTAAAGCACATTGCATCATATCATTATCTTAAGTTATGAGGAATAATATAAATTTGTTATTTTGAACATCTTAAGATATCATTACATCATACATAATAATTACGTCCATTACCATTTGCAACCATTACCATAATTAATATGTATTACATCATTAAAACATGAAAAATATACAAAAAGAAAATGCATCCATTACATACATTGCATAACATAAAGCATAAGAATAGAAACATCTCATACCATCTCATAAGTTTCATACATGTGCACCATACATATCATAGAAGGGCGAATCATCTCATATATATCAAAAAATACTATTATGATACAAATCGGATCAGGTGTACATCAGATACATGGTACAATAAGGCCAAATACTACAGCCCGTATATCAAAAAATGAATCAAACTGTCATGTGATCAAAAGGGAGGTGAGCCCTATTGGCTGCTGCCCTCCCCATCCTACCTCTCACCATGTGCCTCTATCGGTCGCCTCCCTATCTTTTGGGAAAAGTCTGGCACTCTACGGTCTGGTGGTACTACCTGTCAGTAATGGTGTCGATAGTACTCGGCCTCTCTGATGGCCTCTCTGTAATCACGAATATCGATCAATCGGCCCCGGGATGAGGATGTTGCACTCTCTAACTGTCTCTATCGGCCCACCTCCCGATCCCTCTCATATCGTGCCTAGTCTCTCTCCGTAGTCAGAGCCTGTACCTGCCCCTGTAGCTACCGAATCAGCACATCCTGATGATCTGGCTGTCTTGTTGGCTGTCTTGTTGGCTGCCCTGTTGGTTGCCCTATTGGCTAGTGTTGAGGGTCTACCCTCGATTGATCATCCTATACCCTGGGAGCTGTCAGATGAGGAGGTGGCCCACCTCATCCCCTACCTCACCCTCTGCCACCTGCCCAACCCCTGCGTCTGCGTCGAGGGACAACTACACTTGGAACTGTCAATCTGAGTGGAGGTGTGAACCATGCCCTATAAGCTAGAGTTACCCCTGCATCTATTGGCCCCTGATCATATGGCCATGATCAAACCACTAACTCCCTAAATGAGGACACTGCCTCAGCTACTGGAATGGACTGGCCCCATGCTGTATCTCTGGTCGTGCGTGCAAAGATGGCCACATACTGGTCATCAGGTTTGTCCTGTACCTCCCCGCACTGACGAGCAACCCTGTCCAAAAGATACCTCTCAACCATGGTGTGCTCTCGACCCTGCATCAACCTTTCTTTCCGGATGAAGAAGAGCTACTAAACATCATCTCTCTAGGGACCAACACCCATCCACGGTGTCCAAATGAACTCTCTCATCTCATCAAGAACTCGCCGCTAGTGCAGAATACCACCTGCGCCAGTGAAAGAAAAGTGCATTGTTTCCCCACCCTACCGCCAAACAAGGGGATCATTTGTCTCTAGGAGAACTGGTGTGATGTCTGGGTGAAGCACTAGGATCCTCTCCCATGCCCAGATGTGCAGTAAGGTACCTCCAGCCCCGATGGACCTGCTGTCCAAATAAGCAAACTCGTGAAAATCCCTATAGAGGGACGCCAGTAATATTGGTCCCCAAGTGAAGCACTCCCTCTGGTGAACCATCTGTTCCCATATTAGTCCCCATCCTACACTGAAGTATCGGCCCCATCGATCAAGTACTACAAGGCCCGAAATGATAGCACCAATAATCAACCTATACGTATGCACACGGTCACGATATAACTCTAGGTCGATCTAACCATCGCAAAAATCAATCACATCCATCTACATAACCCCATAACAGGCCTCCCTTCCAGCATCCGGATCATAGATAACATGGGTCTCATGAATAGGCAATCGGAGGATGCACCATACATCCTAGAGAGTAATGGTGGCCTCGCCGGTAGGAAGGTGGAAAGAGGAAGTCTCACTATGCCATCGCTCCGCCAAAGCCGTAAGCATGCCTAGGTGAGCTCGAACAGGAGGGACATATGCAACATACCAAAGACCAATGGCACCAAGCTGCTCCTGGACCAGCTCAGGCATGGCCCCTAGTCTGTTAAGCACCATCCATCAGTGCTCCCTCGAGTAAAGTACACCAGGCTCCTCCTGCACAGGGAAGTCCTTTGTGTCAGAAAGAAAAAGTTTTGTTTGCATTTCATGCTAAAATTCACCCTAAACTAGAAAATGCGACGTTGTTTGCGGGTGCGGCGTAGTTTGGAGAGTTATAAACTGCACTGCCGCGTTAGAATTTTCCATTTTAAAAGTGCTAAAGTGAGGCACGCAGCACAATTTTCATATGCGGTCCTACTTAAGGAAAAATCTAAATTCCTAACTACGTCGCGCGGTGGAGTGTGGACAGGCGGCGGACTTCTATTTAATTAAACCCTAATTTACAAAGTGGCCCGCGCGACGCACTTCGCATATGCGGCGTAATAGGGGACCGCGTGGATGCAATAATGCATTTTCAGCGGTGCCATATAGCACCGCGCAATTTGAACAAGACTTGGACCCTAATTAATGCACGTAAAACAAAAAAATTGAAAGTTGGATAGGGGTACATACCACGGGTCATGCGCTGACTGGCCACTGGTGTGTCCGAACCCTCTCCGACACATACCTAGGAAGCTATCGTTGTGCCATTTCAACCAAAACTCAGAGCTCAAATGTGAAAATTTCTAAAGGATAAGATTGCAAATGAATTGAAAATGACCCCTCGAGGTCTATTTAAGCCCAAAAATTACGTTTTTTTAACTTAATTCGACCTTCCAACTAGGGTTTTGGTTCCCCGAACCCGTTTTCATCCAATCGAAAGTTATTTTGCATCCCTTCTGGCATTTTAAAGCATTTTCTGGCATTTTTGGGCATTTCTGGCCTGTCGAGCACCTTGGCATCTTTTTCGCGAGATCATCCAAAAATTCAAAATTTTCATCCAATCTCTCGAGGGGGCAATATCCTTCCGTTGGGGCAGCAGCGGGGCATCTGAAAAAAAAATCCTGGACCTTTAATCATAGCAGTTTATTCTTTGAATCAATGCAACAAGTACATTGCTTCAAAGAGGGGCAAAATGTAGACATGGAAAATGTACAAGTTCATTTTGGCACACCTGATCCCAATTACTAACAACGTTTCCTCTTAAATCACATTCTCAGCATTTCATCACTTTCTATCTTTTAATTCAATAAACCACTATTTATTGGATTAAGTCTTCCTCTATCAGTAATTGAATTAAATCAATTTAATTTAATAAACCCTACATCCCTATTTAATTAAATAAATCATTTTATTTAATTAAAATCTCTAAAGTCCTCCTATTAAATTAAATAAATTAAAACCTTATTTGATTTAATCTAACATTTTCCTTCTTGATTAAATAAATCAAATCATTTATTTAATAAATCATTTCCTCTCAATTCTAGACTTAAATCAATTCATAAATCTAAGTCTAAATTGTCACATCACCTAATCCTTCATTAAATTAATCAAATCCATGATTAACTTAATCCTTCTCACTAAAATCCTCTAGAAAATGCAAGTTGCACAATAAATCAATTACTTTGATTTATTAATTCTTCTATTTTCCCTCACAAAGCATCAAAAGGGAATATTCCCTTGTTTGAATTCAAAAAGGCCAAGTGGACTTGGTCCTTCTAACAAGGCATTCAATGCCCCTTACATGTCCTTGACCTTGAGCCAAGTGACATTTACTCCACTTCCCTTCCCCCTTCAACAAGTCAACTCAACATTTCAAATTCAAATTTATGCATTTATCATGCACATTGGCCAAAATGTGCTCATTCCTCATCCAATCACATGTGGACAAGTGGCACAATGCCATTGGATTATCCTTTGTCCCACATTGCTCAATCTTTCTCACTTCTTCTAAATTGAAGTCTATAAATTGGAGACTTCTCTCCTCATTTATCATCCACAATTCATATGCAAAGTTACTCTCTTCAAGTGAGAACTAATTTTGCCCATTTTCATCCAAGCATTCACAATATTTCACATTTTGCATCAAGATTATGCTCAAATCTTTTTGGAGATTTGACCATTGTTCAATCAACCACATTGCAACTTAGGAATTGGGAAAGGGCCAATTGCAACACTCCATTGGCACCAATTCCCCCATGGAATCATCAATTTGTTCACTTAATTAGGACTTGTTTTCATTTATTTTAGTTGTTCTTCCCTTGTTCCTATTTTAAGTTTTTTTTAACAAATGGATTTCATGGGGAATCCCTCATTTTTGCTTGCATTTTGATCTAACACTAACAATGTTTATCATCTTTGTGCTATTGTAGGTTTAGGGATTCACACAAGGATTTTTTTTTTAAATCTTTATTGCAAAATTAGGTCAAACTAGAAAAATTAAAACTACATGCTGTAAAGAAGAAGATAAAACAAAAATTTATAAATTGTTTTATTTCTTCTTGCTATTTTTAGCGATTTGCAAGCAAAGATAGGTTTGACTTATCCTTGGTCAGATTTGAGCTGCATGGAGATAACATGAAGTGTTTTTTTCTTTTAAAGCAGATTTTACCTATTTTTAGAGGCCTGATGGCATTCACATGCAAAAGGTGTGAGTTTTCCACTTTTATGCCACATTTTGGAGTAGTTATAGGTGCTTTTCCTTGAGCTTTCTTCTTGAGATCAGATTAGGGTTTTGGTGATATATCTTGAAGAAAAACTTATTTTTTCTTAGTCCAGATTATTGATTCTTGCTCTAATGCTGAAATAGAGAGTTTTGTAACTCATCAATTTGTACTCAGGCTTTGATACTCCTTCAATTAATAGAAACAACTTTCCTATTTCCCATTTTTTGTATCTCTTACAGTTTTAGTTTGATGTGATAGTGTGATTTCTATTTATATGATCCTTTTTATGTCCTTAAGTTTTAACTTTGATGCAAAAAGATCATAAATACAAGTTGCATGTTGTATTCAAAATATGAATCTTCATGCAAATCATTTTTTCTTAAGTGTTCATGAGAGATTGTGAGATATTGTTGTTTTTGAGAGTTGTTTGTGGGAAAAACCAGAGTCATCTTTAAGTCTTGAAAATCATTTTAAGTCATAGGTTTCATTTCAAGTTCATCTTTCTACCCTTTTCCTCAAAAAATCACTTAGAATAGATTTATCATTCGGAGAACCATCTTACTCTGGAGATTCCTTCTTCATTCAGATCACCCACATCTAAAAAATGTTTCCATGTGTCAACAGATAGTTAGATTTCTACAAATTTTAACATAGGGTGCATATATGATTGATAATAAGACCATAAACATAAATGCGGGTTCAAGGGTATGGGGTTCCCCACTAGGGTGGATGATGGACAGAAGGTAGATGACGAATGACAACAAATGGAGAGGAAGGAAAAATAGAGAAACCAAATACGGAGCCCACCATATGGGGGGGAGTCAAGGGTCGATCACCCTAAAAGAGGCAATCCACACATGAAAAGCCACACATGGCAGCCCACAAGGGAAGTTATTGCAAACGAAAATAGAGGAATGGCGGCCCGCAAGGGAAGTTCCCACAAATGGTGACCAAAGAATGGCAGCCCGCAAGGGAAGTTCCCACAGACGGCGATGGAGGAACGATGGCTTGCAAGGGAAGTTCCCATAGATGGTGATGGAGGGACAGCAACCCACAAGGGAAGTTCCCACGGGCGGCGATGAAGGGACAACAACCCACATGGGAAGTTCTCATGGACGAAAATGGGGGGACGACAGCCTGCAAAGGAAGTTCCCATGAATGGTAATGGAGGGATGGTGACCCACAAGGTAAGTTCCCACAAATGGCAACAAAGGGATGATGACCTGCAAGGAAGTTCCCATAGATGGTGGTGGAGGGACGACAACCTACAAGGGAAGTTCCCATGGATGGCGAAGGAGGGATGGTGGCTCGCAAGGGAAGTTCCCAGGGATGGTGACGGAGGGACGACAGCCCGCAAGGGAAGTTCCCATGGGCGATGATGGAGGGATGGCAGCCTACAAGTGAACTCCCATGAATGGTGACTGAGGGACAACAACCTGCAAGGGAAGTTCCCATGGGTGGTGACAGAGGGACAATGGCCTACAAGGGAAGTTCCCACGAGCGGTGACAAAGGGACGGTGGCCCGCAAGGGAAGTCCCCACGGATGGTGATGGAGGGACGATGGCCCACAAGGGAAGTTCCCATGGATGATGACGGAGGGACAATGGCCTGCAAGAGAAGTTCCCATGGGCGGCAACAAAGGGACGGTGACCCACAAGGGAAGTTCTCACGGATGATGATGGAGGGACGGCGGCCCGCAAGGAATTTCCCATGGATGAAGATGGAGGGACAACAACCTACAAGGAAGTTCCCATGGATTGCGATGGAGGGATGGTGGCCCGCAAGGAAATTTCCCATAGATGACGACGGAGCGGTGGCAGCCCGCAAGGGATTTTCCCATAGACGGTGACGGAGGGACGGTGACCCACAAGGGAAGTTGCCATGGGCGATGACAAAGGGACAATAGCCCACAAGGGAAGTTCCCATGGATAGCGACGGGGGAATGACGACCCATAAGGAAAGTTCCCACAGGCAACGACAAAGGGATGGTGGCCCGCAAGGGAAGTTCCCACAAACGATGATAAAGGGACGGTAACCTGCAAGGGAAGTTCCCACGAGCAATGACAAAGGGACAGCGGCCCACAAAGACATTTCTACAACTTCAAAAAACTTAGTAAATTTGATACTTTTCAATTTTAGCACGTGGGAAAAGGGGTAGAAAGAGTGCCAATACATATTTCCTTAAGATTTGACTCATTTTGATAAATGAAAAAAATTGAGAGGGGGAAGCCGGAGGGTCTGCCACCCTTTCAAAAATGGTAGTGAGTACACAGCGACCCGCAAAGGAATTCCCACAATGTCTAAATGAAAACTTGATGCATACCCCTTTAGGCATGTGAAGCTATTGATTTTATGGTCCCTAGATGATGAAAACTTGAAGTTTGCACCCATTTTTGGAAAGGAAGAGATTTGGAAGGGGAAGTCAGAGGGTCTTCCGCCCTTTAAAAATGGCCATGAGCACATGGAAAACCACACACGGTGAACCGCAATGGGATTTCCATGGATGGTGACGGAGGGACAGTGGCCTGCAAGGAAAGTTCCCACGACGACGGAGGGGCGGCGACCCACAATGAAATTTATGCAACTTATTGAAACTTAATGAAACCTTGGTAGTTCACTTGGGCATCGTGAAAACATCCTAAATCCATAGGTAACTTGTCTGCAAAGTCAAAAATGAAGGAAAAATTGAAGCAAGTGAGTAGGGATCTAGTCAGTAGGAGGTAACCCATGGTTACGAGTCCGCGATGCTCGATGGACGCGATGGAAAAATTTGATGTAGGACCCGCCATTCAGGAAAAAATCAAGGCTTGATTGCAGGAAAAAGGTGAAATGCAATGGAAAACAACAACAAGATACCTGCAAATGTGGGTCTGCAAGGGTCAACAGACACCGAGCGAAAAGCTAAGGGAAGCCTGCAAGAACCATCCCATAAAGGCTAATGACTTAGTGAATCTTAGCTAAGTAAACCCAACCAATAAGAAACTGGTTGTTTTAAGGCACATGACCATCTTAGGCTTGGGAATAGGGGTGTACAAAATGAGGTGAGAGAAAAATAGCCCACCGGGAGAAAAAATGACCCATAAGGAGCCACAAAAAGGGGGTCCCTACCTTCGGTGGGGTGTGTGTGCAAAACATGCACAAAAAATGGAAACTTGTTGGGGAAATTCTCAAGAGCATTTTGTTGACAAACTAGAATCACGAATGCAGAATCTCTAGTTCCGATCTTCACGCTAGGGCAAAACCAGACGCTCGACCAAAGGATCAAAACCACTAGTCAACCCAGCCCTCAGTATGTTAAAAATTCAAGTGTGTGTAGATGCATTCATTCCCATCCTTAAGTCACTACAAGAACCTAAGCTCCATCAAGTTAAGCTACGTAATTTATTCTAACTCCAGAAGCATCTTAGGCATTGCCTCACTTCCAGTCAGGGATCCATAACCTTGATGAGGTTGTCGTTGTGATTCTCCTAAACATTGCTCTATTGCTGGTCAAGCCTCCATAGCCCTGGTAGAGTTGTTTGTATGCCCCCAAAAAGTTGAATTTTCTTTCTTTGATTTTAATCATTTTTCTTTTCTTTTCTTTTGATTTTCTCTTTTCAATTATTTTCATGTCAACCTATTGTAGAAGTTGATAAAATACAACTTCATAGGAGCCCAGTGATCTTTGCAAGCTAAGAATAACTATTACAGGGAGACGAAAAGAGAAGCAACATAGAAAAACAGTAAAATTCTCAAAGATGTGGAACTCTGTATTCACCAATGTGTAAAAGAATAATCATACAAAAGAAAAAATTTCAACCACATATAGGTCAAAAAAACCCTAAAAAGGAAAACCCTAGGCTTGCACATTAATAATTAATAAAATAGTTAATTATTATGCACCTAATGTTAGCTTAAGTGTAAAAGAGATAAAAGGGAACTTTAATTAATTAAACAAATATTGTTTAATTAATCAAGTAAATAACCAATTACTCTAACACTCCCCCTTAAGCTAGACTTAGGGAGAAGCTAAAACCTAGAAGAAGCTATTGAAAGCAACAAAAAATGGGTCCCGGCAACAAGGCCAGATCAGGTACCCAAGTACAAGGAAATCTCTATGAAACGGAGAAAAGGAGAAAACCCAGTGGAAAAAACTCCTCTCCAAAAAGAGATAGAATAACATATTGAAAGAAACATGAAGGAAGGAAGGCCTCATAAAGACCCCCTAAGGACAACTTCCTTCACACCAACCATAGAGCGCAACTGAAGATAGTGTGGTGATGCAAAAGGCTTAATGAAGATGTCTACAACCTGCTCGGCAATGGGAATATACTCCAAGATGAGAGAACCATCCTGAATCAACTGTTTGATGAAATGCATATGAAGCTCAATGTGCTTCATCCACTGATGCTCCATCGGGTTGCGAGAAATGTGTATAGCACTTTGATTGTCACACCAAAGAATAGTGGGACTATCATGAGGAAAACCAAACTCAGTCATCAACTGTCGAAGCCATAAAATCTCCTGACTAGCGAGCATAGCAGCTCGGTACCCAGCCTCTGTAGATGATAATGCATGAGCAGTTTGCTTCTTGCAAGACCATGTGATAGGACCAGAGCCAAGATAGAAAACAAAGCCAAAAGTAGACTTCTGATCATTGACATCACCAACCCAATCTGATTTAGTGTAGCCAACAATGTGAGGATCCCCTGATGTGTAGTGAATGCCATGAGAAATGGTGTCCTAAATGTACCTCAAAATACATTTGGTAGGTTGCCAATGATTCTCATGAGGATCATGGGCGAATCGAGAGACAAGGCCAACCGTAAAGGAAAGATCAAGACGAGTGTGAGTCAGGTACAACAAATTGCCAACCAACTACCTGTAAAGTGTAGAATCTACTGAAGAAGTGGGGCAAGTAGTAGTCAAAACAACCCTTGACTGAAAAGGTGTGGGGGCAAGCTTGCAATCAAGCATTCCAAAGCGTCGAAGCATATCATGAGAATACTTCTTCTCGTAAATGGAGATCCCATCATAAGACTGAACCATTTGAAGACCAAGAAAATAGTGCAGAAGACCAAGATGTATCATCTCAAATTGCTCCATGAAAGCTTACTGAGCATGATGAATCATAGAGGATGAGCTACCTGTGATAACGAGATCATCAACATATAGCACAAGAATCAGGATCTCACCCTCAAGATTTTGAATATAGACGGTGGGATCAGAATGACAGCGTGTGAAACCAGTGGAGAGAAAAAAGGAGTCCATCTTCTCATACCAAGCCCGAGGGGCCTATTTGAGACCATATAATGAACGTTGAAGTCAGCAAACCAAAGAAGCATCCTGCACAAATCCCTGAGGCTGCTCCATATAGATCTCCTCCTGTAGGTCACCATGCAAGAATTCACTCTTCACATCCATCTAAAAAATGGGCCATCCCCTAGAAGCTGCAAGTGATAGTACAAAGTGAATAGAATTCATCTTGGCGACAAGGGCTAATGTCTTAGATTAATCAATACCCTCAACCTAGGAAAAATCCTTTGCAACAAGATGTGCTTTGTACTTATCAATAGAACCATTAGCAGCATACTTGGTGCAATACAACCATCTGCACTGAACCATCTTTATGCCCTTAGGAAGAAGACAGAGTTCCTAGGTACTATTCCTCATCAAATAAGAATACTCCTCCTCCATAGCACTATCCCACTCAGGGTGACTTGTCACCTCTAAAAACTTCTAAGGATTCTCTAAAAGAGCATGACTCAAAAGACTAGAACCCGCAGTATGATAACGGGTGCGACGAGTGTCTGAAGGATCACCTTCCATATATCCTGTTGCCTCAATAGTAAAGCGAGCCCATTTGGGCATCTAAGGTGGAGCAAGTGGAGGTGGAGATGGCGGATCATCAACATCCTCATCAGAATCATGCAAAACCATGTACAATAAAACCATGTAGAAGTTGAGAAAATACAACTTCATAGGAGCCCAGTAATCTCTGCAAGCTAAGAATACTTGTTACAGGGAGAAGCAAAGAGAAGCAACATAGAAAAATAGTAAAATGCTCAAAGATGTGGAGCTTTGTATTCACCTATGTGTAAAAGAATAATCATACAAAAGAAAAAAATTCAACCATATATAGGCCAAAAAAACCCTAAAAAGGAAAACCCTAGGCTTTCACATTAATAATTAATAATAAAAAAAAAATTATTATGCACCTAATGTTAGCTTAAGTGTAAAAGAGATAAAAGGGAACTTTAATTAATTAAACAAATCTTGTTTAATTAATCAAGTAAATAACCAATTACTCTAACACCCGCAAGCAGTGAAGCTCACACTCCGGGTTGAGAATCATAGTGGCGCTAAAGCAGAATTTTGGATTTTTCACTTAACCTGACTTCGCAAAGGAACCTCCAGTGACCTCTAGACTCTTACAATATATGAGAGATATAATATTTTAGAACACATCAAGAAAATATGATACCAATGGCTTATCCATGTTGAGTCAATCATCTAAGTCACTTGACACTAACAGAAGACCTTCACCATCCACTCTGAAAACTTGATTAAAGTTTGTTGAAGAATACAAAGAACAACCCCTAGGCAATGAAATGATGGTTGTGCACGTAAATATACCTAGCTAAAAAAAATGGACCCCAAGCAAAGCAGCAAAGAAAAAGAAAACAACAAAGAAACTACTCTAAATCAAACCAACCTACAACAAACCAACTAACCTAACGAAAGTGGGAAAGTAGAGTATATAAATGAAAGCGAGATATGTACATGAAGCCTACACTACTCAAAGTGAACTATGTACAAATATATTTACAAAGGATCATGTTTAGGAAAGGTAGAACGACACTCACGCCCATTGGATTTTGTAACGCATGCACAAGCAGGTGAGTGACCATTACAGTTCTAAGCCATGCAAAATTATCCTTATACTAAAAAAAAAGAAGTTCAACATTGCAACATTCAAATTCAATCGCATATTTAGGGAAAATCAACAATTGAGGAGGTTCATTAAATCCATGGTCAATCCATAAACAATTTCCTCTCCCCTCATTCCCATAATCAAAATAATAAATACAGCTATAAGAATTCACAAGAGAAAGGAAATATTGAACTTGGAATTCGACATGCGAAGGTGGCAATGTCTGATAGTTGAGAGTGAGCACTGTATCGTCGATCGTTGCATCGGCAGAATCAAGTGGACACAATGGATGGTTCAACATCCCTCTTACATTACAAATCTGCAGATCACCATCAAAATGATCAAGCAGTACACATTGTAAAGAAAAAATTTCAAATGCATGAAACCTTATACCTAATCTCGTGCTTGTATAAGGCTGAGAGAACGAGGCAACAAACACCTCTTCTAAGTTACCAATGGGACCCACAGCCTCCATCGGTTGTTCTTCAAGGAGATACACTTTTTCTCATCGATCCTCTGCAGTCTTGGTGTCTACTTGACTACTGTCTTCAAGAGGCAACATGTTGTCCCATCTCCTTCCCTAGGTGTTTACCTTAATTTTATGATGTTCATTGTCATAGGGAGATGACATGGATGAATCAGTCCTATTGCAAGGGAAATTCCCATGGATGGTGATGGAGGGAAGGCATCCTACAAGGGAAGTTCCCATAGATGACGATGCAGGGAAAGCATCTCGCAAGGAAAGTTCCCACAGATGACAACGGAGGGACGGCAGCCCGCAAGGGAAGTTCCCACGAACAGCGATGGAGGGACGACGACCTGCAATGGAAGTTCCCATGGACGGTGGCCCAAAAGGGAAATTCCCATGGATGGTGATGAAGGGACAATGGCCTACAAGGGAAGTTCCCAGGAGCAGCGACGAAGGGACGGCAGCCCGCAAGGCAAGTTCCCACAGACAGTGATGGAGGGACGGCGGCCCACAAGGGAATTTCCCATGAGCGGCGATGGAGGAATGATGACCCACAAGGGAAGTTCTCACAGATAGTGATGGAGGGATAGAAACCCGCAAGGGAAGTTCCCATGGACAACAACGAAGGGATGGCGGCCCACAAGGGAAGTTCCCACGGACAACGATGGAGGGACGGTGGCCTGCAAGGGAAGTTCCCACGGACAAAGATGGAGGGACCGTGGCCTACAAGGAAGTTCCCACAAACGATGACCCACAAGGGAAGTTACCACGGATGGAAATGGAGGGATAATAGCTCGCAAGGGAAGTTCCCATGGGCAATGATGAAGGGACAGCTACCCACAAGGGAAGTTCCCACGAACGATGATGGAGGGACGGCAGCCCACAAGGGAAGTTCCCACGGGCGACAACAGAGGAATGACGGCCCGCAAGGGAAGTTCCCATGGACAGCGACAGAGGGACGGCGGCCTGCAAGGGAAGCTCCCATGGGCAGCGATGAAGGGATGGTGGCCCATAAGGGAAGTTCCCATAGACGGTGATGGAGGGACAGTGGCCCACAAGGGAAGTTCCCACAGACGGTGATAGAGGGACGGCAGTCCACAGAGACATTTTTGCAACTTCACAAAACTTAGTAAATTTGATACTTTTCAATTTTAGCACATGGAAAAAAGGGTAAAAAGAGTGCCAAGACATATTTCCTTAAGATTTGACTCATTTTGAAAAATAAGGAAATTTGAGAGGGGGAAGCTGGAGGGTCTGCCGCCCTTTTCAAAATGGTAGTGAGCAAACGGCGAACCGCAAAGGAATTCCTACAATGTATAAACACATGGAAAACTTGATGCATACCCCTTTAGGCATGTGAATTCATTCATTTTATGGTCCCTAGATGATGAAAACTTGAAGTTTGCACCCATTTTTGGAAAGGTGAATATTTGGAAGGGGGAATCTAGAGGGTCTGCCTCCCTTTAAAAATGGCCATGAGAACGCGGCGACCCACAAAGGAAGTTCCATGGACGGCGACAGACGGATGGCAACCTGCAAGGAAAGTTCCCACGGCGAAAGAGGGGTGATGACCTGCAATGAAATTTTTGCAACTTCTCGAAACTTAACGAAACCTTGGAAGTTCACTTGAGCATCATGAAAACATCCCAAATCCATAGGAAACTTGTCCCAAAAGTCAAAAATAAGGAAAAAGCAAAGCAATTGAGCAAGGACCAAGTCAGCAGGAGGTGACCCATGGTTGCGAGTCTGGGATGCCCGATGGATGCAACAAGAAAAGTTGATGTGCGACCTGCCAGTCAAGCAGAAGTCAGGGCTTGGTTGTAGGAAAAAGGTGGAATGTAATCAAGAACAAAAAGAGGAGACCCACAAATGCGGTTCTGCAAGGGGACATCAGGCGAAAAGCTAAGGGAAGCCCACAGGAACCAACCCACAAAGGCTAATGACTTAGTGAATCTTAGCTAGGTAAACCCAACCAATAAGAAACTGATCATTTTAAAGCACATGACCATCCTAGGCTTGGGAATATGGGTGCACAAAATGAGACGAGAGAAAAACAGCCCACCGAGAGAAAAAATGACTCATCAAGAGCTACAGAGAGGAGGTCCTTGCCTTCAATGGGGCATGTGTGCAAAAAATGAACAATAATTACCATGCCTTTTTAAAGGCTTTACAACTTCTTCCATCGAATAAAACTACCCAAACTGCCTCATGACCTTTCAACTTCCTGATTTTTTCCTTTTGTTGCATTTTACAACTTTGTATAAACAACTTTAGTAGTTCCTTGCATTTTTTTTCTTTTTCCACTATTTTGACCACCTAGTGACCTATTAAGGATTCAAATACATTTATCATGACTTCACAAGACCTTGGTTACATGATTTTACATTGGAAAATACTTTTTGAAATTTTACATATTGAAGGCATTTAAATAGCAAGGTGCTCCTGCACCACAAGGGTAGAGCTCAGCATGTTGCCTCTTGACTGCAATTGGGGGCTTTGAGAAAATAAATGCATTCATAGTGTCAAGAAGGAACATCTAGCTGAAGGATAAGCTCATAAAGTAATGCAAGAAAAATGGATTCATCACCCATACATGACCATCAAATTCAAATTGCAAGAGTGAAGATGATAATCACATATGAGCTAGGAATCATTCTCAAAAATGCTAAAATGATGCAGAACATAAATTAAATGCACTATCTTTCATCATTCATTTCTGGTTGCATAAAAATGTGTCATGTTCAAAGTATTGCTACAACATTACATTATTTCTACGTTTCATTAACATGATGTTCATATTGATAAGGAAGAAAGTGATACATTGTCATGGAGTGATAGTGAACATGCATACATAGTTCCATGTATTCAATCAAGAGTGGCAACTGAAGCAATTGGAGAAGTTTCAAAAAGAATCATCATCAAATGTTACTTATTTCGAAATATTCTATGCACCAAGTATTAAGACTCATATTGGTTGTAGCTATCAAAGGGAAGATTAAAATGCATGAAGAGTTTAGTGAGACATGGAACACAAGTTCAGTTGCATTACATTGTTCTGCATGAATGGAACTGTGGTAGAGAGTGAAAATTTAAGTATATTTTTCTGAATACAAAATAATTTCAACCTATAGAATCAAGCTTCAAAGTGCTTGAAAAATGGATGGCTAAAATCAATAGTGGAAAGCTCTATAGTACCTATAGATCAACCTTGCTTCCCAAATGCAAGTGTGCAACAGTAACATTCATTGTTCATTTCAGCATATAAGATGCAGCCACATGTAACCATATAGATTTCTAAATGGTGTCAAATCTAACAAAATGTGAAGCAAGTAATTGGTAGCAATGTATGCATTTGAAAGCAATGTCAAGAGGAGAATGAAAATGTGAGGTTGCATTATTTTATATTGAAAGAAAATGTGCAATTGCAAGGAATGTAGATTCAGAGAAAAAGCAAGCTACAACATTCACATGGAAAAATGAAATCATTTTTTCTTTTCAGAATAGTGAGCCAATGTTAAAATAAAGCTAGGGTTTCAAAACAAATTGAAACAGTGGTGATTTTCTCATAAAAACCCAGATTAGTTCCGGGCTTTGACCTTGCTTAGAATGGCCTACATTTTGGTTCTCATTTAGAAAAATAGAAGAGTAACGTTGATTTCTACAAAAAATGGAATTTATGATGCAAAGAAAACCCAGTTGGTGCTCTCATGGTCATGGCCTGGAGAGGATTTTTTCCTCACAAAAGCTCAAACCCACTTGGGGTTTTCTTCAAAAGTACAAATGCATAAGTAAATATTAGGGTTTCGAGCTCTATGCTAGGTGAAAGATCTCAAAAAATGAAGGAAATGAAGTGAATGGTCGTGGCCATGAAGGGTCTATAAACCCTAAGAAGCAACAAACAAATGCAAAAGTTTCTCTTGTTCACTTCTTTTACAAGTTTCATTGTTTTCCTATCATGGGTTGAGCCCAAAAAAAAAAATCATTTTTTGTAGAAATGGAGAAATACACAAGGTATGGTTGCGGCCTGTACAAAGAGAACTCATATTTTCACCCACAAATCCTTCATATTTTTTGTGAAAAAATCTCAAACCGAGCTTATTTAAGAGGGAAATGCACAAAATAGAGAAGCATAGATGCTTATCATGTTTTGTTGTGGAGAAAACGCATCAAAGTCGCAGGTATGTCTTGCAAATGCTCATGATGGAGGTATCCATGATATCCCAAGACAACAAGAACATCAACAAAGAAGCAAAGCATGAGAATATGAGGTAGAAGAACCGCAGAGGTCAAGGCCTAGAGGCCTCAAAACCCTACAAAATGAAGTTGAAATGACTTATAATGGTGGAGAGAACTTACCATAGAGTTAGAGAAGGAATTCAACACCTAGTGGAGAAGAATCAACATTAGAATGCTCAAACCCTAGTTTCCATGGTGGCCAAGTGCAGAGCTCTTTTTCTCCCAAGTTGACCGATGAAAATGATGAGCAAAATGTGAGATAGGGGTCAGTTTTGATGTTAGGGTTTTCCAAGTTCCCTAATTTGAATGTGTATTTTTATCACATTCTTTTAAAATTGAATGCCTTTATTAATACCTTGTCACAAATGTTGCCTAGGTCGAGCAATGCCTTAGGAACTTTTTTAATTTTTAAAGAAAATCAAATAAACTCATACCTTGCCTTATGATTTTATGAGAAAACCACATGCACTTTAGCCCTTTTTCACTAGGTTAAGATATTCACATGCCTTAGTTTTTTTATGGTTCATAGCCCATGGTTAATTTTTTATGATTTTTTATAGAAAAATCAAAAGTATAGGAGCCTTTGCATAGTATTTTGATTTTTGCAAAATATCAAATTCCACTCGAACTGCAAAAATTTGAATATTTGGAGTCAAATTGCTTCAAAACAAATGTAATAGGAAGGTTTCTATATTGTTTTCTGAAAACTGCACATAATGTAAAACATCATTAAGGTAATGTTTCTATAAATTACCTTAATGTTTGTTGTGTTTTTAAAATGCAGTTTGAATACTTGAGTCTTCACTAAACTTTCTAATTTCAATTCTGATCTATGTAGACTTGATTTTGTGGTTTTTTTGGATCAACCTCTTGGAGATAGAAAGTTGCCAATTTTCTCATGCAATTTGGAGCAGTTTGAGGTACTATTTTTGAGGTTTTTTGGGGGGCTCGAAAATGGATCAAAGTTGCTATTTTGGAGATGTAGTTGAGCTGTTTTTTGCTATTTTCACTATTGAGGTCACTGGAGAGCTATAAGTTGAAAAAAAATTAATTTCTTAGGGTTTAGAATTCTATTTCCATACTCATTGAAGAGAGTCTTGTAAAATTCTCTTTTGAATCAGATTTTGGGCTTGTACTCCATTTCAATAAAGCAACATATTTTATTTTCTCATTTTCTTGTCTCAAAGTTACAGTCACAATTTGATGTTAACTGTGATTCCAACGTAGAACCCTCTTTATGTCTTGTCATTGTAAGTTTTTTGCAAGGGTTTTAGGTTGCATTATATATTTTGTTTGATGAACCTTTATGCAAATCACTATTGAATTATGTGTTTCTAGGGTGGGATTGTGAGAATCAAGGTTTTCAAAGAGATTGTTGTGAGTAGAAAGTTGTCAAAATCTTTAGATTGTCGGTGAATCATCTTAGCTTTTAGGATCTCTATTTCATTTTTTTCATTTTAACCCTTTCGTCTGAAGGCCTTTTAGATTGGGTGGTTTACTAGAGGGAACCAACCCACTCTAAAGATTCAATCTCATTATAGATTACCCAAAATATGAGAGTGAATCCATGTTGCAACAGGATAGGAAAGTTTAACTTGGTTGTGGGTGCAATCCTGATTGTCAACAGTAACCTATAAAGTTGGCCATGAAAAATGATAGAATTTTTGAGGGAGTAGATTGTGGAGAACGTATTGACCTTGAAAAGATTTCAATTTCTCTATGTGATTGATATTAATGTATTATTTCCATTCATGATGGATGTGCTAAACTAAGGAAAGATTGTCTTCTTATTTGTAATAAAATAACTTGCACAATAGAAGAATATGATATGAGATATGTTGAAAATACTTGATAATAACTGAGAATAACAAGCCACTTTGAGGGGGAAACCTCAAAATTTCTCCAATGAAAACATGATTCATAATATGATGATGAAATAAGACTCACTACCTCCTATATATACCTATTTATGCCTAGGATATCACCCAGGCTGAGCTAGATAGCCCTATATAAGCCTTAATTTGACCTAAATAACTAAATAATAATATAATGATGATAATATGACTTAATTAAGAGGTAAGATAGCCACAAGTTGATTATTCATAACCCGATGTACACTAATATTAAGGGCATAGCATGCCCCCCTCTTCAAAGAAGCATTGTCCTCAATGCTAATCAAGTGTGGATTATTTTGAATGAACTCCTTATCCTCCCATGTGGCATATTCAACAAGTAAATTATTCCATTGGATGAGATACTTAGTGAGAGTTCTATTCCTCAACTTCTTCGTGCATTTTTGACGAATGCATTTTGGTTCCAAAATGATTCTTCCTTCTTCATCGAACTCTGGTAGTACTGTTTGAGTTGAATATTATGCCCAATTACCTTCTTCAAACAAGAAACATGAAAAATTGGATGTATCCTTGTTGTTAGTGGCAAAACTAGCTTTTAGGCAACACCACCGGTCTTTTGCATGATTTAGTATGGGCCATAATATCTTGGAGACAACTTATTCTTTTTTTGTTTCTTTAGTGATACTTTCTTATAAAATCTCAAGAACACCCAATCCCCAACTTCAAAACTTCTAAATCACTACGATGTTAATGCAGTCAACAATTGAGAATCCATAGGATTGTCAATTGTTGCATCAAAAATCAACTTTGTATTTTTGAAAACCATTAAATGGAGAACACAATAGATAATAAGTTTAAAATTTTATTCATTTCTAGAATACTTGCACTGATAATGTATTACAAATCTTCCACATTCTTCAAACTCTGTCAATCCAACAACACCAACTTACAGGAAAACAAAAATAAACTTCATATTCTCTGAAAAAACACCTTCTATGCATCCATTTTCCTATCCAACAGCTTCTTTTCATGTTGCCACAAAAAATCCTGTCACATTTTTCTATCACTGATGTTTCATTACAAAAAAAATTCTTGAATGGTTTATGGGTTTTGTGCTCCTCCTTCCCATCTTTTTGGAACATTTTAAATTTTTTAATTTCATTTTTAAATGATAAATTTATGCATTTTTTTTAAGACTAGTTCTCACAATCACGACTTCTGACAATCTCTCTCCTCAAATGCCAGTCAAACTTCCAGAATGTTCATTATTCCTTCTTGGGTGTGGGTTTCCTCTTCCTAGCATGTGCATTCAATGTTCAATTCAAAATTTCCTTCTTGCTCTCGAACCCACTCTCTCCACTCTCCCCAATGCCCTACATTCCAATCTTGCAACAAAATGTAAATTCAAATTTTCAAACTAGAGTTATAGAGCATATTAAATGTTTACTCCAAGCTTGGGTGTGGGATTTTCCTTAAATTGGAATATTAACATCTTTCAATAATTTAAAAATGAATCAATTAAATAATTTTATTTTCTCATAATCTATCACCAAATTCTACTATGTTGAAGGAGATGAGAATTTCAATAATTTGTGCCTGCAACAAAAAAATCAAAACAAAACAAAAGCATTAAAATTTAAAATCTTTTTGGTTGTGCACGATTGTCCGTGCACCTAGATTCTCCTACATCAAAAAACTCGAGTAGAGGAAATGTTTCATAAATGAAGTTCATGAACATTTCAAAATCATGTGTTTGTTTTGGATCCACCATTCTTCTTTAGTTTTCTAAAATTTCTTCTTCCTCTTCTTCTAACATCTCTGCTCACCATTCTTCTTTCCTCCCATAGAATTTTATCCACCACAAGCCATCCTCCTCTTCCAATGTTTCTCTTCTTTCCTAACCTCCTTTTTGGGATCCAACCCACCAAAATATGACCACCTCTGCCAAATTCCTTCATCATACATATCAACACCTACAACATACACATACAAATCTTCCCCTATAGCTTCATGGAAATAACAAAATGCAAACAAATTTACCTCATTTGTCTTTGCTGCAATGTTTCCTATGTTATCTTTAGCTGCAACCTTTATCACATCCTTCACTATGAGGTCTTCATCTACCCCATCTACTCCCACCATCATCTTCATGTCTTCAATCACTATAACATCTTGAAAAATTTCTTCACACAAACATGTTGCACACAAATCTGCATCTTCATTTATTTTCTTCCCATCTATTTGCAACTTCATATCCATCTCAACAACAAAAAAATCCCCATCAATTTCCTCTTCAAACATTTCTAAAAAAATAGAAGTTACTTCTCCACTTAATAACCTTTCTATTCCTCTTATCTCCTCTCTCAATAGGAAATCTTCTTCGCCAATTTCCTCATCATATATGGGACCGTTAAAGATCCCAATTTTCACACCTCCATATGTCTCACTTTTTTTACTCACAAACAAATCAAAATGGAACTATCAAATTGTACCTCATTTCTTTTTGCTATCTTAATTTCTTCTCTTTTATCTTTTGTTGCACCTTTCAACTCTTCATGACTCTTAACTATCTCTCCTTACTATAGCAGCTCCAATCTATCCAACCTTGCATTTATATCCACGATCATCCAAATGATTCTCATCTTTTGATACTTTCTCCATCCTTCCCATGTCACAAGCTTCTTCCTCATACATATACCCATATGTCTCACTGCTAGAATACATCACACTCTACAAAAACAATTTCTCACAACACACTACCCTACACCTAACAAGGAATCTAGAAGATGCTTCCTCTATCCATGCTCTCTCAGTGGAGGAACTCTACACCTTCTACCCAAATTTATCTTTGCTAGAGGATAAAAGTCACAAACCCTCTTTCATGCCTACAACAAAACATATTTTCTCACAATTCTCTCTTACAACTTCACCGCTTCACTCTTCACCAAAACAAGTTTCTGCAACAAACTCATACTCAACACATCTCATACCCCAAAAACATCAACCTGCTTCGATATCATTTGATGCAGTCAACAATTGAGAATCCACGAGATTGTCAATTGTTGCAGCAAAAATCAACTGTATTTTTGAAAACCATTAAATGGAGAACACAGTAGACAATAAATTCAAAATTTTATTCATTTCTAGAATACTTGCAACTATAATGTATTACAAATCTTCCACATTCTTCAAACTATGTCAATCCAAAAGCACCAACTTATAGGAAAACAAAAATATTCTCTAAAAAACATCTTCTATGCATCCATTTTCCTATCCAAAAGCTTCTTTCCATGTTTCCACAAAAAAAATAATGAATTTTTTTATATCACTGATATTTCATTACAATAAATTTTCTTAAACGATTTCTACGTTTTGTGTTCCTCCTACCCATCTTTCTAGAACATTTTGAATTTTTTAAATTTATTTTGAAATGAGAAAGTTATGCATGTTTTTCTGAGATTGGTTCTCATAGTCATGACTTTTGACAATCTCTCTCCTCAAATGCCAATCAAACTTCCAGAATGTTCATTATTCCTTCTTAGGTGTGGGTTTCCCCTTCTTGGCATGTGCATTCAATGTTCAATTCAAAATTTCCTTCCCTCTCCAACCCACTCTCTCCACTCTCCCTAATGCCTTGTATTCCAATCTTGCAACAAAATGCAGATTCAAATTTTCAAAGTTGACCTACAAAGCATATTAAATGTCTACTTTAAGATTGGGTGTGGGATTTTCCTTTTTGAAAAATTAACATCTTTCAACAATTTAAAAATGAATCAATTAGTAATTAAAATTACATATATATTAATATATTATAGGCTTAGCCTTTTATTTAAAAAAAATGAATCAATTAAACAATTTAATTTTCGCACAATCTATCACCAAATTCTACTATGTTGAAAGAGTTGAGAATTTTAATAATTTGTGCTTGCAATAAAATAAAATAAAATAAAAAACACAAGCATTAAAATTTAAAATATTTTTGGTTGTGCACGAGTGCCCATGCATCTAGATGCTCCTGCATCAAGCCACCCAGGTAGAAGAAATGTTTCATGAATGAAGTCCATGAGCATTTGAAAATCATGTGTTTGTTTTGGATCCACCATTCTTTTTTATCTTTCTGAAATTTATTCTTCCAACATCTTTGCTCACCATTCTTCTTTCCTCCCATGGATTTGTATCCACCACGAGCGATCGTACTCTTCCAATATTTATCTTCTCTCCTAACCTTCTTTCTAGGATCCAACCTACCAAAATCCAATAGCCTCCACCAAATTCCTTCATCATACATATCAACACCTACAACATACACATATAAATCTGCCCCTATAGCTTCATGGAAATCACAAAATGTAAACAAATTTACCTCCTCTTCCTTTTCTGCAATGTTTCCTATGTTATCTTCAACTGCTACCTTTATCACATCCTTCGCTATGAGTTTTTAATCTACCCCATCTACTTCCACCATCATCTTCATGTCTTCAACCACTATAACATCTTCAACAACATCTTCAAACAAACATGTTGCACACAAATTTGTATCTTCATTTATTTTCTTCCCATCTATTTGCAACTTCATATCCATCTCAGAAATAAACAAATTGCCATCAATTTTCTCTTCATACAATTCTGAAAAATTATAAGTTACTTCTCCACTTAATAACCTTTCTATTCCTCTTATCTCCTCTCTTAATAGATCTTCTTCACCAATTTCCTCATCAAATATGGAACCGTCAAAGAGCCCAACTTTCACACCTCCATCTGTCTCACTTTTTGTACTCACAAACAAATCAAAATGAGAATTATCAAATTGTACCTCATTTTTTTTATTGTCCTATTATCTTCTCTTTTATCTTCTACTACACCTTTCAACTCTTCATGACTCTTGACTATCTCTCCTAGTTGTAGTAGCTCCAATCTATCCAACCTTGCATTTATATTCACGATCATCTAGACGATTCTCCTCTTTTGATACTTAATCCATCCTTCCCATATCACAAGCTTCTTCCTCATGCATATACCCATCTCTCTCACTGGTACAATACATCACACACTCTACAAAAACAATTTCTCACAACACACGACCCTATACCCAATAAAGACTCTAGAAGATGCTTCCTCTACCCACCCTCTCTCAATGGAGGAACTCTATACCTTCTACCCAATTTTATCTCTACTAGAGGATAGAAGTCACAAAACCTCTTTCATGCTTGCAAAAAACATACTTTCTCATAACTCTCTCTCTTGCAGCTTCACTCTTCACCAAAACAAGCTCATGCAACAAACTCATACTCAAAACATCTCACACCCCAACAAGATCAACCTACTCTGATACCATTTGATGCAGTCAACAATTGAGAATCCACAGGATTGTCAATTTTTGCAACAAAAATCAACTTTGTATTTTTAAAAACCATTAAATGGAGAACACAAGAGATAATAAATTTGAAATTTTATTCATTTCTAGAATACTTGCAACCATAATGTATTATAAATATTCCACATTCTCTAAACTATGTCAATCTAACAACACCAATTTACAAGAAAACAAAAATAAGCTTCATATTCTCTAAAAAACACCTTTTATGCATCCATTTTCCAATCCAAAAGCTTCTTTTCATGTTGCCACAAAAAATCCCACCACATTTTTTCTCAATCATGTTTCATTACAACAAATTTTCTTAAATGGTTTCTAGGTTTTGTGCTCCTCCTTCCCATATTTCTCAAACATTTAGAATTTTTCAATTTCATTTTGAAATGAGAAAGTTATGCATGTTTTTCTACGACTAGTTCTCACAGTCACGACTTCTGACAATCTCTCTCCTCAAATTCCAATCAAACTTCCAAAATGTTCATTATTCCTTCTTGGGTGTGGGTTTCCTCTTCTTGGCATGTGCATTCAATTTTCAATTCAAAATTTCCTTCCCGCTCTCCAACTCACTCTCTCCACTCTCCCCAACGACCTGCATTCCAATCTTGCAACAAATACAAATTCAAATTTTCAAAGTGGAGTTAGAGAGCATATTAAATGGCTACTCCAAGCTTGGGTGTGGGATTTTCCTTTTTGAAAAATTAACATCTTTCAACAATTTAAAAATGAATCAATTAAATAATTTGATTTTATCACAATCCGTCACCAAATTCTATTATGTTGAAGGAGTTGAGAATTTCAATAATTTGAGCCTACAACAAAAAAATCAAAACAAAACACAATAATTTAAATTTAAAATCCTTTTGGTTGTGCACGATTGTTTGTGCACCCAAGTCCCAGATGCTCCTGCATTAAACAATTTGGGTAGAAGAAATATTTCATGAACATTCAAAAATCGTGTGTTTGTTTTAGATCCACCATTCTTCTTTATTTTTTTGAAATTTCTTCATCCTCTTCTTCTAACATCTCTAGTCGCCATTCTTCTTTCCTCCCATGGATTTGCATCCACCACAAGCCATCCTCCTCTTCCAATGTTTCTCTTCTTTCCTAAACTCTTTCGTGGGATCCAACCCACCAAAATTTGACCACCTCTACCAAATTCCTTCATTAGACATATTAACACCTACAACATACACATACAAATCTGCCCCTATAGCTTCATTGAAATCACAAAATGAAAAAAAAATTACCTCCTCTTTCTTTGTTTCAATGTTTCCTATGTTATCTTCAACTACAACCTTTATCACATCCTTCGCTATGAGGTTTTTATCTACCCCATCTACTTCCAACATCATCTTCATGTCTTCAACCACTATAACATCTTCAACAACTTCTTCACACAAACATGTTGCACAAAAATCTGCATCTTCACTTATTTTCTTCCCATCTATTCGCAATTTCATATCCATCTCAACAATAAATAAATCCCCATCAATTTCCTCCTCACACAATTCTAAAAAATTAGAAGTTACTTCTCCACATAATAACCTTTCTATTCCTCTTATCTCCTCTCTCAATAGGAGATCTTCTTCACCAATATTATCATCAAATATGGGACCATCAAAGAGCCCAACTTTCACACCTCCATTTGTCTCACTTTTTTTACTCACAAACAAATCAAAATGAGAATTATCAAATTTTACCTCATTTCTTTTTGTTTACCCAATTTCTTCTTGCACTTTTCAACTCTTCACGACTCTTGACAATCTCTCCTTGCTGCAGTAGCTCCAATCTATCCAACCTTACATTTATATCCACAATCATCCAAATGATTCTCCTCTTTTGATACTTGCTCCATCCTTCCCATATCACAGGCTTCTTCCTCATGCATATACCCATCTCTCTCATTTCTGCAATACATCACATTCTCTACAAAAACAATTTCTCACAACACACTACCCTACACCCAAAAAATAATCTAGAAGATGCTTCCTCTACCCACCCTCTATCGATGGAGGAACTATACACCTTCTACCTAGCTTTATCTCTACTAGAGGATAGAAGTCACATACCCTCTTTCATGCTTGCAACAAACATACTTTCTCACAACTCTCTCTCTTGCAGCTTCACCACTTCACTCTTCACCAAAACAAGCTCCTACAACAAACTCATACTCAACACATCTCACACACCAACAAGTTCAACCTTCTTTAATACCATTTGATGCGGTCAACAATTGAGAATCCATAGGATTGTCAATTGTTGCAAAAAAAATCATCTTTGTATTTTTGAAAACCATTAAATGGAGAGCACAAGAGATAATAAATTTAAAATTTCATTCATTTCTAGAATTCTTGCAACCATAATATATTACAAATCTTCCACATTATATAAACTATGTCAATCTAGCAACACCAACTTATATGAAAACAAAAATAGACTTCATATTCTCTGAATAACACCTTTTATGCATCCATTTTTCAATTCAAAATATTATTTTCATGTTGCCACAAAAAAACCTGTCACATTTTTTCAATCATTGATGTTTCATTAAAATGAATTTTCTCAAATGGTTTCTCAGTTTTGTGCTCCTCCTTCCCATCTTTCTGGAACATTTTGGATTTTTTAATTTTATTTTGAAATGAGAAAGTTATGAATGTTTTTTTTAGACTATTTCTCATAGTCATGACTTCTGATAATCTCTCTCCTCAAATGCCAATCAAACTTTAAGAATGTTCATTATTCCTTCTTGGGTGTGGGTTTCCTCTTCTTGGTATGTGCATTCAATGTTTAATTCAAAATTTACTTCCCGTTCTCCAACCCACTCTCTCCACTCTCCCCAATGCCATGCATTTCAATCTTGCAACAAAATGCAAATTCAAATTTTCAAAGTGGAGTTACAGAGCATATTAAATGTCTACACCAAGCTTGGGTGTGAGATTTTCCTTTTTGGAAAATTAACATATTTCAGCAATTTAAAAATGAATCAATTAAATAAATTGATTTTCTCACAATTCGTCACCAAATTATACTATGTTGAAGGAGTTGAGAATTTCAATAATTTGTGCCTACAACAAAAAAAAACAAAACAAAACACAAGCATTAAAATTTCAAATCTTTTTATTATGCATGATTTCCCATGCACTCGGATGCTCTTGCATCAGATGTTGGTCTTCCTACTGCTTCATTCAAATTTTTTCCATGGCTAAATTCTCCTTGAGTCTTGAAAGGACATGTTGTTGATGAAGCAAGTGGTCCTCTACTACCTAAACTCTTGGTGACACCTTCAATGATGATGTGATGGAAGGAGGATGATATCCATATAGTGCCACAAATGGAGACATTTTTTATGAGCTATGAAAAGAAGTGTTATACCACTATTTTTCTAGTGGTAGCCAATCTATCCATTGAGACCATTTCTCTAAAGTTAAATATCCCTTCCAAACACTTATTAACAATCTCAGTTTTCCCATCTAATTGGGGGTGGTATGAAGAGATTGAGCCAATTGAGTACCCAAAAATTAGAATAAATATTTCCAAAAGTGACTAGTAAAGATAGGATCATGGTCACTGACAATAACCTTAGGTGTACCATGTAACTTTTGCATATTCTCCAAAAAATATTTTTCCACTGCACTTTTTGTAAAAGGATGTGATAATGCAATGAAGTGTGCATATTTAGCGAGGTTATCAACTACTACCATTATTACATTATGACCTTTAGATTTGGGAAGCCTTGTGATGAAGTCCATGGATACCTCTTCCCAATGTTGGCTCAGAATAACTAAGGGTTGCAAGAGACCTAGTGTCTTAATTGTCTCCCCTTTATTCCTTTGACAAACCAAACATTCAACCACAATTTTTTGAACATCACCTTTTAGCCCTTCCCCAAAAAATCTTGCTTGACCCAATGATATGTCAAAAATCCTGAATGACCACCAACTGGAGACTCATGCAGTTTTGTGAGAATCTTGTGTTTAAGAGTGGAATTCTTGCAGAGATACAACCGCTCTTTATACCAAAGAGTATCTCCCTTCCAAAACAAATTATATGAACTACTAGGAGAACTCTTCTATTGTTGGATGAGATTACTTGTCACAACATCATTTTTCCAATCTTCTTTGGCTTCTTCAACCCAATTTTCTTGTAATATTGAAAGGGCACACAATAAGGCTTCATCTTTCTCATCCTTCCTAGGAAGTTCATTTGCCACAATATTTTCCTTCATTTCTTATATACAATCTCAAATAAATATCCCAACATCTTAGTGACCCATTTTTGTTGCTCTTCAAAAGATAATCTTTGTTCCAAAAAATATTTTAGGCTATCATGATGTGTATTAACCTTGAAGTGTCTACCCATTAGATAAGGCCTCCATTGTTTAACCGCATGAAGAATTTTTAGCATTTCATTCTCATAAATAGGTTTGAGTTTATTCTTACCCTTTAATTGATGACTCTCAAAAATAATTGGTCAACCCTCTTGCATGAGTATTTCTCTTATACCATTTCTTGAAGCATCACATCCCACAATAAAGTCCTTGGTGAATTTTGGAGTGGCAAGAACTAGAGTTGTACACATAGCCTCCTTCAATCTCTCAGATGTTGCATTAGTGGAATCATTCCAATAAAAATAATCCTTCTTCAATAAATTTGTGAGAGGTTTTTCTATACGATCATAATTCTTCACAAATCATCTATAGTATCCCTTCAATCCCAAAAAAACCCTCAATTTCTTAATGGTTTTTTAAATAGGCAATTCCATGATAGCCTTAATTTTGTTAGGATCCACCTTTACTCGTTCATGTGAAACTATGTGTCCCAAATACCCCACCTCATTAATACCAAAAGCACACTTGGATGACTTCTACATAGAGTTGATGATCTTTGAGTTTTTGTAATTCTTGATCTACATGTTGCAAGTGTTCTTCCCATGTCTTGTTATAAATCAATATATCATCAAAGAACACTAATAGAAACTTCCTCAAGAATTTCTTAAAAATGGAGTTCATCAAACTTTGGAATGTAGATGGTGCATTGGTAAGAGCAAATGGAATCACCAAAAATTCATAATGACCCTCATGATCCCAAAATGTTTTCTTACAAATATATTATTCCTTAATTTGAATTTGGCGATAACCAGATCTAAGATCTAACTTGGTAAAACACATAGCTCCATTTAATTCATCTAGAAAATCATCAATGACTGGAATAGGAAACTTATCTTTAATGGCATACATGTTGAACACTCTATAGTCTTGACACATGCATAAAGTTTCATCCTTCTTATGTACCATCACCACAGACGAGTAAACACTTTGTCTATGCTTGATAATTCTTGCCTCTAGTATCTCCTCAATAGTTTTTTTCTATCTCACTTTTTTGTATATTTGGGTACCTATAAGGCTTAATGTTGGGTGGTTGGCTCCTTGGAACTAGTTTATGGCATGATCATGATCCCTCTTAGAAGGAAGACCTTTAGGCATATCTCCAAAAACCACTAAGTGATGATTGAAATTATTTCTTGTAAATTTGGATGAGTAGGAGCATTAGATTGAGAGACATCTAATGAGCATAACTAGGCCACAAATCCATCAAATCCATTCTTAAGCAACTTATGCATTTGATGAGAGCTTACCATTTGTGGGGACTTTTCCTTCAAGCCCCTTAGCTCTACTACCTTTCCTTCTTATTGAAATCTCATGAATAGTTCTTAGAAGTTCATTTCAATTGTTCCCAATGTAATAATCCATTGTACTCCCAAAACAATATTTGTTGCACCCATGGAGATAACATACAATGGGCTATCAAGATGATAATCTCCCGTTGATAACTTAATGCTATGGCATTTTCCCGAGCAACTAACAGTACCACCATTTTCAACCAAGACCTATAACTCTAGAGCCGGATATATAAAACAATTTTAAAAAGTAGCCAACTTTATGTTGATTAAATTATGAGTACTACTTGAGTCAATTAAAAGTGTTAAATTATGCTTCTTTAAGTAACCAACTACCTTGAGAGTTTGAGGAGCACTAAAACTTGAAAGTGCATGACAAGAAATGATTGGTTGGGAATCATGTGATCCCTCGTTTGACTCCCTTTCACCTTTTTATATTGGTTCCTCCTCATCTTCCTCAATTGGACCTTCAATATAGAACAATTTCTTTTCACTGCATTTATGTCCCTGGCTATATTTTTCATCACAATTAAAACATAACCCTTTTTCTCTCATCTCCTTAATCTATTTTGGGGTCAACCTAGTAGGTTGAGGAAGAGAAGGTGTTGAATATCTTGTCTCTTATCACATTAGCCCCTTCCTTACTAGGAATCAAATAATTTTCCTCTACCCTCCTTGCTAAGACAAAAGACTCAGAGATAGAGCTAGGACTAAACATGTGTACCTCATGTTGAATGTGATCCTTGAGACCACCCAAGAAAAAATCATTCAAGTTCTCCTTTGTAATTGTATCCACTCTTTATGAAATATTTTGGAATAGTTGAATATAATCCTTAATTGAGCATGTTTTTTGAAGTTTAGCTAGTTGGCTGAAGAAGTTGTCTGTCACACTATTGTTATATTGTTCTTGGAGTTCCTCCGTAAAAATCAGCCATGAGACAATGAGAATATTTTTCTTTTAGAGAGTACAAAGCCAACAATAGCAAATGAATTGATCTGGTTCTATATATAGGGAATCCATCATGACCATTTTTACATTTGGGACTTGATGAAATTCAAAAAAATATCCATTTGGTTTATCCATGTTAGAGGATCCTTGCCATCAAACTTGTGCATATCCACCTTTGGTATCAAATTCCTAGATCGCATAGGATTATTAACATTTGGGTCAAGAGTAGCTGACTTGGAAGTTTCACCTTGGTTTTTTGAGACCTCCTTTCTTGGTTCATTATATAGGCACTTAACATGCTTCATATGTCTATTGTATATCCTCTTAGGCCACACATCTCCATCTTCACTGAGGAAATTTCTTCCTTGACCTTAATTATTTCCTCATTTGTATTAATATCCTCTATTGTTCCCTCATCCTTATCAAGGGATTTTCCTAGTGTGACAACATTCTTGTTGCCCCTTGTTGCAGGCCCCATCATGATGGAAATCAATAATTTTTCAATAAATCACACAAATTTCAAACTTAAATTCTCTAAAAAAAATATTGTAACTTACGAGGGCCAAGATACCACTTACCTAGAAAAAACTCCGAGAAAATAGTAGATTGGTAGCCTTGAGAGTGAATTTGTTACAAACCATAATTTTGCAATAACTCGCTTATTTCTGCTTCAATTTCTCCAAATTTTGTACTGTATGCTCCTCTATGATGTCTTCAAAAACCAAATAAAAATAAGGCTCAAATTCAAAAGTATGTGAGAGATAGGTAGATTCCAAATGAATTGTGTAGAAACCTAATTCTATGATAATTCGCTCAATTTAGCTCTAACTCCTCTGAAATTTGGGTTGTAACTTCTTTAATATCATCTTCAAAAACCCTTTAAAATTAGAAAAAAAATTGTCAAAATCTGAAAGATATGTGCCTTCCAAAATGACCTCCAATATTAAGAAGACGCCTTGCCTCTATGGTGCCAAGTGTTAGTGTAATTAATTAATTAATTATTACACTAGCATAAGTTAACTTAGGGTTAATTAATCATATTAGTCCTAGGTTACTTTTTATCATTTAATAATGGTGTTGAGATAAGATTCCCTTCTAGAAGATGAGTTGTCTTTTCTAGAAGTTATCTCCATCTTGTTATCATTCCCTAGGTTAGGGTTTCATGTTGTCACATGAAGTGTGGTTTGTACACTTGGCAACATCTTATTCTTTTTAGGTTTTGCTCTTGCCTATATAATCAGGCATATGTACTCTTTGTAAATCATTCCATAATTCTATCATATTCTAAATATCAATCAGATAATCTCTATTTGCATGCCCTTTGTTGCAACACTTTCTGTGTGGTTGAATTTCTTCTTGGCAGGTCCTCTTTTTGAAGTGTGCACAACTTCATTGGATGATTCAATATCCATTATTCCAACATGGTATCAGAGCCATTCCATTGAAGGTTCAACCTAGTATCAAGAAAGTTGGGCTACAGAGATTCTTGCAAGCTTGAAGGTTTTCTTTGCAAGCTAGTTGGTTCTACCTGGGGACCAAGCTATTTTCTGGTGCAGATCAGGCTCTATCCAACCTCTCCATTGCACTCAGAAGGCCTCAAAACCTACAGATCACCTGCCCATTCGTCCGATTTGGACATATTTCATCCGGGAGCCATTTGAGGTATCTAGGGTTTTTTGCATTTTTTGTACGATCCGTACAGTTTTTGCAGAAATAAAATATCTCCTATCAGTCCTCCATCATGGAAAAAAAAATTTAGATCTGTAGGCATTTTTTATTTCAAAAAACGGACTCATTTTTATATAGTTCTTGCAAAAATCAAATATGTGGGCGACCTGCTATTTTATTTGACAGTCGGCATCAAATATTTTTTCGGCTTATATAGTTGGGGTTGGATTTATTTAAATCCATCGGCATCAGCATATTATAAGGGTCTATGTTTTTTGATTGGCATATTTATTTAATTTTTGAATTGCATAGTGCAACATTCAAAATTTAATTATTTTGGTCTGCAAAAGTTTTTCTACCGACCGCATTCAAAGCCTTGCAGGGAGGGACGGTACCCCTACAGACCCGTCACATCATCCATACCCACCTAATCTTCGTCGACCATTCACCGTCGGTTTACGCCCGTCACCGGCTATCGTATTTCTCCCGTCGATGTTTGTCTCGGCCTGCACCGAGCACCAACAGTCACCAAGCGAACCAAGGGCTCCGCTCTATCCGAGCGGCGCCACCCTCCTGCTTCGCTCCGCCCAGTTGCTCAACCCCGCCGCCACCAGGCCGGGTGGCACAATTTTTTTTTGCCAGCCTTAGCCCCGCGGTCATATCAATGACCGGGGGCTGTTTTTTTAAGTCCGAGGGTGCTTAAGTTTTGCACCTGTTTAGCCTGCCAGGCCTTAATAGGGCAGATTTTTTTATTTTATCATATCTTTTCACCAGGGTATCGAAAATCAGCAAACAAGATACCGTCGGAAAGGGAATTTAGTGATCTTTCCAGTGGTGACATCCATTATAGGAAATTTTGCTTCCAAAATATTCTAAAATCAACTGAAGTCAAAACCCTAATTTGGACATAAAGACTCATATCTTCACACCCGCTGATTGAAATTCAATGATTCCAGTGACATCAGGAAGGTAATTCTGAGATCTTTTCATCAGTCCAGTCACCTTGATCAGTTTCAGCTCTAGGTACTCTTGCATTTTTTTTGTTCAACTTCGTGCATTTGTTCAATAACTTGGATATCCTGAAGCTTGGGAAAAGGTATTTTGTTTTGGGTTGCATCACTTCAGCTGCATATCAGTCTTCGAAGTTTCTATTTGATATTGAAGATCATTGTCTTTGTATTTTGGAGAAATTTGTTTGTACATTATGGGGCTTGCATATTATCCTTCTCTAACTATGTTGCACAAGGGAAACTATAAACAATGGTGAGATGGGATCATCCACCATCTCCAAACACTTGAATTGTTGCCACATTTGTATGGTACGGTTCCCCATCCAAGTCAAGGTATTCAAAAATTTGCTTGGAGTTGCAGCAGATATAATGTTTTAGCAGTGATTGCAATGCATGCTGATTGTGATATTTTGGAATCTATTGATCATTGTGATAGTCCTCACATCCTTTGGACTAAGATTTGGGAGATATATGGAGATTCAGATACTCCACCCTTCCTTGATGGTCATGATTCAGAATGTCAGGTTTCAGATCAAGTACCCCATGATGATATTGCTATGCAGGAGGTTGTTTGTTTGGATTTCCTTGACTCTTCCGAAGAGGTTGGAAAGGTTGCTTCAGATGATTCTTCTTCTCCATCAGAGAAAATTGGTATCCCTTCACATTCAGTGATTCCTTGTCTAGAGTCATTGATTGAGGCTTCCATCATCATCATTCATCAGGACACATGCAGTTTTTCAGACTTGACATCACAGGATGGCTTTGTTTCAGGTATCACTGACTTGGCTACTTCTACAGGTTTGGAGGACATTCTTGAGGGGATATCACTCCTCTATTCAGATATTTCATATATGAGACTTCCTCCATCTTCATCGGAGTTTCTTCTGCATCTACCATTAGATTGGATTCAGTCTTCTTTCAGTGGTTTTGAGGACACTTCATTATGGGGGGGCAATCAAGTCTCCATCTATTCCTTTCCTTCCTTCAATTCCTATCCGGAATGGGAAGCATCTCTGCACTTGCACTTGGTTTTGTTTCTTCCGAAAGGGAGACAAGTTGTTTGTCGACATTGGATCATATTTTGTCTACATACACTTACATTTCTTGTAGGTGATCACATCTTTTGGGGGGGCTACATAGTCTCTCTATTTTCCTCCTAAGGGGGAATTTTCATTATATTGTATCCTTGTGATGATTGTTGTCCTTGGGGGGATGATGTTGAGTCCTCCAATCATCACCTTTCTGCATTTTATCTCCTTTTTGGAGAGGGGTTTTCTTCCCATTGGGTTTTTCCTCTTTTCTCTATTTGTGGGAGATTAGTTGCATTTTCATCCTATGTACATGGGTACCTAAAATGGCCATCAGCCGGGACCCATCATCATCATCATGCATAATCATTGCATTTTCATTTCCTCCCTAAGTTGCACTTATGGGGGGGTGTTAGTGTAATTAATTAATTAATTATTACACTAGCATAAGTTAACTTAGGGTTAATTAATCATATTAGTCCTAGGTTACTTTTTATCATTTAATAATGGTGTTGAGATAAGATTCCCTTCTAGAAGATGAGTTGTCTTTTCTAGAAGTTATCTCCATCTTGTTATCATTCCCTAGGTTAGGGTTTCATGTTGTCACATGAAGTGTGGTTTGTACACTTGGCAACATCTTATGCTTTTTAGGTTTTGCTCTTTCCTATATAATCAGGCATATGTACTCTTTGTAAATCATTCCATAATTCTATCATATTCTGAATATCAATCAAATAATCTCTATTTGCATGCCCTTTGTTGCAACACTTTCTGTGTGGTTGAATTTCTTCTTGGCAGGTCCTCTTTTTGAAGTGTGCACAACTTCATTAGATGATTCAATATCCATTATTCCAACACCAAGATCATGCTGTGATACCACTTGTAAAGAAATAACTTACACAATAGAAGAATATGATATGAGATATGTTGAAAACACTTGATAATAACTAAGAATAACAAGCCACTTCGAGGGGGTAACCTCCAAATATCTCCAATGATAACACAATTCACAATACGATGATGAAATGAGACTCACTACCTCTTATATATATCTATTTATGCCTAGGATAGCACCCAAACCAACTTAGATAGCCCTATATAAGCCTTAGGCTAACCTAAATAACTAAATAAAAATATAATAATGATAATATGACTTAATTAAGAGTTAAGATAGCCACAAGCCGACTATCCATAACCCAATGTACATCAATATTAAGGGTTTAGCATTATGTGTGTATATTTTGATATGCATGAGTGTGAGTGATTGCAGTTTTACTTTTCGAGGTGGGTACCGAATATGGAACAATAGAGAAGGACTTCCTATTTTTGAGAAAATTCCAATATTTTCAAGTGCTTTGGCCAAAGCCCAAATCATTGAAAAAGATGATTTAGCCTAGCAAACTTTATTTAATATAAATTCTCTATCACATCCTATAAATAAGACATTGCTATATCATATATATGCATGTATATGTTACAGGTTGCACCAGATTCCCCCCTAACCCAAAATATTTTGAGGTAGCTAGGAACTTCATGCTAGGTCGATAGATCTTCAGGTAGGAAGAAGTTTGTGGAAGTATAAACCTCATGGTTGGGTGGAATGACACCCAAATCATGATTCCATCTTTTGAATAGCCATGTGTGGGTTGATGGTAGCCAGAGACTTCATCAATAATGTTCACATTCGTTACTTGTTTATTACTTGTATTATACACCATCATTGGTATAGTGTTATGCTTTTCTTATGTGAAGATGTAACATGTATGCAGTTATTTCTCACCTTGTGAATAATTTTTATATTAATAATTCTTCATATATGAACGAGTTGTGATCTAGTTAAAATCTATTCATAGTTAGGAGTTGCAGTCTTTTATCTTACAATATGTGATCTTTCCATGAGGTACTGATATTCAAATGAGCTAGAAATATCATAAGTGTGTATAAGGAAAGACAAGAGCATTGGGGAGGAATCACAAGCAATCTGACCAACATACCAAACTATAAGGGTAAGGTGAGCACAGGTATGCCCATGAATACAATTTTGAAGTTGTGAAAAATATGAAAAATTGTTTGTATTGTTTAACTATTGAGATGAATTAAATCTTAATTGGATAGGAAGAAATGTCATGAAGGTTTTTTGAATTTGAATTCGATTATGGGTACTAACATGGACTAAACTGCAGCCTTTTTTCTAAGTGTTGCAAAAATATCATCACCATTGCGAGGGAGAGAAAATTGTTGGAGAGAGGTAACCTAGCTTTGTAAAACAGAATGGTAGTAATGAAATTTTGCGCACCACATAGGTACATATGTTTCACATTTTGTATATAGTTTGGCCAAGTGTTTTTTGTGAGTATATGCATTGTGTTTTTTTGAATGTCATTATTGATTAATGGTTATGCTTTAAGATTGCTATGTCTTGGAAAGATAAACAAATTGGGAAGCTTATGTTTGGCATATTGTAAAACTCTAATCATTTTAGTGTTTATTTAACAAGACATCGGGACAATGTCTTTTCCTAGTGGGGAAGGATGTCACATCTTGTTTTCCTTCATAAGCCTAACCATTAAATTATTATAGAAATAGTTTTAAATTTTAGTTTCATTTAACTTTGTACATTGTGATGCCTTAGTTATAGAACATTGTTTATATGAAGATGTGAAAGATATACATTTGTGTTCCTTGATATTGTCTTCAAAAGCTAAAGGTGATCATTGAGAAAGAACAGTAAAAATAAAAATAAAAGATTTTATAGATTACTAGTATATATAGATATATAAATATATATGTATTATATTTATATATAAATTGTGTGAATGATAAAATGAAAATGAAACAGAGATTAAATTTAAAATATGAAAATAAATGAGTAACTACTTGATAATATATATAAGTATATTCAAAGCTTTCTATTGAATTATATGCAAAAACAAGTTTAAATATTAATAAAATTAAAGAAGATTAGTGGGAAATTTATTATGTGTTTAATGAAAGGTGAAGGGAAGAGTTTTACCTTTCCATTTTTAAAGGGGGCATTCAATAGCCCACTCACCTAGCTGTTTTCATGCATATGGAGCACAGTGTGGGAAGGTGAAGAGAGCGAGAGGCAGAGGAGCTTATGCAACAACCTTGATGCATGTTAGGACATATCACATCTATGGTAAGACATGGAGGAGTATGGTCGACCTTGTGAAAAATAATATTTGATGCCGAGGGGGAAATCGGTTGGAGAGCATACCTAGAGTCATATTCATAATGCAATAAGAATTCCTTTTACTTTTGATGAGAAGTTCATCCCTGTTAAATTTTTTGGATCTATTTGTGTTGTTGTATCACCGTTAAGGTAAATTCCTCTTCTTTTTAATGTTTGCTTCTTGTGTAATCTTGCATGCATATCGATCCAGATACTCTCAACCTTAGCAATAGATGAAAGAGATACATAGTTATAGTAAAATGTCTATATTTTAATGTTGTCAAAAGGGGATAAATTAAGTGCAGAGATAATAATAATCTTCTCTTTTACAAGAATATGTTGTCTCTCTCAAAGCTAATATGGGAAAGTGGATTGGGATGTGTTTTGAGTACTTGTATTTTGATCAGGATTGAAACATGAATGTTTTGTTGGGTGTTTGGTGGTCTTGTTATTCATACATTTTGGATATATAGAGTGTGTCTAGTCAGGTGAGGAGATCAGTTCTTTTGTTGACTACTTTTTGACTGTTTTAATTATTTGTTGAGACTAATTCAAATGAATGACATCTTGTATCAGATTCAGTGAGGGTGATTGGTTATATCTATATTTTCTTCTTTTATCTTTTGGGTTATAGTGCTTTGTCTCTGGGTTTTTGGGTTGTATCAAGTTGTTAAAACCAACTTATCTTGAGACCAATTTTCTTGAGAATTTGTGTCAATCGAATTCCATCATTTGTCCCTACTTCCTCTCATCATAGTTAACAAAAAAAATTCCCTTCAATTATGCAATGGTGGATATTCATACCCGGTTCCAAAACCCTCATTCTAGCACGAACATGGAGATTACAGGGAATGGTCGACAGGTCCAACCTTACATTCTCCATTTTCACTTTCTTGTAAGTTTTTGAAGCCTTTTTATAATCCATTTTGAACTTATCTTGCAATGATGGCATTCCATGAGACCATTTTTCTTTAAGGAATTTCGCCAATTGGTTCTAGTGTCTTTTCTATTCTTTTGATTTTTGCATGCATCCTTTGTGTTTAAGATGGATGTGCATACCATGTTCCTTAGCTCATCTACACATTTTCGATCTCTCTACCTGGACAATGTCATTGACTTCAAGAAAAAATTGCTTTACCTATTGCTCACATTGCAATTCTTTTTTTAACTTCCTATCCTTGAGAGAAAATAATTCATGGCATTTGGGCCTATTGTTTAACCACTAATGTATTTATAGCAGTATTGGTGCATTAGTGCAATGATTGTATGTGCATGTGCTTTGAATCTAAACTTAGTTGTAAAAGTTGGCTTTTATTATGATGAGCAGAGATCATCTCAATTTGAACATAATAACATAATATGAGTTTATGAAGATTGACTTGAAAATATGCAAAAATGTTAATATTATTACATAATTTGATACACTTAAAAATCACCACCTTATACATAATATCAAAATCATGTTAGCATTTAGTGATTGTCTCATATGACTTGAATTTTACGAGGGGGTTGAAAATTTATTCTTGCATCAATGGAGTAGGGGTGTTATTCTGCACAACTTATTTTAAAAGCTCAAGGTTGAATAATCTTCAAATGTTATTGCATTTGTATGTTCCATTTTTGCTTGGCTCTAATGTTGACTATGCTTCTCCAGTAGATCAAATACTCATTTTTGTTGTAATCTTTGAGATAATCCTCTAGACCAAATTAGTTTGTAGGACACATGAAAATGTTTACTCAATTGAATATATTGAGGAGTATTCACGCATTCAAGTATATTTATAGTCATATAGATTTTATTCTTTTTAGATGGTCATGTTATCCTCATGCAATAGTTTGTGTTGTTAAAATTTTGATTTATTCTTTGCAAGTTCTAGCCTCTGTCACATCTAGTGAAATCGGGGATTGTGCCTTAGCCATGGAATTTGGGAAACCACAATAATGTAGACTATTATAGGTAGTCTTTTGGAGTTGTATTATATATTTATATATTTTCTTATAGTTTCAACCTTATGGATTTCTCTTGATGTAAGAAGAAAGGTAGCTATGACATCAGTTCTATTGATTTAGGTAATAAATACTATTAATTTTGTAGGAAATTCTAAGATAACCTTGAATAAATATTCTCATATCATCCCTGTGAAATCTGTTGATGGTCAACTTTCAAACCTTATCATTAAAATTAAAATATTAAATGTTACATAAAAAGGAGTAGTAATTCTTATAACATTAATATCGCATGAGGTAGAAAAATAATATACCTTAAAGGATCAATTTACATGTTTATAACCAAGAGAATGTAAATAGCATGACCGTCAAGTATATTTTATCATCATGATGCAGAGTAGAAGTATAAAATGATCCAATACAATCAATCAACCACTCACAAGAACCCTTGACTTACAATATTTTAACCCTTTCTTTACAAACTGCCGTTAACCCTTGTAGCCTTTCAAAAAGGCATTTTTTACCATAATTTATGGAGAATACCTGACATTCAAAATGTAATACTAGTTTGGGATACATTTTTTGGCCATTACAACACATATCCAGAAATGGGGTAAGGTTACTTTGTATGGAATGGACCAAATTTTGACTGTCCCCTTTCTTATTAGGCTTAATAAGGCAATTAGGCTTGGCAACAATTGGGTTTTGGCTTCAAAATACTCATCGATCTGTACACACAACTCCAACACATCTCACTAGGCCCCAATCCACTACTCCTTTCTCATGGGTAACCCTACAATGTCTTCCACAATAGACCCTTAAGCCCCTGGGACTTTGTTTTCAAACAAGGCTTTAAAACATCAAACTGTCACTCAATCCTCCCTCACACGTGTAGACCCAGGCCCCAAACCTTGAAAGGAATTGAAACATGTCAAATAAGACTTAACTACAAATTTTCATTGCTTTCTCAGGGTGGAAACTTGAGACAGCATTTTTTGTGTGTTTAGGAACCCTGGGTAGGGTTACAGACTAGTTTTAGGAAAATGGTGATATCTCCCTTCTCCCGAAATGAAAATTTCTCAAATCAAAACCAAAATTAAGGTAAGATTTCCCTCTAAAACATACAATCATTCATCCATTTGTATAGTGCACCAAGAAGCTATATAATGTGACAAAATTTTGTAGAATATATGAATGAAACAAACTGTCATTAATAACTTTCACAAAACAATTAATAAAGCCAATCTCTCCAGTGAGATTGAAGATAACATAGTTATAGAATTTTCCTCAAATTTTTATAAAGATCTAATGGTGGAAACAAAATTTATGACATTTTTTTCCAAAATAGATTTCCCTAGGTAGGGATTCAAGCCAATTTTAGTAAATTTGCAATAACTTTCAAAATAATCAATGAAAAGGCACCATGAACCAAATGAAAATTAAATTTATTTCATCCCTCCATCAAAAAATACCAATCTCAAGACCGTACCAATCTGTACCAATTTGTACCATGCAATGGAGCAGCAATATTGCAGAAAAGAAACATAGAAATAGTCTCCACATTGATTCAAATTTTATTCAAATCTTCAACCAACCCACCTCCAACCCTTGGGTCATGTATAGAAAGCATATCTATGCTTGTAAAAACAATAAAAAACTCCAGCCGACCCTCAACCAACTTCTAACAACTTTACAAAAAGTTGGCATTACAATAAAAAAGTTGTCATTGACAATATTGACAACAATTGAGCAATTTTTGCAACTTTTACACAAATGATACAAAACTTTGCAAAATGACCCCAAATGATGGAAATTGGTCAAAAATGAAGTTATTAACATGAAACAACACAAATAAAGAGACAAAAACTCAAAATTTTCCTCCTGTAGGCATCAGGTTCTGAGGGTGCTCTTGCACCATACTCCCAAGGAAAAGAAAAATCTCAGTTCCATTTGAGATGTGATCTGCAATGTTATCAATGTCTTCCATCTTGGACTCTTGCAACCTGCAAACCTGATATGTAGAATCCTACTCTACTTGCAAACATTCAAATTGATGTTTCATTTTGGCCTTAGGTCTTCCACTTCTCTGCAACTTGTCCTTCAATTGGCATTTTGCATTCCTAACTTTCCTTGGATCTTTTTTCTTCTTATTGCATCGTCTCTTACTTGGCATCTTCTTAGCTTCAAGGTTCAAAAAATTAAGTTATCATTCATATATATTATTACCACTATCCATGTCTTCATCTTCATCATTTGAATACAATTTGGCAGCATATTCATCATCCATAAAATCAGAAAATGCAACCATTACCTCTATTGTTTTTGTAACATCTTCTTCACCATATTGTGCATAACAATCTACATACACTGCATTCACTTATCCTTTTTCTTTATACCCTTTTCCATCTTGATGCAGAAGCATCCAGTGGTGTAAGGGCAATCCTACATCACCCAAAAATATATTTACTTTCATTTAGATTTTTGTAGATGTTTTTTCATTTCTGGATACTCTTTTCGTCAAAGAAGAATTCCCAAATTTCAGAACTATTTTTCTACTTTTTCTACTCAACTGCTATTTTTAGCAAGTATGAATTTGAAGGCATGAGGAGACATAAATTTAAGGGAAGTTTCAGGACAGAATAATAAACACTTTGGTGAAAGAATCAGGCAAAGATCATTCCCGGTTCAAAAGTTATTCAAGTTTCAGTTTTTGTTTTTTGCCCTACAAAATCTTCGGAGCTAATTTTGAGGGACTTAAAGGCTCTGGATGGGCCCAAAAATTGGTGGAAAATAAAAGTGGTTAGCCTTTAGGCCCCACTTTTTGGCACTTCATTTTCGCAAGACCTTTCCGAAAAGGTATTATGATTGAAGATCTGACGGTTAGATCTTGAGTTAGGGCTTCCGGAAGTTGGTGCATAATTAGAATGTTGTTTTTGGCTCCAAACGGAGAATTGGGCTATTTATGGGGTAGTTTCTGATTTTTGTGAGTAGTTTTTGGGGAAAGAAGATCGCATTTTGTGAAAAGGGGAATTTCTGTAACTTTCTATAGTTTGAATGTATTGCAGAACTCGGGGATTTGAAATCCTCTGCATGTAAGAATTTCATATTTTGAATAATAATATTCTTTGTTTTTTTGTGTCTTGGGTTGCACCCTCATCACATCTTCATTCTCATTTGTTGCACCTATAAACACATACTCACAAATATTGTTAGAAATAAAATTTTGAGTCTCAATGGACTCATTTTCTTCATATTTTTCCTCTTCTTCAGATGGCTTGGGATCTTCCATCATCAATAAAGACTCTCCAAGGTTTGGTTCTACTGTCTTATTTTTCCTTCTTCTCCTATGAGTGATCTTCTTGATGGGACACTTTACCTTCTTTCTTATTTGCCAATGCCAACCATTTTCCTGGTTTGCTTTCTCAAGACACTATTGCATCTCAAGATTCATTTTTTCTTAATTTTTTTTCATTTTTTCCAAGGTGTGCCTCAACTCTATTATCTCTTGCTGAATATTTATTTATTTTTCCTTCTCATTTTTCTTCTACATCTCACTTTTCTCTCTTCTCATCACTTGTTTCTTGCTTGGTAACTTCGTACTCTGCAAGTCTCCATGCACTATTCTCCTCAACGCTTTCATTCTCCTTTTGCAAGAAAGTCTCCCTCACCTTAGTTCTTCTCAATGCTTCTTCTTGTCTTCATGATACCTCACCTTAAGCCCCTTTCTTTTCCCCTAGCCTAGTATTTTGGTATCGAGGTTCTTCCTTCAACTTGTAAAAAAAGCCAATACACAAACTCTCAAAACTTCTTTGCCCAGACCTTTAGGCTCTGATACCAATTTGATGTAGAGTAGGAGTATAAAATGATCCAACATAATCAATCAACCACTCACAAGAACCCTTGACTTACAATCTATTGGCCCTTTGTTTGCAAACTGCCCTTAAGCCTTGTAGCCTTTCAAAAAGGTCTTTTTAACCATAATTTATGGAGCATACCTGACATTCAAAAAGTATGACCATTTTGGGATACCCTTTTGGCCATTACAATACATATCCAAAAATGGGGTAAGGTTACTTTGATGGAATGGACCAAATTTTGACTGTCCCCTTTCTTATTAGGCCTAATAAGGCAATTAGGCTTGGAAACAATTGGTTTTTGGCTTCAAAAGACTCCTAGGGCTGTACATACAACTCTAACACATCTCACCAGGCCCCAATCCACTACTCCTTTCTCATGGGTAACCCTACAATGTCTTCCACAACAGACCCTCTAAGCATTTTTTGTGTGTTTAGGAACCCTAGGTAGGGTTATAGACTAATTTTAGGAAAATGGTGATATCTCCCTTCTCCTTTAATGAAAATTGATCAAATAAAAACCAAAATTAAGGTAAGAGTTCCCTCTATAACATAAAATAATTCATCCATTTGTATAATGCACCAGGAATCCGTACAACGTGACAAAAATTTGTAGAATTTAGGAAAACACAAAATTTTCATTATGAAATGCAACAAATTTTCATTAATAACTATCACAAAAAACCTAATGAAGCCAACATCTCCAATTAGATTGAATATAACATAGATACAATTTTTTATAAATATCTAACAATGGAAACAAATGTTATGACATTTTTTCCAAAATAGATAACCCTAGGTAAGGGATTCAGACGAGTTTTAGTAAATTTGCAATAACTTTGAAAATACTCAATGAAAAGGAACCAAAATAAATGAAAATGAAATTTAGTTCATCCCTCCATCAAACAAGACCAATCTTAGGACTGTACCATGCAATGGAACAGCAATATTGCAGAAAAGAAAGATAGAAATAATCTCCACATTTATTCAAATTTCATTCAAATCTTCAACCAACCCACCTCCAACCCTTGGGTCATGCATAGAAATAATATTTATTCTTGTAAAAACAAGAAAAAATTCCCAATCGACCCTCAACCAACTTCTAACAACTTTTCAAAAATTTGACATTACAATAAAAAAATTATCATTGACAATATGGACAACAATTGAGCAATTTTTACAACTTTTACACAAATGACACAAAACTTTTCAAAATTACCCCAAATGATGGAAATTTGTCAAAAATGACGTTATTAACATGAAACAACACAAGAAAAGACAAAAACTCAAACTTTTCCTCCTATAGGCATTAGGTCCTGAGGGTGCTCCTGCACCACATCACTATGCAAATAGGATCTGAATTGATGAAAGGAGAGAATCTAATCATTTTCCTACAAGGATAAGAATGTTTAATCATGTTACTATGATTATCAAGTATGCTTTTCTATTCTATAGTGTTCTCTTACTATGATGTTGATGTATTCTTTATCATATGTGTGCCTAATTTTATAAGAATGTATACACATAAAAATATATATTATGACTATACATGTATATATATATATACATACATGTGATATACCTTTTAAATTAATATTGCATGTTCTTATATTGATGAAATTTCTATAATTTTTTGATTAGTGAAGCTCAAATTCAGTTATATTTGCACATGCTTGTACATGCAAATAGATAAAATAGATAAAATTGTATAAGAATGTATACACATAAAAATATATATTATGACTATATATGTATATATATATACATACATGTGATATACCTTTTAAATTAATATTGTGTGTACTTATATTGATGAAAGTTCTATAATTTTTTGATTAGTGAAGCTCAAATTTAGTTATATTTGCACATGCTTGTACATGCAAATAGATAAAATAAATAAGCTAGCAATACATTCATTTCATATGCTAATTTTATGTCTCATTATGTTGACCCAATGGCATTAAAGTTGAACTGTTATGTTGCTTTGCGTGATTGATATATGCATTTCAGAGAGTTCCTTGTATTTAAAATTTCCTATTATCATTAGATGTAAAAGTGTCTTGCACCACTATTCCATTACTCTAGTCAGATTTACATGGTTGGTTTTTCTCATGTTGGGTCGGGTATTCTTCTTTCAAGAAGAATTTTAGGGAAGTGAATCACTTCGTGGTAGGGTGGAAATGCGATTCAGAAATTTTATTTCCCTTGATGTGGTCAGAAGAGCTAAATATCAAAAGAATCCTGTCAGGAAGGTCCTTGTTTGATACATTGTAAAATCTTGTTCTTGACCATGTGGTCTATTGTAAGGAATATTTTTCCTTTATGTTTTGTTGTAATATTGACATATGTACTCAAAAATTTCTTTTTTTAATATATTCCTTGTCTCAATTCTAGAATGATCGGGCATGTGTCACCTTTATATGCTTGATTGTGTGTAATATGTGTAATATGTGTAAATTGTCATTTTAAATTTATGGAGTTTGCTACAAGTTTTAGTAAAAATTAAAATATCATCTAAATAGGAAATGACAAACTTACCCATAAATTCCTAATGAATCTCATGAAAATACTTGGTGCATTAGTTAATTCAAACGACATTACCAACCACTTTTGCAATCCTTCCTTTATCTTGAACTTTTTCTTCCATTCATCTCCTTCTCTTGTCCTTATCTAGTGATACCCACTCTTTAAATCTATCTTTGTGTAATACTTTGATCTACTCAGACATCCATTATATCATCCATCCATGGCACTAAAATTTGTACTTAATTATGTTTTTTTATGGCCTTGGAATCGATACACATCCTCCATCCTCCATCCTTCTTGTGTGCTAGTATTGGATGTACTGAACATGGACTCAAACTCTCTCTAATTAGCCTTGGTATTTCAACAATTATTGAATGTTTCTATTTAACTCTTCATTCTTTGTTGGAGTCATTCTATGGGTTGCCTTGTTAGGAAAACTAGATCTCAATATCAAGTCCATTTGAAGACTTATGCTTCTTATTGGTGGAAAACCTTCTAGAACATTATCAAAAACTATATCTTGAAATTAATCCAACAAGTCTAAAATCTCTATAGGTACATTTCTTCTACTCCTTTTTACTCATTTAGGAATCAAAGAAAATCACATATGTTTGTGCTTCATTCCATCCAAAAAAGAATCTACAATATACAAAAAAAATCTAGCACTATTACACATATTTTCTTATGTTTTTTTCATAAGTTTCAACTTACTTCTAATTGCATATTTTGTCAAAGCGTACATGTTAGTATGACCATCATGCATAGCACACCTATCATACTACCATGGCCTTCCCAATAACAAGTGATAAACACCTATTTGCATGATTTCACACAACACTTCATCATGATAATCTCCAATCTTAAACTTTACCAAAAATTATTCATTAACCAAATCCTTATTCTTTTCTTGTAACCAATCAATCCTATATGGATGTGGATGATCTAACCTTTTCAAGTTTATTTTTTTAACCATCTCTTAAAAAACTAGATTACCAATACTTCCACTATCCATGACTGCATTACAACACTTACCTCCTAATTTTTACTTTTCTTTGAATAAACTCTTCCTTCGGGTTGGTTCTTTTCTTTCATCATTCAACAAGGCTCTTCTAATGAAAAGGGTTCCTCATCTACATGAGAAACTCTGGCATTACCCTTTGTTCTTCAATTTGATCCTCCTTGATTTTGATGGTATTCATAAGCTCTATGCCCTTCACCACATCTAAAACATGTTCCTCCAAATCCTCTTCTTCTAAACTCTCTTCCAAATATACCTCTTCCTCTATGATATCTATCATTTTGGTCTCTAGGGTGATAGGTATTTTCACCACTATTATTGTGATTGGTGCTTGCATTTTCATTTTTATTTTTCTCCTCTTGTTCTCCATGACCTGTACATAATATCTTCCACTAGTTCTTCCTCTTTTCTTTTTCTCAAATCTTCTATTCAATTTTTCTTCTACCTTCATTATAAACTAGTATGCATTTTCAATAATTTTCAATCTATTCCTGCTTATTTATTCTTGGCTATTGGGTTTCAATTTATTGATATACCTAGCTACCTTTTCTTTATTAGTCTTTATGTGGCCTTCTCTAATGATAACCCTATAAAACTTTTCAGTATATTCTTTGATTATTTTATTTAATTGCCTCAAACTTTGCATCTTATTCAAGAGCTCCAACTCATAATCTATTGGAATAAATTATCTTCAATTTATCCACCATTCTATCCCATCTGGTTATGCTTACCTTTCCTCTTTGGTTTCTCTCTAATTGTACCTCCTTCCACCAAATGCTAGCATGAACCTTAAGCTTGGTCTTGGTGAATCTAACCCTCTCAAGATCTTGTATTTCTTCATATTTAAAATACACTTCCATATCATTAATCCAATCTATTAGTTTGTTAGGATTGGGATTACTTGAACATATGGATATATCAATATTTGGCCTCTTCCCAATTTTTTATGGCATAACAATCTAACTTGTTTATTTTACTCTTCACTTCCTTCATATTGTGCATCATCTTGGGCTACATCACCTTCATCTTCACTTTCATCTCTTTTTTTTGGTTCAAACCCTCTTCTTAGCTCCTAGATTGCATTAATTTATCTTTACAAATCTCTAAACCCTTCTTCCATTAGTATAAAATCCACCATGATTTCTTTGTGTAGGTATCTTATATTTCTCCTCTTACACTTTCTATGAAACTTCTTAGTGCAAAGCTACCTCAAATTAGCAATTTTTCTTCCACCTTTGAACACACAACCTCAAGGTCTTGGTGCAAACTACCTCACTCTTTAGTGATTTTTTTAACGCTAAAAAACAACCCACATTTCTACCACCTAATAGGGGTTAGCTCAAACAACACACAATGACATCAATTTCATACATGCAAATATGAATTTGATGCAGAGGCACCTTCACTTAGCACAACCTGACACAAGTGAAAAAATGATCCATCACCAACAATGAAAATAATTCAACAAACTTGATTCACTTGAAAATTTTCATAAATTGATTCATCTCAAACAATGTATAAATCCATATTAGATCACATTGGAAACATTGCCATGACAACCCACAATTCAATGCAATGAACTGTCATTAATAACTTTCACAAAATAAATAATTAAGCCAATCACTTTAGTGATATTGAAGATAACATAATTACAGAATTTTCCTCCAATTTTCATGAAGATCTAACCTTGGAAAAGAAAGTTATTGCATTTTTCCTAAAACTGCAAGCCCTAAGTAGGGTTTAGACCTGCCCTCACAAAAATGGTCATAAATTATTCAAAACTTAATTAAATTTGATGATACTTGAATAAAATAAAATTAGATTCACATTTCAAAAAACTACAATTGGTTTCAGATCAAAATATTTACTGTACAATCCCTACCATCACGTTTTTCAGACTGTAATTTCTGCACAATATTGTTAGAATAAGGCAGTCTCACCAAAAAAGTCATATCTCCCACAAAACTCAATAAAATTCAATGAGACAAAAATAATTGTAAACTAGAAACAAATATATTTCCATCCATATATTATTTTTATTGATATGATGCCATACCAGGTCGTACAATTCACAACTTTAGCCTGAAAACAAAAGGAAAAACAGAAAATGCACACAAAATTGAGGTTTTCATTCATCAACATTCAAAAAAATGTTCCCCCAACCTCCAATCCAAGTTTTGGAGGGTGTACTTATACATTTCCAACCAAAACCAACTATTTTCAACCACCTTTTAATTATTTTGTTAGTAAAACACCTAAATGACACTTTTTGGCAAGTTGCTTGACAACCTTTTGAGCAACTTTTGACCAAAAGACCCTAAACACACCAAAATGGATCTAAATTATCCAAAATGATCATAAATAAACTTATTTACATCAATCAAGACAAAACAAATCAAAAACCAAAGTTTCAAAATATAACCCAAAATTGCATCAAAGGTGCTCCTGCACCATACTCCCCAGAGAGAAAATATTAGAGTTTCATCTCAAATAGGAATCTTCTTTCTTGTCTTCTAGTTCCTTTGCATGTGTGCATTGTTTCTTTTTTTTTGGATTTCAAATACATGTCTATCAACTGGTACAATTGTGCATTTTCGTCCATCAACATGCTTTTTGAGCCAAGGCCAACTTGGTACAATGTAGCCATGTGCTTTTGTTTTTGTTCTTGTTCTAGCTTGACCTTGGACTACAATTGTAAATTTATTGTCTCTTTCATCCACTTTGTCTTTGTTACTTGCACATGAAACAAACATATTAAAGAACTCATATTCTTCTTCTTCACACTTCACTTCTTCATCCACCTCATGTTGTTTTCCATATATCCTTTTGTTGAATCTCTCCTATGCAAATTTGTCCTTGATGACAATATATGGTACTCTGGTATCTTGGTGGTTACTCACTCAGTTGATCGCTCTCCTGATTAGCATATTTACTTCATTATTGTTACTATATATGGTGATACTAATAACTTAACTCCACGTTGAGATCTCAATTGAGGCATTCTGGTTACAGGTTCTATGTTCCATTGTTCAGGTGACATGTTTTTGATTCAATGATTTGTGCTTCAGTGTTTCACTTGATTACATGTGTTTGGCATGTTCAGTTTTACTATAGGTTGATTAATTAGGGGTTCGATCACTATTGTGTTTATGGCTTTGAGATACACTTTGATCATTCCTTCTCTTTTCATACATGGGAATTGGCATGGGAGTATGGCTTTGTGAGATTTGCATGAATTCAATCTTTATCTCTTCAGAAGGTTTTGGATACTACTTCGCACATTATATAGCATAAAATATAACAAGGTGGCAATCGGCATTGATATTTTTGGATATTTTTTGGCATTAAAAATGTTTGGCACACAATAGGAATGCATATAATATTGCATTCGGGTTTATGATAGCAAATGCACAAGGCCTAAAAACCGTCAGTAGGTATAAAAATTGACTTTAGTAAGACCGCGTACTTCAAAGGTCTTACCGCGCTACCACTGGCAGTTAAGCCAATGACCACGGTAGTGTGGTGAAAACCGTTAGCGGCAAGCAGGACAACTACTACTATATCGTGGGTTGTCAAAAGGGAAACCATGGTAGTGCGGTGAAAACGGTTAGCGGCAAGCAAGACAGCTACCGCTACACCGCGGGCAGTCAGAAAGGTAACTACGGTAGTGCAGTGGAAGTAGCTAGCGGTAAGCAAGATAGCTACCGCTATACCGTGGGTTGTCAGAAGTGTAACTGTGGTAGCACGGTGGAAAAAGTTAGTGGTAAGAAAGAAGCTACAGTTATACCACGAGTAGTCCAAAGGGAGACCAGGGTTGAGCGGTAAGGAAGAGATAAAGGAAGAAGAAACAGTAAGTGCTAGTCACTGCTCTACCGCAGGTTGACCAAAGGGAGACCACGGTTGTGCGGTAAGAAAGTGGATATCAAATGATACATTGAATTTTTTGTTTTATTAATGATAGCCCTCTCGGACTTCAAATGATATCAATCTTGGTAATTTTTTTTGATTGATTGCTTTGGAAGTTTAGGGAAAAACTTGTGCTTCACTTGTTTGAGGGTTTGGAACAATATTCTTGCCGCCTTCATGGAATCTCTCTCTTAGTCGTTTCACTGTTTAATCGACTATTTTTTTTGCAACTCTTGGATAGTGAATGGGGAAGCTTGAAAGACCATCACCATGTTTGTTTCTCTTGTCAGGTTCTTGGCATTGGGTGAATAATCAAAATTGCAATGTGGCATAGGTTGCTCAGCTACTCTGCAGTTCTGGTAATTGTTCATGGCAAATTCTTTTCTAGTCTTCACAGGTATTCATCTATTTATCTTTGTTGAACCGTTACCTTTACTAGAAAGGTTAATATGGGATAAGTGTTTTCTTTTCTATGGAAGTTGAAGATTTGGTTTATTATAGATCTTATGCTTTTTTGTTTTTAGCACTACTTGTGCAAGTTGCTTGAGAGAACAGGTTTTAGTCTGCCTGCTATATTTGCACAATGCACAAGTACTCCATCCAGAAGACCTTATTCAAAATGATCCTTCCTTCATGACCACGACAACATCTGTCACTATTGCTCAACTATAGCATGGTAACATGATAATCATCTTTGAGTAATTCTTTGAAAGTAAAAATCGAGCAACTGTCGTAACCCTTCGTGGGATGTAATGATGTAAAATGTAAAAAGAGGAAAACAGAGAGATTAGGGCTTAATCATATTTGATAAACCTAAAAAGTAGAAAAGGCCATTCCTATTTAGTGTGGAAATGGGGTAATTATCTTTTGATGTTGAAAATTTGGAAAACACAGTGTGTTAACTACTTTGGAACAGTATCATGAAAAATGTATGAAATAGAGTGTGACAAAAGAAAGTTGGACACACCACTGATAATACAGTTTGATGAGAAGTTGTAGTGATACTATAACAATATTTTCCTCAAGTTGTCTATAGGCTTGATAATGGGTGGAACTCTGAAGTGTCACTATTGACATTTGAGAATTCTACACATTGTCTGTCAAGAGGCACTTGACAAAAATCAGAGAAACAGAGAGATCCTATGTATTATTGTATGTTCTATTGAAAAATAGAAAAGGGGTTGGTGATCCTTGAGATTGGTGTCTCTAAATAGAGGGGTTGGTGCTCCTTGAAATTGGTGTCTCTAAATAGAGGGGTTGGTGCTCCTTGAGCTGGTGCTCAGAAATAAGCCAATGAGCCATTGTCAAAATAATTATTGAAATGAAAGCCTGAAAAGGCAGTAGGTTCAAGAGTGGTTTTTCTACCCTAGGAGGGTTTTCCACTCGGCATATCTTGTATCTATTTGAGTTTTTGTGATTCATTCGGTTTAGTGCTTTATTGCTTTAAAATTCTATGTTTCACTATTCTCATTTTAGTTTATGTGATTGCATTCAATACATGAATGATTCTATCATTGATAAATCAGAGCATATATCTATCTAGTTTATTTCAATTTCATTTAAATTTGGTAAAGAAGTTAAAAACATTGATTCACCCCCCCCCCCCCTCTCAGTGTATTTTTCCCTCCAACAATTGGTATTAGAGCCTAGGGTCCTCTGATAAATCTTTCCAACCTAGGATTGATTTTGGCCTTGGAGTCTATTCAAAATGTCTCAAGCTCATGAAGGTACTTCCATGACTAGAGCTCCATTATTTGATGGAACTAATTATGTATTTTGGAAAATCAGAATGGAGACTTATTTAACTTCTATTGACCTCGATGTTTGGAGCATAGTATTGTTTGGGTACACTATACCAGCTACTTTGCCTACTACTTCTGATGAAAAGAAAAGATATGAAACCAATGCAAGAGAAAAACATGCTCTTTTGTGTGCTCTGACTAAAGATGTCTTCATCAAATTCATGCACCGTAGTTCTGCTAGGGAAATCTGGACTAAACTTGAAACTATCTATCAAGGAAATGAAAAGGTAAAATAGTCTAAAGTCCTCACTTTAAAACACCAATTTGAAGAATTAAAAATGAGGGACGATGAAAAAGTTGATGAAATAGTCAATGCCATGAAGGTTTTGGGAGAAGAAGTCAAAGAATTTGATGTTTTAACCAAGGTCATCAGAACCTTACCAACAAAATTTGAAGCTAAGATAGCTACTCTAGAAGAAAAGAAACACTTTACCTAGCTTACCCTTGATAGCCTACAAGGCACTCTGATTGCTTATGAAATGAGGATTAGTAAAAACAACACCACTGCAAAAGAAACAACATTTAATGCTGAAAGGAAAGAAAGGGATGAGCTCATTGAATCAGAATTTTCTTATTCTAAAGAATCCCACTTTGTGAGGAAACTCAAAAAGGGTTCTGGAAAGTCTAAGGGAAAACTTCCCTTCAAATGCTTTAACTGTGGAAAAATAGGCCATTTTGCTGCAAAGTGCCCCTATGGTGACACAAACAGTGATAACAAAAAATCTAAAAAAAATTCCAAGAAAAAGGCTTATAGACCCAAACATAAATTCAATTTCAAAAAGAAGAAAAGTTTGTTCAGCAAAAATGAAACAGACTCTAAATCTAAAGATTCTTTAGATGAAGAGGATGAAAATCTCTTCATGGCTGAAATCATTCAGCAAGATGGAACTAACAGTAATGATGTTGAAGATGGTGAAGTGGATTATGAAGGAGAACTGAAATGTGCTCTAAAAGAGCTGAGGAAACTTAAAAACAAATGCGTTCTCAAGAACAAAATATTGCTCAAGATACTTCACGCGAGCAACTCATAAATCTCGAGATAGTCTCATTAAAAAATCAACTCTAAGAATCTAAAAGAGTTGAAGACTGCCTTCGTATTGGCATAAGCTTTAAAGATCAAGAAATTCAAAAACTTGAACATGATATTGTAGATCTCATAAAGACCATTGAGAAATATGAGAGCACTCTTAAACTGAATGACATGCTCAGTAAACAGAAACTGAACAATGATAAAACTAGTATTGGTTTTGTGAAAGGTGAATGTTCAAATAACAATGCAAAGGACAATGTTGTTGCTGGAAACAAAAGTCTTAAACTCAAACATCCTGATTTTGACAAGGATCCTGCTCATCCTTTTAGGAGCAATAGAATGGCTTATAACTCCTACCCTTTCTTTTATGGGTATTGTTACTTCTACAACAAATTTGGTCACAAGGTGAACTCTTGCAGATTTATGAATTCTAGAGCTCCTAGATTTGGCTTTAGGTAGAATCATGGTTTTACAAGACAGATTAGATGTTTCACATGCAAGTCTTTGGGTCATTCTGCTAAGCAATGTAATGTTGATCAGCAGAATAAACAACTAAAAACTATCAAGGTCTGGAAACCCAAAGATGTCAACAACATAGAATAGACTATGCTAGTTCAAACTTCTTTCCACTCCAAGGAAAAGGACTTATGGGTTCTGTACAGTGGTTTTTCAAACCATGACTGGTGATAAAGAAAAATTCACTAATCTTGAAGATTATGTAGGTGGTTATGTGAAGTTTGGAGATAATTCAGGAATTCAAATCAAAGGAAGAGGTTATCTTTTTCTAAATGAAGACACTCCTATCCACAACATATATTATGTAGAAGGATTAAAATATAACCTTTTGAGTGTTAGTCAAATCTGTGACAGTGGCTACCAAGTCTTGTTCACTTCACAGGGGTGTGAAAGAAAAAACAAGATTAGAAAAGATATTGTTGTTGGAAGACGAACTAAGGGAAATGTCTACAATTTACTTGACACTTCTAGAAACAAAAATAATCAAGGTATGTGCTTAATGAGTCATGTTGAGAAAGTTGGTTGTGGCACAAGAGACTAGGTCATATTAATTTTGACAATATGGTTAAAATTAGTAAAAATCGGAATGTAAGAGGTCTTCCTATTCTGAAAAATCTTGATAATGCAGTATGCAAAGAATGTCTCAAAGGAAAGCAAACTAAGGTAAGTTTTAAATCCAATGAACATTCCTCTACTGAACCTCTGCAAATTGTTAATACTGACTTATGTGGTCCTACAAGGACTAGATCTATCAATGGTGAGAATTATTTCATGCTATTTGTTGATGACTACTCTCGTATGGTATGGGCTAACTTTCTCAAGAATAAATTAGAAGCATTTGAACATTTTAAAGTTTTTAGAAAAATGGTAGAAAGAGAGTCAGATTTAAAATTGAAATGTTTAAGATCTGACAAAGGTGGTGAATTCACCTCACAAGAATTCATAGATTATTGTGACAAACATGGCATAAAAATATAGTATGTTGCTACCAGAACACCCCAACAGAATGGGGTAGTTGAGAGAAAGAACAAGACTGTAAAAGAGATGGCAAGAACTATGTTGAATGAAGCAAATCTGCCAAACATGTACTGGAAAGAAGTTGTTCATACAGCTGTATACATTTTGAATAGAGTCCAGATCATAGTGAAATAAAATTTCACTCCATATGAACTGTGGTATGGTAAATCTGCCTCAATTAAATATTTCAGAATCTTTGGCTGCAAGTGTTTTATCAAGAGAGACAATGAAAAATTGGGCAGTTTTCAATCTAAGACAGATGAAGGTATTTTCTTAGGATACTCTACTCACAACAAAGCCTTTAAATGCTTTAACAATAGGCTGAATAAAATTGTCGAATCAGTGAATATCAAATTTGATGAAAATCTGCTTTTAGATGTTGAACCCATGCAAAATGATGAAGAGGAAGAATTTGAACTTGATATAATTTCTAAAGGCTTTGAATCTAAAAAGCTTGAAACAAAATCAGAAAGTCCTAAACTAACTAAAGAAAACTCTGAAGATGTTGTAATCAGCTCTAAAAAATGTGAAACTAAAACTCCTTCAAAATCTCTTGCTAAAAACCATCCAAAATATCTGATTATAGGAGATAAATCAACAGGAGTTCAAATAAGGAAAATAATAGTTAACTATAATGAAAAATATCACATAGCTGAGCTTACTACTTTTTGTTTAATCACTCAGTTTGAGACAAAAAAAAATGATGAAACTCTAACTGATGAATGTTGGCTTATTGCAATGCAGGATGAAATTGATCAAATTGTGAAAAATCAGACTTGGGAGCTAGTCCCAAGACCAGATGACAAAAATTTCATAGGAGGTAAGTGGATCTTCATAAATAAACATGATGAAAATGGCCATGTTGTTCACAGCAAGGCTAGATATGTCTACAAAGGATATGCTCAGCAAGAAGGTATTGATTTCGGTGAAACCTTTCTGCCAGTAGCTAGACTTGAATCAATTAGAATTTTCTTGGCATATTATGTTTTCAAGAACTTTGTTGTATATCAAATGGATGTTAAAACTACCTTTTTGAATGGGTATTTGGATGAAGAAGTTTACATAGAATAGCCTGAATGGTTTACTTGTAAAAACAAACCCAACCATGTCTACAGGTTGAAAAAGGCTCTATATGGCCTAAAAAAAGCTCCTAGAGTTTGGTACTCCAGATTAGATAGTCACTTACTATCGAAAGGTTTCATTAGAGGAGGAGTAGACAGCAATCTATATGTTAAAATTGAAGGATCTGACATTCTTTTTGTTGAAATTTATGTTGATGACACCATTTTTGGTTGCAACATTATTGTCTTGAGTCAAAAATTCTCACAAATCATGGAATCTGAATTTGAAATGTCTATGTTGGGAGAATTTTCATTCTTCTTAGGTCTTTAGATTTCACAACTTGAATCCGGCATCTTTTTATCTCAAGCAAGATATGCAAAAGAAATGTTAAAAAGTTTTCAAATGGATGAAAGTCATCATGTTAGCACTCCAATGGCTACAGGTTGTAAACTTAGCAAATTTGATGACTCTCTTGTTTTCAACCCAACTGACTATAGGTCAATGATAGATAGCCTATTATATCTATCAACCTCAAGACCTGACATTATGCAAGTTGTTTTCATGGTTGCTCAATTTCAGTCATCTCCTAAGGAATCTCAAATTAATGTTGTTAGAAGAATTCTTAAATATGTACAAGGCACAATTGACTATGGCCTCTGGTACTCTAGAAGCAATGATTTCTCTTTAGTGGCATATACTGATTCTAACTGGGCAGGTTGTCTAGATGATAGGAAAAGCACCAGTGGTGTTGTTTTCTTTCTTGGTGATCATTTAGTGGCTTGGCACAGCAAAACACAAGAATCTGTTTCACTCTCTACTGCTAAAGTAGAATATATTGCTGCCACTTCTTGTTGCACTCAGGTAATTTGGATGTCACAGGCATTATCAAATATGGGTATTGAAATTCCAAAACCTATTACTATTCTATGTGATAATACTAGTGCAATCAATATCTCAAAAAATCATGTTATGCACTCTCGAATTAAACATATAGCTATAAAGTTTCATTTTCTTTGTGAAAAGGTGTTGGCTAACAAGGTTTCTATTCAATATGTTCCTACACAAGCATAGTTTGTTGACATTTTTACAAAACCGTTGGCTAAAGATGTTTTTGAAAGACTTAGGTCTAGATTGGGAGTTGTCTCTCAATCTCTGTTATCTTAAACAGTCTATCTTGGTGATAGGGGGAGCTAGTCAGCTCTTCCTATAGCTCATACTTTGCTACTCAAAGGTTACATCTGCAATTTTTTGGAATTTCACAGTTGTTTCTGGTTTATCTATGTTGACTTCTCTTTATCCTTGTGACAAAAAGGGGGAGAATTATGAGCATTTGCTTCCTGTACTTCATCTTGGCTTGGTGGCACAGTTTTTGCCATAAAGGACAAAGGGGGAGTTTGTTGAATCTCTCCTATGCAAATTTTTCCTTGATGAAAATATATGGTACTCTGGTATCTTGGTGGTTACTCACTCAGTTGATTTTCTCTCCTGATTGGCATATTTACTTCACTGTTGTTACTATATATGGTGATACTGATAACTTAACTCCATGTGCAGATCTCAGTTGAGGCATTATGGTTATAGTTTCTATGTTCCATTGTTCAGGTGACATGTTTCTGATTTGATAATTTGTTCTTCAGTGTTTCACTTGATTACATGTGTTTGGCATGTTCATTTTTACAACAGGTTGATTAATTAGGGGTTTCATCACTACTGTGTTTATGGATTTCAAATACACTTTGATCATTCCTTCTCTTTTCGTACATGGCAATTGGCATGGGAGTACGGCTTTGTGAACTTTGCATAAATTCATTCTTTATCTCTTCACAAGGTTTTGGATACTACTTGGCACATTATATAGCATTAAATATAACAAGGTGGCAATTGGCATTGATATTTTGGATATCTTTTGGCATTAAAAATATTTGGCACACTATAGGAATGCATATAATATTACATTCAGGTTTATGATAGCAAATGCACAAGGCCTAAAGTCATCAGCAAGTATAAAAATTGATTTTGGTAAGACCGCAAACTTCAAAGGTCTTACCACGCTACTGCTAGTAGTTAAGCAAGTGACCGTGGTAGTGCGGTGGAAACCGTTAGCAGCAAGCAAGACAGCTACCGCTATACCACGAGTTGTTAGAAGGGAAACCACGGTAGTGCGATGAAAACGGTTAGCAGCAAGCAAGACAGCTACCGCTACATCACAGGCAGTCAAAAAGGTAACCGTGGTAGTGTGGTGGAAGCAGCTAGCGGCAAGCAAGACAGCTACCGCTATACCGCGGGCTATCAGAAGTGTAACCACGGTAGCACGATGGAAACAATTAGCAGTAAGCAAGGAGCTATCGCTATACCGCGGGTAGTCCAAAGGGAGACCATGGTTGAGCGGTAAGGAAGTGGTAAAGGAAGTGGAAATAGTCAGTGCTAGTCACCGCTATACCATGGGTTGTCCGAAGGGATACTGTGGCTGTGCGGTAAGAAAGCGGATATCAAATGATACATTGACTTTTTTGATTTATTAATGATAGTCCTCTCGGACTTCAAATGATATCAATCTTGGTAAAAAAAATTGATTGATTGCTTTAGAAGTTTAGGGAAAAACTTGTGTTTCACTTGTTCGAGGGTTTGGAACCATATTCTTGTCGCCTCCATGGAATCTCTCTCTCAGTTGGTTCATTGTTTAATCGATTGTTTTTCTGCAACTCTTGGACAGCGAATAGGGAAGCTTGAAAGACCATCACCATGGTCGTTTCTCTTGTCAGGTTCTAGGCATCGGGTGAATACTCGAAATTGCAATGTGGCACGGGTTGCTCAACTACTTTGCAGATCTGGTAAATTATTCATGGAAAATTCTTTTCTGGTCTTCACAAGTATTCATCTATTTATCTTTGCAGAACCGTTACCTTTATTGGAATGTTAATATGGGATAAGTGTTTGCTTTTGTACGGAAGTTGAAGATTTGGTTTACTATAGATCTTATGTTGTTTTGTTTTTAGCACTGCTTGTGCAGGCTGCTTGAGAGAACAGGTTTCAGTCTGCCTATTATATTTGCACAATGCTCAAGTACTCTAGTCAGAATACCTTATTCAGAATGATCCTTCATGTTGGAGTTGAGAAGATACAACTTCATAGGAGCCCAAAGACCTCTGCAAGCAAATAACCTGTTACAAGGAGAAGCAAAGAGAAGCAACAAAGAAAATGCTCAAGAATATGGAGCAATGTATTCACCCAAAATGTAAAATGAATAATGATACAAAAGATAGTTTTCAACCATATATAGATGAAAACCCTAAAAAGGAAAACCCTAGGCTTGCACAATAATAATTAATAAAGTAATTAATTATTATACACCTAATGTTAGCTTAAGTGAAAAGAGGTAAAAGGGAACTTTACGTAATTAAACAAATATTGTTTAATTAATAAAGTAAATACCCAATTACTCTAACACCCCCCCTTAAGCTAGACTTAGGGAGAAGCTAAAACTTAGAAGAAGCTACTGAAAGCAAAAGCAATGGGTCCCGGCAACAAGGCCAGATCAGGTACCCATGTACAAAATCAATGCAAACTAAATGAAATGGGGTAAAGGAGAAAACCCAGTGGGAACAAAACTCCTCCCCAAAATAGAATGCAAGGAAGGAAAGCAATGCACTAATGAAAGAAGGATAGGAGGTGGATAACATTATACCCCCCATAGACAACTTCTATCATTTAAGTACATGTACAATGGTCTCCATAGGAGATATAGAAAGAGAGAAGAAGGCCCCCCCACAATGAAGAAACTTCTGTCACAGTGGTAGATGCCTGATGTAGAATCCAAAAGGAGATCCTGAAGTGGCAAATGATATTCCTCCCCTTGGGAAGAAATGGATCCAAAGGACGATGTCAAAAAAACCCTGTGAAGAATGATGAACCAATCTGTCTCAAGATGTGTGCCATGATAGGATGCTAAAGAGTCTCACTATCTGAACGGAAACAAATAATGTCAAATCCAAATTGATGTGGAGAATACTGAAATGCAACCTCTGAATGCACGGATAATGGTGGGCGAACAGTGATAACCTGACTGTCAAGGTAGAGGAGATGAATGTCCTCAAAATAATCCTCCAAATCTGCAATATAGGACTCCACAAACAAGAAAGATATGTCTGCAACATAAGAGTCCAAAGTAGCTATGTTTGGAAGATGTATGATTCCCTGTTGCACTGAAACAAGAACAACAAGAGATGTTGATGAAGTCTCAGTCTTAAGAGTAGGAACTATGAGGCAAACCTCTGATCCATCGGAACATGTAAGGGTGTCTAAATACTCAAGCTCCTCTAAAGTATCATGATCAAAGGGTGTATTCTCTCTCCAAGCAATGGGTAAGAGACAATCTGAAGCAGGATCCTCTGGAAATGGAGAGAATTGGGTCTCCATAGATCTCCCAAAGACGTGTCCAAAGTGGGTGAGGACAATCAATGTCCGATATAACCAACACAGTGTTATGATCAACACTAGATAATATAAGTCCTACTATGTGATTTCTAATGATATCCCATGCTAATTTTCCCTCTAAAGTTGTTGGTTCATGTATGAGATCATACAAATAAGGCAAAATATTAAGCCACCTACAATGTGTAAGTATACCCTTTGCCCATGACTCATAATTACCCCGTTCCAGAATTACAACTGAAGGGTGAGTAGAAAAACCCATGATAACTCTTCAAATGAAAAAAAAACTAAGAAATTTGACCTTACAGCATTTAGATCAAATTAATATAACCCATTCCATGCAAACAAAACCCATGAAGGAGCCAGAATGACCAAGTAATTGAGCAAAGTGTAAAAACACACAAAGCTGAATAAAAAATATCTGGTAAATATTCTGATAAAATAGACTATAAATCTGGAAAGAGCACTATAACACCTTTCCAACACCTATTCGTTTGCATAAAACGGACACCGTGGCCAAAAGTTATGAATTTTTCAAAAAACTAAATTTAGCTTGCAGGAAACGAATTTTCTAGCAAAAAATGTTTATTTCTAACTTTATTTTTGGAAAATTTACTCACTATTTGTAGACAAAAATAAAAACCCAAAAATATTTTGATGCTAGAAACAAAACCCAGAAATTGTTTCTTGATCCAACAAGCAGAATACGAGAAAATGTTTTTTTTTTACTTTCAGCCAAGAGAAAAATGACGCGCTCCATTTTTTCAATAGTGATTTTCTCCAGATCTGTGCAAGATATGCAAAATCTAAAAGATACCCAATTCAGATTTCAACGCTAGCTACAAAACCCAGAAATTGTTTTTCCTTCAAATGAGTGAAAATTGAATTTTTGAAGCAAAAATGATGACGGCTCCAATAAAAAAAGGCTTGCAACAAACCCTTGTAGCTCCAAAAATCTTCAAAACAAGAACAAGCAGCTGCAGATTTGAAGCTCTGATACCATGTTGAAGTTGAGAAGATACAACTTCATAAGAGCCCAAAGACCTCTACAAGCAAATAACCTGTTACAAGGAGAAGCAAAGAGAAGCAACAAAGAAAATGCTCAAGAATGTGGAGTAATGTATTCACCCAAAATGTAAAATGAATAATGATACAAAAGATAGTTTTCAACCATATATAGATGAAAACCCTAGGCTTGCACAATAATAATTAATAAAGTAATTAATTATTATGCACCTAAAGTTAGCTTAAGTGAAAAGAGGTAAAAGGGAACTTTACGTAATTAAACAAATATTGTTTAATTAATAAAGTAAATACCCAATTACTCTTAACACTTCCTTCATGACCACGGTAACATCTTTCATTGTTTCTCGACTGTAGCATGGTAACATGATAATCATCTTTGAGTAATTCTTTGAAAGTAAAAATCGAGCAACTGTTGTAACCTTCGTGGGATGTAATGATGTAAAATGTAAAAAGAGGAAAACAGATATATTAGGGCTTAATTATCTTTGATAAACCTAAAAAGTAGAAAAAGGAATTCCTATTTAGTGTGGAAATGGGGTAATTATCTTTTGATGTTGAAAATTTGGAAAACACGGTGTGTTAACTATTTTGGAACAGTATCATGAAAAATGTATGAAATAGAGTGTGACAAAAGAAATTTGGACACACCATTGATAATACAATTTGATGAGAAGTTGTAGTGAGACTGTAACAAGATTTTCGTGGAACTTTGAAGTGTCACTATTGACATTTGAGAATTCTACACATTGTTTGTCAAGAGGCACTTGACAGAAATCAGAGAAATAGAGAGATCCTCTATATTATTGTATGTTCTATTGAAAAACAAAAAAGGGGTTGGTTATCCTTGAGATTGGTGTCTCTAAACAGAGGGGTTGGTGCTCCTTAAGATTTGTGTCTCTAAACAAAGGGGTTGGTGCTCAGAAATCAGCCAATGAGGCATTGTCAAAATAATTATTGAAATGAAAGCCTGAAAAGGTAGCAGGTTCAGGAGTGGTTTTTCTACCCTTGGAGGGTTTTGCACTCGGCATATCTTGTGTCTATTTGAGTTAATGTGATTCATTTGGTTCAGTACTTTATTGCTTTAAAATACTATGTTTCACTATTATCCTTTCATTTTATGTGATTGCATTCAATACATGAATGATTCTATCATTGATAAATGAGAGCATATATCTAGTTTATTTCAGTTTCAGTTAAATTTGGTAAAGAAGTTAAAAACACTGATTCATGCGCGCCCACCCCTCACCACCCCCCCCCTCTCAGTGTATTTATCCCTCCAACACCTTTTCTCTTCATTATGCTCCAAAATAGTTGGTTTCACCTCAACCTTAGCCAACCATTCATTTTCATTTTTGAATTGCTCATCCATTCTTCCATTCTCCTTGAAATCAACATTCTCATCTCTCAGTTCTTCTCTTGAGAACCATGCTATCTCCTTATCCTCCATGACTCTCTTCTCTCTTTGGACTATTCTTGAGTCCTCTACAGCCTCTTTTGTTGTCTCTTCTTCTTCCTGAACATCACCCACTTCAACATCAATGTCACTATTAGTTTCATTAGTTTGAGAAAATTCAAAATAAAAAAATTCCATTTCTTATTCAACTAGTTTTTCAAACAAAATGTTATCAAAACTTATTACCTCATTCATTACCTCATTTTTTTTGCCTCATACTATTTTACTTTTTTTTTCTCACTTAACAACAAGTTTTCAATTCTTGTACACTCACCCTTCAAAGTTGTTAATACATATTTTATCCCATCATTTCTCAACTCATATGTTTTGTTTTTACTATTATACTTTGCTTCCCTATTATAATTCCACAACCTTCCAAACATAATGTGACATACATCCAAATGCATAATATCACAAACTATTTCATCCTTATAAGGGCCTATATGAAACTCAACTTTGCATTGCTCACTTACGATTACCTGTTTGAAGCCAAGTCACTAAATAGGGTGTGGGGTGTATTTTTTCTAAACCCAATTTATCTACCATATATTCATAAGCAATATTATCCATTCAAATATCTGAGATCACAACTTGACAACATTTACCTTTAGACTTGCAGGCAGTCCGGAATAAGTTTTCCTCTTCCATCTTGCTTTCTTTCTTGGCTTTCATTTCTTCTTGTATTATATTTTCCATTTCTTCATCCTGTAGCTTCTTTACCACTTTGAAAAATCTTTCTAATAATGATGATTCCCTCTTCCCATATTTCTTCTTATTAAGAGTCATCCTGAAATATCAAATCTCACTAAACCACATTAGCCAAAATAATAGATCATTTCTCAAAGATCTTCTAGCTCTAATACCAACTAATGCAAAGGCACCTTCACTTAGCACAACTTGAAACAAGTGAAAAAATTATCCATCACCAACAATTAAAATAATTCAACAAACTTTATTCACTTGAAAATTTTCATAAATTGATTCATCTCAAACAATGTATAAATCCATACTAGATCACATTGGAAACATTGCCATGACAACCCACAATTCAATGCAACGAACTGTCATTAATAACTTTCAAAAAAAAAAAATTAAGCCAATCACTTAAGTGAGATTGAAGATAACATAATTACATAATTTTCCTCCAATTTTCATGAAGATCCAATAGTGGAAAATAAATTTATTGCATTTTTCCTAAAACTGCAAGCCCTAGGTAGGGTTCAGACCTGCCCTCACAAAAATGGTCATAACTTATTCAAAATGTAATAAAATTTGATGATACTTGAATAAAATAAAATTATATTCACATTTCAAAAAAATCCAATTGGTTTTAGATCAAAATATTTACTTTACAATCTGCACCATCACGTTTTTCAGACTATAATTTCTGCACAATATTGTTAGAATAAGGCAGTCTCACCAAAAAAGTCATATCTCCCACAAAACTCAATAAAATTCAATGAGACAAAACTAATTGTAAAATAGAAACAAATATATTTTCATCCATATATTATTTTCATTGATATGAGGCCATACCAGGCCATACAATGCACAACTTCAGCCTGAAAACAAAGGGAAAATCAGAAAATGCACACAAAATTGAGGTTTTCATTCATCAACCGTCAAAAACAATATTCCCCCAACCCCCAATTCAAGTTTTGGAAGGTATAATTATAAATTTCCAACCAAAACCAACTATTTTCAAACACATTTTGATTATTTTGTTAGCAAAACACCTAAATGAAACTTTTTGACAAGCTGCTTAACAACCTTTTGAGCAACTTGTACAATTTTTGCAACTTTTGACCAAAAGACCCTAAACACACCAAAATGGATCTAAATTATCCCAAATGGTCATCCATGACCTTATTTACATAAATTAAGACAAACCAAATTTTCACAATATAACCCAAAATTACATCAAAGGTGTTGCTGCACCAAAATTTCTCTATTGAAAATATGACTAATTAAATAACAAAAATATGAAATGAAATATGAAATAGGTTGCAACATATTACAACTTCATTCCCTTTGATTTTGGATCCTTTTTCCTCTCTGTAACTTCCAAAATTGAATATGACTTTTTCCTCCCCTCCTTTTTCATGACCTAACACTTTTCCTACTCATTCCCCTTCCTTGGAAATTCCAAAAATATGCCCTAAATGGATTTTGGAACCTCCAAATATATTTTAATATTTTTTACTTCCTACCTAAAGTTTGGGTTTTTTTAACTGAAGTACTCTAAGTGCTCTATGTCATTTCCCCAATATTTTAGGACACAAAATGTCATTTGAAGCCTCAAAACTCAATATTAAGGAAATTTATAGGACTTCTAAAAGCTTAAATCTTTAATATTTTCCCATCCAAACTTGGTTTTGGCTTGAAACTTACCCACACTGTGTGTTTTTCAATTTTAAGTTTTGAATAAATTTTGAAGTCTTTATGTGTTCAAATGAAAAAATATTAAATGTAAAAACCCTATTAATTTAGCCCTTTTAGGACTTTTCAGAGGAAATAAGCCTCAAAAATATAAACCAAACCAATCAAAAACTAAAACATAACATTTTTTTAGGTGATGCAAGGTATCTCTTACACCTCTAGATGATCTTACATTAATATGACCCTAACTTGAAAGCGGGTTTGGCAACCCCCTTTTTTGCAAACTTTTGCATCTTTTGCATGTTTTTAGGTTTATTTTTATTGTCCTCAAGACCAAAAGCACATTAAGAACTATATCTACATGCAAGAAAAAATTATATGACAAAAACCAAACATAAATGGTGGCATGCTTATTGATAAGATTAAATCTAGGTAACCCTTGAGTACATCTTGGTATTGTGTTTGGTGAAGTTTGTTGAGTTGTTCTCTTCATGTAAATTATGTATAAATAAATTATCTCTATAATATCCAACAATATTTCTCCTTAACAAAGTTAGGGAGCCTTTCGAGGGAGATTACAACACATAAGTCCATCTCACCATTATCATCTCCAATAAGTGTCCATTCAAGGTTCTCACTTGAGAAATGATTTTCTTGGTTGGTAATGTCTTGCACATCTAGTTCAATTAGTACTTCCCATTTATTCTCTCTACTCATTATGAATAATATTAATATGGTTAATAGTCCTCTATCTTGTAAAAAATGTACGAACAATTATCTTGACTTTTTAATCACTCGATGATAGAGTTCTATTTCATTTTTATATAGGTATAATTTGCTATCAACATAATCATTACACCTTTTTAATGTAAGTATTAGTAAATATAATCAGTCAAGTGACTTTTAGCCCACTTTACCCGAGTGTTTACACTTTCCTTTGAGCTTAAAAATAATATAAGAATGATATGAATGACCTGAACTGCAAAAAGAGTATATCAAATATTGGGATCGAGTTGAATACAAAATTATAACATCATAAATTGTCACCCTTGACAATTTCACACTATTTTTGGCTCCCCCTACATGCTTGAGCCTAGTTATGCTTATTAATCATTTTTTTTATTGTCGTCTTTGAGAAATTGAGTTAATTTTTGGGAAATTAAATTAATTATTTATTTGACGAGCACCTAAAATTCAAAATAGGTCCAAGGTAGGGCACCCTCACCCTTGTCTACCCTAGTTTGGCCCAGAATTTAATATTTTATTGTCAACCATAATATGTTTGTAAATTCAAAATCATTTTTTGACTTATCAAAATAATTAATGTGGAAAGTGTTGAAACTTATATAAATATATTTATTTTCCTCCATTTGAACATCTAAGAAATTTGAATATCATTAGAGAATCCTAAAATAAAATCAAGGCAATCTCAAGAGTAGAATAAGCAGCATTTCTACAACACTTAATTAATCAAGATCATGTTTGCAATGCATCATCAAATCCATGCTCATGCATAGTAAGATATTTCATGTTTTTTCTTTGTCATTATTATGAGCACTAACCTTTTTGCACAATATTCAAATTACTACCAATTTCTCCTTATGTGAGATGAGCCAATTGACCTTAGTACAACAAGGAATACAGATCTGACTAGTAGGTTACAACATAGTGATTTATCATTCATTTTTATCCATTTTGTCTCTGTGCAACCTAGGGTAAGCCCTCTTTATCAACATCATCATATTCATTTGTGGAGGTGGAAATACCAAAATGGGGTTTTACTAAGGTAATCCTCTATATAGCACAACCCTTCCTCTCTTGTCTTTCTTGCAGGTTACAAATCTAAAGTGGATTGAAGAAGATTGAAGACCTCAAGACATCAAACTCTAGATCAAGCGTGCACACACCTATCATCAAACTAGGGCAAGCTTGATTGTTCATTGACTGATGAACTTCAGAAGCTAACTCTGATAGAGAAGAACCTATAAATTGTGATGCTCTTGTCTAGAATTTGAACATCTAAAAAGCGCCATTTTCAAATAGGGGCACCCTCACCCTTGTCCAATCATTTTTGTCCCAAATTTGAATGAGAGGTTCCATATTTCTTGCACTTTGTTCTCCTATTGTATGTTTAAGTATTTTAGTTCTATATTTCTCCAAATTTGTGATAATTTGCTACTCTTATATTGTTTCACCTAGTTTACATCACCAATCACACACATCACATCATTCTATCCATCATCCCAACAAAAAGGGGACCAAAACCCTGACCAGCTATTATGGCTCTTCCTTTTATGATAGTATCCAAGTAGTTTATCTTGGTTATTTTGTGTTCCCCGAATTTTCAAGGGTGGAAGGTGTGATATAGGGTAGTTATTAGCCTTAGATCCTATTTTTCCACCACCAAAAAAATAATATATTAATATCAAAATCATATAAATATCATTATATCCTCAATAGGATAGAACTCCACATCCCTTGGTTCAATTGTTTTTCCATATCCAGTTCTACCTATAACTTACCTAAACATATAGCTTAAAAATATAACATAACATTAGTAAACAAATGAAAGCCATAAAAAAGGTCACTTAAGGGATGATGTGAGTATTAGAATCATACCAATAAAATAAATAACAAGTTACAATAAGAGAAATGACCTATGGAATTATTTAAATAGATTTTCTTGGTGTAAATGGGTGTTTTACCTAACTAGTTCATTAGTGAGTCTTATTTACATGTTAAGTCCACTTAGATCCCAAGGAATATTTCTAGAAGGCTTAGGTGTCATGTGATCTTATCTTATCTTATCATGACATTTAATAATTGTGTCCTAAGTCGTTTAATAATGTTTAAGTAGTTGTCTCATTATATAGGATTAAGACACATGTCAAGATCTTTTCTAATCCTATCTCACAATCTTACCTTTATAAGGAAGGCTTCATATATACGTTTGACATATTCAATCTTTAAATCTTGCATCCTTAATAATAGAAAGATATTATTTCCATTTCTCTCTTGTGGAATATATTTTGGTTCAATAGTTGATCTTAGGGTGTTGGGAGTTCACCATTAACTCCTACATGGTATTAGAGCTCTAGTGTTGTAGAATTTTTCTCAAATTTGAGGGACATATTTTGGCTTGAAGAAATTTTGAAGTGCAATTGAAGGTCTCAAGGACCTCACGATTGAAACCAAGGCATTTGAGAAAGTAAGAACTGGATTTTGTTTCATCAAAAGTTGACATATAGGGCCAAATCTACAAGGGTTTCAAGTTGGGTAAAGGTTACAAGATCCTAGAGGTAGCTAAATTTTTGGAGCACTTTGGGCCAAAACTAACCCTACCATTACATTCAAAAGGCCCAAAAACCTTAAGATCACCTATCAAATCATCAAAATTAGACACTTTATCTCAAGGGAAGTAAGGTTTTTTCTCTCCAATCAACATTATTTCATATCGTTGTACAAATATGTACCTAGTTGTATCGTATGACATCAGCAGAGTACAATCACAAGTATGGTATGTTTTCAGTTGAAATCTTTAGAGAATATTCTATACATATTCTTCATATGGCATCACTTTTGTGTCACATGGTACAATCTTCTATCGTGTCGTACTTTTTTATATTTGGTACGAAATTCCTTTTAAATTGCAAGTTTTAATTTATAAAAAAAATATTTTAAAATAGTCCTCTTTATTTTCATCGATGTTTTTGGTCAAGCGGCTAGTCACGGATTATAAGGCCCATGGTCAATTTTTACCCACGAGGGGCTAAGCCTCGAGCAGTGCGACCTCAACCCACCACCCATACTCCACTCAACCCCAGTGGCACCATTGCCTCTAGGAAGTGGATTTTTTAAAAACCTATAGAGATAGCCTTTGTCATATTGAGGACCAACAATCAACCCCCTAGGGGCCTAATTTTGCCCCATGTAGCTCTAATAGGGTATTTTTTCAAACTTGTATAACTTTTCGCCAAGGTGTCAATTTTTTGAAAACTAGATATTGTCAAAAAGCTAGTTCTATGAATTTTACAATGGTGTTAGTTATTTTTCAGAATTTTTATCTTTGGTGATAGTAATTGTTGATTGAAGTCGGATCTTGTTTTTAGCTTTCGCGATCATAATTTTTTTCCACGATCTTCAATTTTCATGATTCTTGCGGCATTGGAAAGGTATTGAGGAGCTCTATCTCGCCATCCATGTTTTTTTTTCCTATTTTTGTCCCAAGCATATTTTGTTTCAGTTCTTGCCTAATGGGTATCCTAAAGGATTACTTAGACATTTTGGTAGTTGGGAGGATGTTTGTTTTATCATTATACTTTATTTTAAGCACATTTTATGTATTGTTCTATGATTTTATCATTTGACAAGTGTATAATTGTTGTAATAATGGGCTATGCAACTCATCCTTTTGTAATCATTTTGACTAAGGACAATTATGAGTCTTGGCAAAAAGGCATCCTAACACATTATAGGTGGCTCAATATTTTGCATAATCTTTATGGAATCATACTTGAGCTAGAGACAACATGGAAGAAATCAATTTGGGGTAATAATAATGATCATATCATAGAATTGATTGGTTCTAGTTTCAGTGCAAGAATCTTTAGAGAGACCTACAATCAAATTTTAGGAATAAAGTGCCCATACACATTTCAGACCAATATTTGGGATATTTTTGGAGATTTACACAACCATCCATTCCCAAATGATCCAATATCAGATTGACCCATTCTACTTGATGATGTTGATAATTTACCCTTTCATGATGTTACCTTAGAGGGGCTTGAATATGATGCAAAACTTGAGCGTCTTGATAATTTAGAGACTTCTCTTGTAGCTCCTACTTCTACAATTGAGATCACACATTCATCTTGTGTTGGTGATTTATTGAGAAATTCTAGTGATTCATTGCAAAATGTATCTATTTGTCTTCCTCATTGGGTTCCTATTTATTAGACATTGCATCTTTGTCTGTGGAGTCTCACATTTCATATTTAAAGGACCAATTTGAGTGTTTATCTCTCATATTTGATGGCAGACACGACACAACTATTTTCACTTCATCTTTATCTTTGGAGTTAGTTCAATATCATTTTCCATTTGTTCCTGGTTTGTCATCTTTTATTGTGATTGGTTGTGTACCTGATTGGATTGTCGCACCATCATCATCTACCAAGAACTTGGCAACCCATGAGAAAAATTCATAGACACAATCTTCATACATATGGATTCTTCTTCCTACCAATTCCTATCAAGAACGAGAAGCATTCTTGCATTTGTACTTGGTCTATCTTCTTCCCAAGGAGAGAAACATTGTTTGTAGGTATTGGATCATGTTTTGTCTTCAAGAATTCACCATTTTTGTAGGAGATTACACATTGTGGGGGGATATCTTATCTCTCTTTCCCTCTAATGTGGGGGTCACTGATAGTATATACATGATGGATGTAATCCTTAGGTGGCACCATTGATTCCTCCGTACATCATCCTTGTTTGTATATTTTCTCTCTTTTGGAAAAGATTTTTGTCCCACTAGGTTTTCTCTTTTTCATTGTTTGTGAGAGATTGCAGTTGAACATGGGTGCCTCACATGGCCTCATAGTTGGGACCCATCCTTACATCTTTGCATCATTTTCATTTGAGAGGTGTTGGTGTAAATATGTGTTTTACCTAACTAGTTCATTAGTGAGTCTTATTTACATGTTAAGTCCACTTAGGTCCTAGGGAATCTTTCTAGAATTCTTAAATGTCATGTGATCTTATCTTATCATGGCATTTAATAATTGTGTCCTAAATCATTTAATAATGTTGAGGTAGTTGTCTCATTGTGCAATATTAAGACACGTGTCAAGATCTTGTCTAATCCTATCTCATAGTCTTGCCTTTAAAAGAAATGCTTCATATGTACATTTAACATATTCGATCTTGCAATCTTGCATCCTTAATCATAGCAAGATATTCTTGTCATTTCTCTTTTGTGGAAGATGTTTTGGTCTAGCACCTATTTTGGTGTGTTGGGAGTTCATTTTTAATTCCTACACATTTTTTCATAGGGAAGCTATTTGATTTCACTGAATATACCAACACCAAAGATAATAAGGTTCCCTATATCAAGTAATGAGTCCTAAAATTGGTATATAGAATTATAATAGTTATCTTTTCCATAAACTAAATGCACATTGCCAACTATGAGGATAATTGAAAACAATGTAATAAGTTTCTAATATTGCCTAGTGGTGTTCTTGTGCACTCCATATCTAATAAAAAATACTTAATAACATAACTAAGAGATGTGTTTGGGTGTATATTTATAATATTAAATATTCAAATATATAGTTAAAAGATATATATGGGTTTATATTTATAATATTTGTATAATTCACATTCGTTTGATATTAATTTGTTTGAAAACAACTTGTAGTAGTGATTAATTCATGTGTTGTACATATAGTTTGTTAAGTCGGATTCTGTTAGTATCCTAATTTGCACACATCTATAGGAAATGTGCTTTGTTTTGTTTGATATAGGCACATTTGGAAGAAATGATCACTATCATAATTTATTTATTTCTATTGAATCAATTAAATATATTTTTTATTCTTATTGTAAGAGGGATTGAACTAGATTTTTTACAATATTTTTTGTATAAAACTTTAGGTTCCTTCATAGGGAAGCTCTATGATTTCACTAAATATACTAGCACTAGAGGTAAAAAAGTTCCCTAAATTAGCTAATGAGTCCCAAAAATGGTATATTGGATTATAGAAGTTATGTTTTGCATGAACTAAATGCACACTACCAACTATGAGGAAAACTAAAAACAATGCAATAACTTTCTAGTACAACCTAGTTGTGATCCTATTACATATCTCTAACTAAAAAAAATGCTCAAAAACATAACTAAGAGATGCATTTGAGCCTGCATTTATAATATAAAATATTCAAATATATAATTAAGAGATATAGATGGGTTTATATTGATAGTATCTATATAATTCAAAGTTTCTTAGTATTACTTTGTTTGAAAACATTAGTGATTAATTGTTGTGTTGTACATATAACTCACTAAGTTGGAGTCGATTATTATCCTAATTTGTGTATATCCACAAGAAACGTGTTTTCTTTGTTTTGTTTGATAGAGGTACATCTATAGGAAATGAACACTATCATAATTTTTTTCATTTCTATTGAAGCAACTAAACATATTATTTATTCTTGCAAATTAACAAGGAAACTAGATAAGTCAATTGACAACATATGTAAAATTATAATAGCAAAGTTATATTATGTTGTCCTATATATTTTTTAGAATAGATATGTGATGTTGGGAAAGTAGCATCATTATAATTTTTACTCTTTCTTAGATGATTTCGTAGCGTAAAATTATGTCACAATTTAAGATGTTGGAAAAGTAGCATCACATATAGTTCAGTATAAATCCATGTAAGCAAATTCTATTTTTATAAACTATACTTTTATTTTGTAGTTGTTAACATTTAAAATTATGAATATTTATATTTTTTATCACTAAAATGATTTAAAAAGTGAACCAAATTATTAGACTTGTTAGAAAAACTCCTGTATACAAATATCTCATTATTTCTCTTATCTCTAAAGTAAAATGAACTATCTATTCTAGTATAATAAATATTTTAATATAATTATTGTTTATCAAAGTAAAAGCCAACTAACCTTACATACTTCATCAACTATGTTTAATAAATATTATAAATATTCTTTAGAGGCCAATTAATCATGCAAAACAAGAGCTTTTGTCTTTATGAGACCAAGAGCTAAAGCAACAAAATCTCATTCAATAACAATTCACAAACAACAATTTAAACATACAAACTTTTGGCTATTATGTCCCACTTTATTTGATAGTTCCAGTTTAGATTTTCACAATTCACATGTGCAACTACAAATATGCCAAAATTTTGATTTTACTTCCCATGTTTTGCTTAACCTCCAGCTACTCTTACTCCTCCAACATCTCTCTCAATTCATGCTTCCAAAATAGAATTTCATCAGCAAAATCATTGTCATTCTTGTGGGTCGATTCACATTCTCTCTCTTTTTTGTGCATTCAAAAAACTGTTGTACATTTTTTTTGTTAACTTTGGGCTCCCTAAAGTCTCTCACCTCTAGCACTAAAACTTTTCCTGGCCTTTCCACTTCTCACGCAGCCAAAGAAATTTTTTTTTTTTGACTTTTGTGGCTGAGGTGAAGGCATTTCAAACTGCCTTAGTCCATGTTGGGCTGAAAAATGAATCGCCCCAATTTGGGCGCTAGAAATTTTAATGGATTTACATTGTATTCCAGGCTACAACTTAAATCATATTTTAACATCAAATTGCTTGGTAAAATGTCAATGATTTACAAATGGAGATGCCAGTCAGGCAAAATAAAATCAACAAGTGTTTTTAAATGTCACAACAAAATTTAAAAACATTCAAACAAAATTGCAAAAAAAATGGAAATGAGCAGGATAGCTGAAGTGTCTGGATGCTCCAGCATCAAACACATCGGGTACGAAAAATGTTCCATGAACATAAAACTCATAAAAATTTGGGTGTCAGGAATTAGAATTCCAAACTTCTCCAATTCTAAAGCGTTGACCCACGAAGCTTCATCAGCTGCACGATTCTTCCAGTGTACCAAATACTCCCAATACTCTTTCTTTCTTGTGCGTTTAGCAATCCACGAGTCAATGATTTGATCAACCTTTTCACACTCCTCCGAAAATTGATGCATCCATCCTTTCACATCCAACAATTATGAAGATATACTTTGTTGTCAACTTGTTTCACCTTCATGATATTTGTATAAATCAGCAATATTAAATATTGGAGAGACATCAACACCAACTAGAAGCTCAATTTCATATGCATTTGATGAGAACTTCCGCAGAACCTTGCACGGAACAATCTTGTTCCATTTTAATTTACTATATGTTCCCTATGAGAACCCCTCCTTGCTCAAATGCGCCATTACCAGCTCACCAATCTGAAATTCTTGCATCCTTCTATGTACATCAACATACTCTTTGTATTTATTAGTGCTCTTCTCCAACTTTTATTTCACTTCTTTATGCAAATCATGTATGTACTCAGCAAAATCCTCTGTTACAACTATTTTCCTACTCAAATTTGCACTATCTCTCAATTCATCAATACCTCTTGGATTGTACCCATACACAATTTGAAATAGACTATTTCTTGCACTTCGATTAATTGAATTATTATAGGAAAACTCAACTTGTGCCAATATCAAATCCCACTGACTTGTTTATCCCCAACCAAACACCTCAACAAATTACCCAAGCTTTGATTCACAACTTCAATTTGGCCATCCGTTTGTGGATGGTAGGCTAAGCTAAAACCCAATTGTGTTCCCATTCTCTTCCACAAATTATGCCAAAAATGACCAACAAACTTTGTGTCTCGGTCTGAAATAATACTTTTTGGCAATCCATGTAATCAAACTATTTTTTTGAAAAACAAATTTGTTATGTGGGAAGCATCACTACATTTCTTACATGGTATAAATTGAGCCATTTTTTAAAATCTAGCCACTACAAAAAAAATTGAGTCATTACCTCTTTGATTTCATGGAAAACCCAAAATAAAATCCATGTTGATGCATTCCCACGATCTCTCTGGTATTAGCAATTGCTGGTACAATTCAGTGTTTTGTCTCTTCTTTTGCATATTGACATATTCTACATCCTTGCACCATTCGTTTTACATTTGCACTCATTCCAGGCCAATAATAACTCTCTTCCAGCTGCGCTAATGTTTTGTTCACTCCAAAATATCCACCCAAATCTCCACTATGTTTCTCTCTCAACAATTTTTTCCTCATAGAACCTTGAGGTATGAACAATCTTTTTCCTTTAAACAACAACTTTTCTTGAATAAAATACTCCAACCATGGAGTTCTATCCACTCCAATTGGATTCGTACATGTTGTCCAAGCTTCTTTAAAATCAGAATCTTCTTCATACAACTCTCCCATCAAATCAAAACCAACAACACTTACTCTCATTCCATTCAACAACAAACATCTTCTACTTAACGCATCAGCAACTCTATTCAAATTTCCACTTCTATGTTTCAATAAAAAAAAATAACTTTGAAGGAATTCAACCCACTTCACATGCTTTTGGCTAAGATTACCTTGACTATTTATATATTGCAATATGTGATGGTCGGTATACAAAACAAACTCCTTCGGAAGCAAGTAATGTTGCCACTTCTTAAGAGCTTGCACAATTGCATAAAACTCTTGATCATACATGAAATATTTCCTTTTTGCTTCATTTAACTTCTTATTGAAATATGCTAATTGTCTTCCCTCTTGAGTAAAAACTCCTCCAATCGTCGTCTCACTTGCATCACAATCAACTTGGAACACTTTACCAAAATCTAGAAGTGTTAACACGGGTTGCTCAGTCACTTTTTCCTTCAAAATATTAAAACTCTTATTTGTTATAGTTTTCTAAACAAACTTTTTTCTATTACCCTTCATTGTCTTCGTAATTGGTGCACATATCCCACTGAAATTTCTGATAAACTTTCTATAAAAATTTGTCAATCCATGGAAGCTTCTTGCTTCAAACATACTCCTCGGTGAAGGCCACTCAACAATTGTTTGTTCTTTCTGGATTCATTTTTAGACCACTATTGGAAATTACAAAACCCAAATATACCAATTCCTCTTTCATGAAACTACACTTTTTCAAATTCACCATTAACTTTTCTTCTTTTAGCCTTTGTAAAACAGCTCTAACATGTTGCAAGTGCTCTTCCTTTTCTTACTAAAAATTGGAATATCATCCAAATATACAATTACAAACTTACCAAGATATGGATTCAAAACTTTTTTCATCAATCTCATGAAAGTGTTGGGAGCATTTGTCAACCCAAACAGCATTACCAACCACTCGTACATCTATCTTTGGTTTTGAAAGCGGTCTTCCATTCATCTCCCTCTCTTATTCTTATTTGATGGTAACCACTTTTCAAATCAATCTTTGTGAAATATTTGGCTCCACTCAAACAATCCATCATATCATCCATTCTTGGTAATGGGAATTGATATTTGATGCTTATCTTATTTGTTGCTCTTGAATCTATACACATTTGCCAATCCACATCTTTCTTTGGTGTCAACACTGTTGGAACTGCACACGAACTCAAACTCTCTCTAATCAGCCCCTTATCCAACAACTCTTGCACTTGCCTATTTATCTCTTCATTTTCTTTTGGTGACATTCTATATGGTGTCTTGTTTGGTAAACTTGCACCGACAATCAAATCCATACAATGACTAATTCTCCACATGGGTGGCAATCCATCAGGTAACTCCTTCATTAATATATCAACATAGTCTTTCAAAATTTCTTGAACTTCCATGGGTATTTCACTTTCTTTCTTTGTTGTTCCAACTACTATAAACTTGGAAATTATTGCAAAACATGCTTTCTCCTTTGTGAATTCTTTCAAAAATTGTTTTATGGAAACCAAGCATGCTTTTGGTTTGTCTTCATCTTTTCCTTCTCTATTCTTCAAGGGGGTCAATATATACTCTTCTCCACTTTTCTTAATTTTGTATGTATTCATTTGCCCATCATGAACAACTTGTCTATCAAATTGCCATGATCTGCCCAAAAGAATATTGAAAAAATCCATTAGCATTATATCACACACGATTTCATCTTTGTAGTTCCCAATCTGAAAATTAACCATGCATTGCGCATTCACCAACAATTGATACTCTTTTTGTAACCATGAAACTTTGTATGGGATGGGATGTTTGACTCTCTTCAATTTCAGCTTGCTCACCATTTCTTCAGACACTATATTATTAGTGCTACCACTGTCCACAATAACTTTGCAACATTTTCCACTTACTTTACACCTTATTCTAAATAAATTTCTTCTTTGAATCGGTTTTGGTTTCTCTTTTTCTGGGCTCAACAAAATTCTCCTATTCCTCTAGGAAAATCTCCTCTTCCCTTGCCTTCTTGCATACTTGTACTTGACGAGCTTGCTTCCTCCTACTTGTTTTGGAAGCCTCTTCCATTTTTCGGTGGTCCTCTTCCATGCAAAAATTTTCCTTTATCCCAAGAGTTATTTTGTTGCTTCCTATTGAGTTTTTCTTCCACTTTCAAGGCATATTTATATTCCTCCACGCTATGAATATTAACCATACTAATTTCATCTTGGATGGATATGCACAAACCATTCAAATATCTTGAAACTTGTTCCATATCATCTTCTTCACGACTGACTCTTATGCTTAATCGGTAAAAATCTTCAGTATAGTCCTCAACATTGCTCTCCTTTTGCTTTAAGTTCTGAAATTTTCTAAACAAATTAATTTGGTAGTTTGTTGGTAGAAATTTGGATTTTATCTTCATCACCATTCGATCCAATGATTTTATTTTTTCCTTTCCCTTTCACTGCTTGTCTTCTTATAGGTGATCTCACCATAGGGGTGTGTGCCCCTTCAAATTGGTGCGAGCATATTTCACCTTTTGCTCTTCTTCAATATTGACGTATTCAAAATATTTATCCATTTCGCCAATCCAATCCAGCAACTCTTCTATATTTAACCCACCTTTGTAACTTGGAGGATCGAATCGTGGCCTAGAACTTAATTTTGTAATGGCTTTAATGAATCTCTCTTCTCTTGGATCTAAAGCCGACAGGTTCACTTCCTCTCTGCCTTCAACAGCCTGCTCTTCTTCATCATCACTTATGTCCACTATATGGACTCTTCTTTGTGCCATTTCCATGGCCTCCATTCGTGAGACCTCTAACTACCTCCATTGTGCAGTTTCTTATTAATTCTGCAATCTCAGGCTCCATGCATCTGGGTGCTCTACCTCTGCGACCCTGTCCTCTATACGTCATTTCACTTCTCAACACGACCTATCTCTACTATGATACCAAATGATGCAGAACAAGAGCTATGTGTCTTATCAGACCAAGAGCTAAAGCAAAAAAATTCCCATTCAATAACAATTCACAAACAACAATTTAAACATACAAATTTCTGACTATTATGACCCACTTTATTTGATAGTTCCAGTTCAAATTTTCACAATTCACATGTGCAAATACAAATATGCCAAAATTTTGATTTTACTTCCCTTGTTTTGCTTAACCTCCAACTGCTCTTACTCCTCCAACGTCCCTCTTAATTCATGCTTCCAAAATAGAATTTCATCAGCAAAATCATTGCTAGCCTTGTGGGTCGATTCACATTCTCTTTTTTTTTTTTCAATCAAAAAATTGATGTACATTTTTTTTATTAACTTTGGGCTCCCCAAAGTCTCTCACCTCCAACACCTAAAACTTTTCCTAGCCATTCCACTTCCCACGCAGCCAAAGGCATGTCTTTTTTTTTTTACTTTTTTTTGGCTGAGGTGAAGGCGTTTCAAACTGCCTTAGTCCATGATGGGCTAAAAAATGAATCGCCCCAATTTGGGTGCTAGAAATTTTAACATCAAATTGCCTGGTAAAATGTCAATGACTTACAGACGGAGATGCCAGTCGGGCAAAATAAAATCAACAGAGTGTTTTTAAATGTCACAACAAAATTTTAAAACATCAAAACAAAATTGAAAAAAAAATGGAAATGAGCGGATAGCTAAAGTGCCTGTTGCTCTGGAATCAGATTCTTTAGAAGCCACTCAATCATATTAATTGTCTACCTGCTAGTACAACCTAACACCACTTATATACTATTGGATGATCAGACATGAATTATATAAGACTAACCCATTTCTGTTATAACATTTCAAATATATATTATTGTATTATCAAATATATTCCTTCACTCTAGTCACAAAATATAGACAACTTTTCATAGAAATCATGTTTATATATATATAGAAAGAGAGTTTTTATTTATTTATATATTAGATTTCATATGTTAATAGTATATAATATTTGGGATATTTTAATCCATAACCTACAAATTTATTACTTTTATGATTTTTAATGGTCTTTAAATTTAGGAGAAAATTTAGTACAATTTTCAATATTTGTTGAACTATTTTCAATATTAATTTGAAAGAATACCTTATACACAACTAAATTATCTTAGAATCGTCTTTATGTATGCATAACTCTCTTACCCATCAATATGCTCAATAAGAATTTTCATAATATACTTTACTTTATCTTTTGTGTTGTTCAATATATTTTACGCCGAAGGCGTATCCAAGGTGAAAGTGTCGAACCTGAATTCTATAAGGTACGGTGTAAGAGCGTCGGGAGACTCTTATTTTAACCGCAGCCGTTCAAAGTCTTTTGTCGCCGACTCATTAATGCTCTACCAAGATAAATTTACTACTGCGATGGTGGCATGGCTAAACCACGTAAGCTTGACTCCCACATGCATTTTCAAGCTGCAACTCGCCAATTTGGATAAGTGCAAGGTTAATACCAGCAAGAGTTTGGAGGAGCGAAGCAGCAAACGTTTGAGATTCATTAAATCATCTTCCATTGATACAGATGGTACCTGTGTCACCTCAACTTGCATTGAGATTCGTTGAATCCAAACCATTTGATTTGAGCCTAGAAGCAAAATCTTTGCTTTGAATGCCATAAAGATTAATAGATCTTTTGATCCCTACAATATCTAATCTCGGTTGCTTTGTTTCTGGAAGGACTTTCTCTCCACCACCGCTCATAACATTTATCTTATGTAATACGAATTGCAATTGGGCGCTGATTAGGTTTACATTGATTGCTGAGGTGATTGAGTAGATAGGTAACAGTAAGAAAATATCTGCTTTGAATGCCATAAAGATTAATAGATCTTTTGATCCCTGCAATATCTAATCTTGGTTGCTTTGTTTCTGGAAGGACTTTCTCTCCACCACCGCTCATAACATTTATCTTATGTAATACGAATTGTAATTGGGCGCTGATTTGGTTTACATTGATTGCTGAGGTGATTGAGTAGATAGGTAACAGTAAGAAAATATCAACTAATAAATATCAAGCTGCCTCCGATGTGCATAAATATGCCACCTGTTTACTTATCACTCCAACAGCAACCTTTCGAGTTGGACGCCTGCATCAGTTCATAGCTTCTGGACCTATACTACTCTTTGACTAGCAAGTAAGATACGTGCTTGCTTATATAGAAGTATTATGGTTTGCTTACGAGATGAATCCTCCTTCCATGATGCGTTTTTTGTGTGAATACATATTTATAGTCTATGTTCCTCAAAACCATTGAAGGATAATAAGCATGTGATAGTAGTTTGACATTAGTTGGGGCCATTGACTCCACTGTGCTTGCTCAAAATCTTTAGATCATCATTTCAGGCTTGAAGTAATATTGCTTTTGATATCTTTGTACAAAATCATGACGCCTTATCAATTTTCATTTGAAAATAATTTTAATAGGAATGTTGGTATTTGCAGTATTCCCTCGCTGTGAAAATATTATGCTAAATGGAGTTCGGATAATAGTGAAAAGTGATGTAATATTTAGAATAAAATGTACAGAGAACTGTACTAGGCAGGTTTTGGATACTACAAGTCAGCCTAAATTATCTAGAAATTATGTTTCTTTGAAGCTCGCTGACAATATAAATTGTAGATCCATTGTAGTAAGGTTTGTGTCCACGTATACCGTCTAGTACATCAAGTTGCAATCTTGTCTTAGACAGCTACGAAATTTAGAGTAGAAAGATTCTTAGATTTGCATAATATGAATGCATTGCATTCCTTAAACTGTTCACGCCCTTTGTCCGTGTCGGCACATACAAGTTTGTCAAGCGTAGTTGTACCATTATTCAATCGTTGTATGTCTGGTCCAGGCATACCCATTTTTTTTGTATATACGTCCTTAAATTATGGAGGTCAGTACACTATTCCAAAGCATCCATTTCGGCGTAGGTAAGGCAGATGCTGGCAATCACGTTTTCTATGAATGATAAGGTTTTAAAGCATGGTTTGGGATGTTCTGGTAACTGGCATCATTTATTTGATTTTGGGCATCCTCCTTGCAAACTTCATTGATTTCGCTTAAACTCATTTCATTGGCTATGGTTGATAGCAATCAATAAATTAATTTTTAATTGCATTTGATAACTTCTGGAATATGGCTCTCGAGGTTTTGATGAAATACTTCATTACCATTTATCCTTATATGGTCAATGCATGATTACCATTTATTCCATCTGTACACAACCCTTTTGATTGTATTCTCCAATACCTACATTAGTCTGTCTTTTGTATTCTTCATTATCTTTTTGGGGTGCTTTTCACTTGCTAAAATTGTGCTTAACTAATACGTACCTGTTGCTGAGTATATGGCTTTATAAGGACTAAAATTGTTAACCTGGATTGCACAAGGCTTCTTCCCATGATTTTATCTTAAGTGCACCTAATATTTAAATAACAGTTTTAAGTATTTTTTTCTTTAGTCTTAGGTACAACATGGGTCAAAAAGAAGTTTATATCTTACGACCGTTACAGTATAGCCACTGTTTGCTTATATACTTATTTCCTAGTCCCTCTTGAAATATGGAACTCAATGTTTTGTCTTGGAACTCTAGTAATCAGAAAAAAATAAAATTAGTCTATTAGAATCTGTTTAATCACTAGTAGAATCGTCTCAAGTTCTTGTGTTTTGGTGTTATACCAGACCTTCATGCATCATGTGATTATTTTCCCACAAACTAACTTCAATTGATTTATTCTTGATGCTTATACCGTCAAAAAGTTGTAACCTTGTAGCTTCCATTTCAGTTTGTATAGCCCTTTGTTCACTTTTAATTAATTAGAACGAAAATGGTGAATACGATTACTTTAGTTGTGTAATTTTATTTTATTTTGTTGACCATAGCATTTATAGTCGACTTATGTTTAAAAATCTTTAGCAAGTAATTAAAGGCAATTATTTTAACATACCAATGTCTTGCTATTTGGATAAGAAAAAAAAGAAGGAATAAAACGTGGCCCTTACCGAGGAAAGTATATGATTAAGTGCATTCTCCAAAAATTGTGATGATGGCTTTGGACTCCACAGAGAACTCTGCCAGCACAATTGGATTCCTGGTCTTTGCCTGTCCCAAAGTTAGCAAATTGCAATGGGTTCATTGAATTGGGAGATATAGTTACTGCCCAAATCAGCTTATCATGGAATTCCTGGTCTTTGCCTGTCCCAAAGTTAGCAAATTGCAATGGGTTCATTGAATTGGGAGATATAGGTACTTAGCAAATATTTCTAGGTTTGTGTAATTTGACGTGATATATGTCTGCAAAACTGAGTTCATATAATTTGTAGAGTATTAGTTTTATTCTATTTACATTCAACATGGGCACAATAAGTGAATTAATTCCAATGTTAATAGGGATATCTTGTTCGAAAGAATGCTTTTACGTTTCTATCCATTTAGGTTTCCAATGTTCGCACCTTATTCATAATAAGACCTTTGCTAATTTTTTGAAGCCTTTCACAGGCATTTTAATTAGAATTTTAAGTGGTGATTACAGTTTGCACTGGCGTTTCCTTTCATTCTTTTCCCTCTACCAACAAATGCTTAGAGGTGCACATGTGCTAAATGTATCCCCTTGCATTATAATTATTTAACATTGAATTATTTTATTAGGTACGTATTCATAAAGATTTATTAGTATCTCTTATAGTATAAATTTATCCCTCTTGTAAATTCTACAAATTTCTTTAATTAAAATAGGTAGATTTCTTATAGTATAAATTTTTGCATCCAATTGCTCTGGATCTTTAAATTCTTTTGTAAATTTATTTAGATTATGTTAGTTTTTCTAATTTAAGTTTATAATTGTTGCTATTTGGTAAATACTTAATATACAATTAAGTTAAAGGACAAATTACAATGTACATTTGAATGCTTCAATTGAGGAGTTTTACAGGTTAGTTTGATCGAAGGAAGTTATTATAGTGGTCATATCCTTATTAAAATATTTTTAAATGTTTATGTTATTGGTAGTTATAAATAAAAAACATTTCTTTAATATTAATATTTATAAATATTTGAAAACATAAGATATTCATTATATATATAAATGTTGTTGTGTCCAAAATTTTAAAGTAAATTTTACAAGTATGTATATTTAGAAATAGAATTTAAGATTTTAAAATATATAGTAAATGATAAAAACATTATCTTTCAAATACCAATTAGTATTACATTTGATAAAAACAACATCTTTTAGTTACTTCACTTGCATTAAAATGTTTAAATTGTTATTTTATGTTATTTTAAATTTTTAGAATACTTTAAATAGCTCTATTTAATAGCATCTTTTATGTTATTTTGTTATCTTGTAGCTCTATTATTTTACTATACAAGTACATATTCAAAGTTACCATCAAGAAAAAAAAAATGGCTAAAATTCATAATGTTAGACATGGTAAGAAATTATGATAGTCTACTTTGCTATAATGTGGATTTCAATGCTTATCCATATTGATGTTTACAATAATAAAATTAGTTAACATTAGGTGTTATTTTTAAATTTACTACATACAAGAATGGCACTTCCTACTCAACGGACCGATATCATTGAAGTATCAGATAGTGATAGCTCCCTCGATATTCCAATCGTTTCACCTCCTTCAACCAATTGGGATGGATCTTCTGCAAACATTGTAGATCTATCCAATGAAATCATTGCTAATTGCTTTGATAGTGTGCAAAAAATACAGACAGTTGTTCGAAATATACACAGTGTCCAAGGTTTTGAGGTGTAGGCAATGGAAGGCACACTGCATGAATTCCACTCAACTTGCGACAAGCTGGCTGCATTTTGTGCATTTTTACGAGAAATGCATGTTGATGAGGTGTACAGGATGGGTGGTGCTCCATACATTAAATGTTCTTTTGAGAACTATATAAACAATGCTTGAAACCTTTTGTCTTGAAATGTGTATATAGTGCAATTTTGCAATGTCAATACAAGCACTTTCAACTATGACTAGTAACCTATTTTTTTGTATGAAGCTCATACAATACATTTTTTTTTTCTAGCACAACAAACAAGGTTGTGCTCCTTGCAGTACAAAAACATCCCTCAAATATTAATATCTATAGATATGCATTACTTGTGCATGGTGTTATACATATGCAATAATATTCATACTTTTCTCTCATTGTTGCAGTTCTACACTTTGCAGTTCTACACTTTATGGCATTATATTACACTTTATGGAATCATATACCACTTATGTAGCATTTTAAAATTGTGTACACATGAATATAATTATGAATAAAAACAAGAAATAAATAAACTATTTATTTTTTATTAAGCTTATATATTTACAACATTTTCACATATAAGTTTCCAATGTTGTATTGAGTATGTTAACCCTTTGTAATTAGTAATATTAGTAAAAAATATAAAATGTAATACTTTTTTTTTTTTTTGCAATTCTAAATATTTAAAAACCAATGACATATAAAATTTCAATGCTTTTTAAATGTGTGACCCTATTTTCCAATTTAATTAACAAAAAAGATACACCCATTCTTAACTCAAAAAGATACACCCATACTTAACACCAAATTTCAAACCTTATTGATGTTAGAATATCATTATGTTTGCATTAAAAAGTGGCACTTTATTTGTATTGGACATTCGAGTTGTTTGTTATGCCATTGAATTTTTTTCACCATCTATTGTACTTCTTAAATCCACAGGATCAAATTTGTTTCAATTCACACAATCCTTGTGAGAATTATATATACAAGTGCTATCTATAGGTATGTTTCCAATTCATTATTTCTTCTTTATCATTATTTTGTACCTTATCTATCTTCCATCATATTCATTCTTCAAATGGTATTTATTGCTCTTTATGCACCTTTTAGAACTTTTCCTTACCAAGGACAACAAAAATCTTGAAGTACACTTTGTGGTATAAATGTTATTATGTTTTTATACTCCAAAAATTTTTAAAGGTCAAATACATTGCATCCTCTTTTTTTTCATTATATTAGAAAAAAAATATAGAACAAAAAAGGTATTATCTACAAAAAAAACTAAGATCAAATTAGGTTGTAATTATTATCTGTATGTGACTAGGATCAAATTAGGTTGTATTTATTATCAATATGTTTTTTTCCAATTCCTATTATTTTTGTTAGCTTTATTATTCACCTTCGACAAAAAACATACATCAATTACATCAAATAGTTCTCACTTTTGCAAGTTTCCTTTTTTCCATACATTTTATAGTAAATTATGATTGTTGGTTAATTTCTTAACAAATATACTGCAAATATTTTTTAATTTTCAACAAATTAGACATTATATCTTTTTATATATATGCAATTATTTAAAGAAAGGATTTCTTTGGATTTTTCCCTTTGCATATATTTACAAAATGCTTACAAAACCTTCTTTCCCTTACCATTTGTTATTTTTCGAAAAAAACCACTCACATTTTTAGGAAATGTAAAAAGGTAGACCATCTTTTCCATAAATTTTCCACTTGTGGAGCAAATTTATATTAAAAGCATTGCCAATATAGCATATTCCAATTTTCTTCCAAACCTAATTATCATATTCCTACATGCTCACAGGCACACTTAGAACACTAAATCCACAAAACAATGGCAACATTGACTGCAAATGCCATCGCAGATATTCTTGCAGGCATATTTGGTTTGAACCCCATCTTGCAAGTTGCATCCATTGAATCCATTCAACAAGCTCACTCTACAATTATCAAATACCGTATTCAACTTTCAGATGGTTTACACACACATCATGCTTTACTTCCTGTTCAATTCAACGATCTTGTGTTGGAGGAGGCTTTAGTGAAAGGTTCTATTGTCCTGCTTAAACAATATACTTCAAAGATGTTCCATAAATTTATGTACGTGCACACTTTCCCAAAAAAACAATCTTTTTAGATTTCAAAGATGTTCCATGGATTTACATACATGCACACTTTCCGAAAAAAAATTCTTTTTCTTTTTCACTTGCATGCTCTTACTAAATGTATCACTATTGATAACTGCAAGGCTATCATTATTGAAAACCTTGAATTAATTTCAAACACTGCACCAATTGTTGGAACTCCAACTACTCTTCTCCAATCTAGAAGCTCCCTCGCATCAAGTAGCTCTTCAACACCATTGGGATCCTCTGAATCTACAAATGATCCATTGGAAGAAGATGGAGAGCCTCAAACTCAAAAAAGTATATCCCCCTATAAACCAATTCCCATAAAAATGTTAACACCCAACCATAAGCATTGGACCATTGAGGGTCGGGCCTTGATGAAATCATCAATCCATGAATATAAAAATGTTGGATGTAATGGAAAAGTTTTTGGATTTGATTTCGTAGACATGGCAGGCTCTGAAATTCATATTTCTTGCTTCAACGAACAAGTTGAAGAATTTTACCATGCTATTCACTCTGATAGTCTCTATATCATCTCCAACGGTCGCATGAAAGTTACAAACACAAAATATAGTTCCTCCACACATCCCTATGAAATAATTCTCCATAGCTCATCGATTGTAACTCCTTCCACATCCTTGAACTCCACAATACCCACACATACTTTCCACATTAAAAGTATCCATTCATTGTCCTTCTTGCCTATCAATTCCCTCGTCGATGTTATTGTCATACTTATAGCTATCTCCCCTGCATCAACCATTCGTAAAAGAGATGGTACAGAAACAATCAAATGCACTGCTACAATTGTTGAAATGTCAGCTTGTACCATAGATGTTACACTTTGGGATCATCATTGCTATATTGATGGGATACAAATCTCTGATATGCCTGTAGAACCAAACCCTTATGCTATTTTGATTAAATCAGGACGTATTACCTCGTGGTGTGGGATAGGTCTTGATACTATTTTCCCGACTAAAATTCTAATGAACCCAAACTTAGCAGAGGTCTTGAGCTTACAAACATGGTATGCCAATAGAGAAACTGCCAAGCCCTTTAGTTCCTTGTCCCAAAAACAACTTTCTCCCATAAAGTTTGCAAATCCGGTCAATATCTATTGGTGGACAATAAAAAGTGTAAGAAAAAGGTTTTGCAAACTTCCCCTACTGCTTTTCATTGCCTGAAGTGCTCTATAGATCTTCTTGTGTGTGACTTTAGCTACATGCTCAAAATGGACCTGAAAGATGCAACTGGTGAGCTCCTCAAAGTTACTGCATTTGAAGGCCCAGCAAATTCCTTATTGGGTGTTGTCGCAGAAGATTTCCAACTATTGCTTGTTGAATCTGATGCTGCTAGAGACATTTTGGACCATATTGTTGGTAGCCAATTTTACATTGAACTAAGCATGAAAATGATTCCTTTTGGTGGACAGGAAACACAAAGCATTGTTATTACTTCCATAAAGCCAGTTTAAATGTTGCATTTCTCTCTTCTTAACAATATTGTAAACTTGGCCTACCCATATATGTAATCATTATCACCAAATGTGAATAGTTTTATTATGTTGTCAACAACATTGTATGTCCACATATACAGTTTAAATGTTGCACTTCTCTCTTCTTATCAATACTTTATACTTGGCTTGCCATATATGTAAACATTATCACCAATTGCAAATAGTTTTGTTTCTTTAGATCAAAAATATTGTATGTCCACATTCTAATTTTTTGTAGCATATAAATGAACACTATCTATATGTTTTTTTACAACTTTATGTAAATTAACATTCTTATCAATACTTTATACTTGGCTTGCCGTATATGTAAACATTATCACCAATTGTGAATAGTTTTATTTCTTTAGATCAAAAATATTGTATGTCCACATTCTAATTTTTTGTAGCATATAAATGAACACTATCTGTATATTTTTTTACAACTTTGTGTTATCTCCTCTCAATAATATACTACTCATCTCTCACAAATCTATTTCATTGCTTCTTTCCTCAGCATTCTATATTATGGAGGCAGAAAATGAAAGTATGCAAGAAAAACGTTCTCGTTAGAATGAGAAGAAACGTAAACAATACCATGCACGGAAAGATGAAATTAACAAACGAAGATGTGAAAACAAAACAAATTCATGTTGCTAGAACATCGACCTCCACAATCTCTCCTCCTATTACCATACCCAACTTACACAGAATTGCAACTCCCCCACAAAATATTGTTCACCCCCACCCAGTTATCAAAATGCCAACTTTGCCATTTTTTCCACAAGAGTTTTTCTCTGCTAGAAATAACTTCCGCTCAAAGATAGATAGCCTATCAAGAATGTCAACTTGTATGGTTTGCATGGAGAGATATCCAGGAATCAAAACCAGACAATCAAATGGAATCCCTACTTGTTATAGATGCACATTTGAAAAAATTGGCCACTGCTTCTCGAACTGGAACAACATGGACCCTGGTGAGCAACCTGTATGCTTACAAATTCTATCCCAAGTTGAGGAGATGTTAATAGTCAGGGTTACCCCAATACTTCAAGTTTCCTATGCAAGGGGGGGACAACTAAAATATAGTGGCCACACTATTTGCTTTCCCCAAGATATATCTGCAATTGCATCCTACTTGCCCAGACATATTCATGATCTTGATATACTAAGAGTTAATAGGGAACAAATCGGCCAACAACCATATAGCTTCCATGTTAGTAGAGGACGTGTCCATGAGGCACTTAAATATAAGATGTGCAATGACCCATACTACAAGGATGTCCAAATAGATGAGCTTGCATTATCCACTTTGCCAAAGTCTTCTACTAATGTCTCAAATCTTATTTATGCAACATCTTCAAATCCTACTACCAAAAATACAAGCTTCGATGAAATAAGTGACAGAGAAGACGACCCCATTGAACAAAGCTTCATGCCAACTACATCCTTTGTGACAAATCTCCCGCAGGCACGGACAGAGGTTGAAGAGGTGCGCTCTTTGCTACACCTAGGTGTTGGACGACTAACACCAATCATTGCATGGCCACCCATTTCTCCATCTCCTATAAATGAATACACTACTAAAGGATTATTTGCAATGGCATTCCCCACTTTATTCCCAACAGGAAAAGTTGCATTCAAGCAACAACGTATCAAGGAAATTAAACTTCATGAATATGCTCTCCATCTCCTAAGGTACCATGATAATCGGTTTGGCCAACACCCCCGATTTAGGTACTTCATACTAAATATTATTATGCGCCATCATAGCCAGGTAACCTCCTCTGTATTTGTCAGCAAAAATCTCAATGGTTGTCTACCCTCAATAGTTTCAGATCTACGCCAAAGATTGAAGGACATGCTAGATGACAAACTTGCAGATCAACTCATGCAATTTAGTTCATCAATTCGTGGAACTCGTCCATTTTGGACCCAACGTCGTGGGGAACTTTCTGACATGGTCATACAAATTGGTTGCCCCACACTCTTCTTCACCCTTAGTGCAGCAGATACCAAATGGCCAGACTTGCATAAGATCATGCCAACCATGCCTCCTACAAATTCTTCTATGGCTTCTAGATGGAGGATCCAAAACATTGTACAAAATCCACACCTTACTGCAATCTACATGCACCATAGATTTACTGCATTTCGTGAAGAGGTCTCAGAAAAACTTCTTGGTGCATCTGAATACTGGTATAAGTAAAACCTTTATTTCCCATTTTTGCACAATACATGCGTACTTTTCTTGTTTACTACAAAGCATCACATTATTTTTTACAATACAATCTTACCTTGATAGTTTGCTAAATATCATCTTCTCACAGGTATGAATGGCAACACAGGGGATCTGCACACATCCATGGTTTTCTATGGCTCGAACAAGCACCTGATATTAGTAGATTAGAATGGAATAACATTCAATCTGTACATAATGCACTTGATTACATAGATAGATATGTTTCAGCTTGGAACCCACGTAGCCTCCATTTGAGAAGCCAAAATTGTCAGCGCTTTGTTCTTGATGATCCTTGCTTGCTAGATACAACAAGGATCTTGTCATGCGACCCTTCAATTGACTATTGTGAATTGGTTAACCGTGTCGAACGACACACAAAGTGTAGTTTGCTAACATGCCTTAGGAAGAAAGGGTCATCTACAATATGTCGCTATAAGGCACCATGGCCCATGGAAGATAAATCAAGTCTTTCAAATGATGAGATCGGTCGCCCTAAGCACACACCAGCTCGCAATGATGATCGCTTGAACCTCCACAACCCATCTATCCTATCTATTTGGAGGGCTAACATAGATTGCCAACCTGTATTGTCAATTGATGTTGTCCTCAAATATATTGCAAAATATGCATCAAAAGTTGAGTATAATTATGAAACCTATCATGACATGTTATCTCAAATCTCAACCAAGTTAGAATCAGAAATGCCTACCCCAATAGCTTTTTGAAAACTACTTACTGATAGCCTTGTCGATCATGATATTAGTGCCCAAGAAACTTGCCACCTTTTACTGAAGTTACCCCTTTCCATATGCAATAGGACATTTATGTCTTTAAATGTTAATCACCACAAATTTCAACGTGTCTCGATCTCATCCACATCGGTTACCACATCAGCCCCATACATTCATGCCTATATGGCCCACCCCATTCAGCTACAAGCAATGTCCCTCATTGAACTGACCCAAAAATGGACCTTTAAATCTTCTCGGAAAAATGACCAATGGAAACAGTGCCCCCACAAAGCAATTGTTCGTGTCTCGCCTAGGTTCACAAGCATCCCTACAAGGGATGACAAAAGCTTTCATGAATTTTGTTGGAGTGAACTAATACTATACCACCCATTCCGAAAAATTGACATTGAATTTGGGTCCTCTGAACATGCAATAATATCACAGTGTGAAAGGTTATCTTCTACATACAGGCCATGGCATGTACACCGCACACATTCAACTCCAACTGAAGCATTGAATGCTAGCAGCAGCTCAAGCAATGACCATGTGTTGCAAAGACACAACCCTGAAGAATGGCAGGTTCTTTCAAGTTTGTACCCATACCTTCCTATACAACTTGATGCACTAAACATGCTTGGTCGATGTGACATTGACATGCACCATCAATGGCAACATACCAACCTCACCCCACTACAAATGCATTTTGCTAATACTTTCATAGACTCCAATCGGAAAACCTTTCAAGTGCACCGTAATTTCCATGAACAATCCCATACTAATTTCTCTACAGAGCAATAGAAAGCGTTTGATATAATTATGTCCCATCAATGCACTCTTCCATTACAACCACCACTAAAACTAATTGTTCAAGGAACTGCAGGAACTAGAAAATCACACCTCATAAAAAAAATAAGGTTTTCCCTCATGAGCTCAGCACCAATTCACCAATCACCATTACTACTTTTTGCACCTACAAGTGTTGCTGCATTCAACATTCAAGCATCAACGATTCATTGTGCTCTTCGCATTCCAATAAAAGAAATGGCCCCCCTGCAAGGCCAAACACTTGTTGCCTTCCAAGAAAGCATGTACTTTATTAGGTACATTTTAATAGATGAGATGAGCTTCATTGGTCCAAAGTTGCTAGAACGTATTGATATGAGACTACGTGAAGCATTCCCTGTCCACAACCACCTACCCTTTGGAGGGCGATCAATTATTCTCTTTGGTGACTTGGGCCAACTACCACCAGTTAAAGATATCCCCATGTGTGCTTCTACTTCCTATGGTGGGATTCTATGGCGCAGCTTCACAACAGTGGTCACTCTGACAAAAATATTTCGACAAATTGGTGAAGATCCTTCCCAAATTGTTTTTCGTGCACTTCTATCAAATTTACAAAATGCAGAGCCTACACAAGAAGATTGGCAAGTTCTAATGTCACGCTCAAGTTCTTCACTCAGTTCTATAGAAAACTTTGTTTTCTTGTCTGCCATACATCTATTTGCAACAAATGAAATGGTGTTACTACACAACAAGCGTATGTTGTTGTCTTTGGCAACACCAGTTGCACTTTCCACTGCAGAGCAGCTCAGGGGATCGACATACACAAATGCAGACGAAGAACAACTTCAAGCTCAAATTTTTTTATCTATTGGCCAGGAGGTCATGTTATGCTCAAATATATGGGTTGAAGCAGGGCTCGTAAATGGTGCACTTGGACAAGTAAAAGAAATTGTATATAGTGAGGGTGAAGAACCACCTCAACTACCCTTGTTTGTTGTTGTTCAATTCAAACACTACATTGGACCACCTTGGGACCAGAAAGTCCAAATAATGTCCCAATATCCCCCCTTAGCCGAGGGCTTTGCCGTCAAATTCCACTTAAAATGGCATGGGCATTGACAATACACAAGTCACAAGGACTAACACTTCCAAGGGCCACAATTGACATTGGCAACATAGACCGATAGGGCCTCACATTCACAACTATTTCAAGAATACCCGATCTACAAAGTCTTCACATACACCCAACCTTCACATTCCAACGATATGCACGCATGCAACAAAGCCCATATGTTGCGCGCCGAAAAAGCGAAGAGAGCCGATTGACAACAATGTCAAATTCAACCTCATTAGGCACTTAAAATGCATTTGAACTACTACAAGTATATCGCTTTCTTATTTGCTTCACTATCAAACTTTATATAGATTATTTACTGTAGATTATCTCTCATCTTGCTTTACTACAGGATCCTCTCATTGGCCATTTGCACTATGTTCTCATTGTCTAAGACCTACAAACTACTCAACCAAAGGTACCTACTTATATTTATTGAATTTCAACTTCAACATTCTTGTTTCTATTAGTTATTTTTTACACTATGTTCTCATTGTCTAAATATATATCTTTTGTTTATTACAGAGGCATTGCAGCTAAAAATGACTGTGCTACAAGATCACTATACCATTTTACTCAATTGCACACATTTTTGTAATACAAATTAAGCATTTTATACACAAATTATATTTTCATCATTGTATATATATCCTTATTCTACATTTTTTTATCACCCTCCTCAAGCACTTAACATGCATTTGAACTACTATGAGTTTTTCACTTTCTTATTTACTTAATTACCAAAAATTATATAGATTATTTGTTATAAATTATATCTCTCTTCTTGCTTTACTACATATCCTCTCACTTTTTCAAATATTAAATATATCTTTTGTTTATTACAAATACATTCGAGTTCCATGAATAAATGTTACAAGATCGCTATTCCATTGTACTCAATTGCAAGAATTCTTGTGATGCATTTTAAGCATTCTATTAAAACGATTTATTTTCATCATTCTATATATATCCTTAATCTATAATTTACATTTAATTTATCAATTCTAAATTATTTATTCACATAAATTATTTGTATGATAATTTACATTTAATTTATTTCATTTCTTCTCTATAGATTCAAACTATTATTTGTTTCAACAAATATGTTTCAATTACTAAAATGCATCCATAAAGTTATTCGGCGTAACCAATTGCACACCAAAGATGCAATAGCTAGTTTATCCTATGATAAATTGATTATTAGGTTGTATAAAAATTTGTCTCTCGCTCTCTCACACACACGCATTCAATAGAGCCTATGTATAAAAGCAGATCTACCAAGAAAAACATAATCCTCACATTGGTAATACCAATCCATGATGTAATACACTTTAACATATAATTATGTTACAAACTAATAGCCATATCATATAAGTTATTTCATCGAGTTTCGTCGAGAGGATCTACAGTGGAAGCTAAATTTGTGTTAACATTTTTTACTTTTAAAAAAAAATTGACGGTCTCTTGCCTTGCGAGCACGATGGTGAATGTTGGCAGCTGCTAGCGACTGTTAGAAGATGTGTTTTAGGATTATGGAGGGGTGAGACATGTATGGATTCATAAATGTATCTGACAAGGCCAACATGCATTAGATTTTGCACAGGCCCTCTGCTCCGGAATGGATGAAGTGGCATGAACGTTACCTCAGGAATCTTCGATCCATTAAGTGCAGTAGACTATAACGAAGAAGGTGGAAATCGAAGAGGCAAGAGAGTGTAACTAATCGTATACGCCCAAATAACTGCATTCTTCTCCTATTCAATACGAGGCACATTGCAAGCATTCGACAGTCTCTTTTCCGGTACTAATGGCTTCCAAAAAGGTGGTCTGGAGAGATTTCACGGCCCCAATTTTTATAAACTGTATTTAACACAATAAGGGCAGTTTTAACGTAATCTAGGGGATCTTTGAACTTGTGGCGAGCATGGCGGAGCCTAATCGAAAGAGTGATATTTCGCCGCCAAAAATTGGGAAAGCAGGGTGATATACAGTTTTAATCAGGTCCCCTCCAATGGCTTCTCCTAGGTCTTCTCCAACGCTCTCTCCAAAGTTCTCTCCAAATCTCTCTCCAAAACCCTCGCCTAAACCTTCGAAGAATGTGGCTGTGGAAGCCCAGGCTTCTCCTACAGCTACTCAGTCGCAACAATCCAAAATACCGTAGACGTTGTTGGATTTCTTTTACACCAAGGTTTCTGATACAATTAGCAAAATCCAAAATGGTATATTGTTTTAGATCTTGGCATTTTTATAAACATCCGAATTGTATTGCTATACAATTTTTGTGGTTTAGTACAACTTTAATGTTAGTGTAGTGCCAGTTTAAATCACATTAATAGGATCTACAAACATGGGTCACGCTATAGTTTGGTCCATAATGTATATACCAAGGCTTTGGAAGGGGATTATTGGGTAACCCTAGAATGCATGCCTTTGATGGAGAAATGGGTCATTTTATCACATTATAGAGGATATGATCATTTGATCCTCTTATTGACCATTTCCCTTAACTCCCAATATTTTGTTCTTTTCTAATAATCTTAATTTAAGTCTTGTTTCCCAAAATTACAGTATTTTGTGTAGTGGGTTATTACACCAAAACTCATTTTGTGTATGTTGATCTTATCACTGTAGAAGGATTTTAATCCACAATCATGCGTGTATAAAATTATTTAGACTATAAGAATTGAGAGTTTTGTGTAGTGGATCAATGCTAGGAATTGCTATAAAAGCAAATTGTTGAGAACTTTCTATTTGTAGTGTGAGTATGTTTTTTGGTGGTTGTTTTTAATTATGTCATTTGGGTGACATTTTCAGCTGAATTCTACCAGTTCTGTTAATAGACTTTGCAAAAATCATGATTGGTATAAAACAATTGATTGATAATTTTGTGTAATAAACATTAAGCCAACAACTTTTAATGAAGCATACGTTTTTAGAAATTTAGAAATCATGGATTTTCCAACTTTGCTCTGAATTTGAAAGGTGGTTGTTTAATGTATTTCTATTTAATTCTATCAAATTAATCTTTGATCTATGTTTAATGTTAAAATTTTCATTGATCTTCAGCATATTCAAATACTTTGAATAAGTTTAATCTAATCACAAATAGCAATCATCTACTTACTTCAATTAAGGTGATTGAAATGTTGGATACAAGCTGACATACTAAAAATCATTCCTAATGAGTGATATGATAAAATGACGAGATTAAAGAAGAATAGTATTGTGTAGTTGGAAGTATTGATAATAAAAATAGATAGTTCAATATATTATTTTTTATTTAAAAATTTGTAAAGTTTATTTAATTGAGAATATATATTTCAATTTATTAGTTTTTAAAGTTTATTTAGTGTGACTGATTTTTATTCATAGAATACCAAGCCTATGACACATACACCATAAGACTATAATTTTGAAGATTAAATCTATAGTTTTGAAAGTTCAAATTATAGTCTACATCAATAGGATCAATGTTTGAAATTTAAGATGAAAGACATATACATATAAATCTTCAATAAGTGTATTTTAATACTTGGATAAATAAATAAGTAAAATAGTTAAGATTTTTAGAATTTAAAAAATTAAGTATAAAACAAATATTCTAAATTTACTATTGCATATAAAAGTAGGTTTCTTAACTAAAGTTTCTAAAATACAAAAACAAATAAGTATAAAAGAAATATTCTAAATTTACTATTTCATATAAAAGTAAGTTTCTAAATTAGTATAAGTTAGAGTTTCTAAAATTTAAAAAGTAACTACAAAATAAATATTCTAAATTTACTATTTTATATAAAAAAAAGTTTCTAGGAATGAAAAACAATTGTTATTAAAAAATTAAATTGAATTAATATATTTAAAATTAAATTAAAATGAAATATCTTAAATTTAGTATTACACAAAAAATATAATAAAGTATATAGTAATTTAAAAATATAGAAACTTAAAGATATATAGTAACTTAAAAATATAGATTAGGGTTTAATTATGGTTCAGAGATCAATTAAGATTATGATTAAATTAGGGGTAGATTAAGGTTAGAAATCATTTATGATAGGGTTCAATTACAGTTATGGTTCAAATGGGTTCAATTAGATTTCAATTAGGGTTAAGGTTATGTTAGGGTCAAGGTTCTTAGTAGGGTTTAATTAAGATTAAAATTAGGGTAGGGTTCAATTATGCTTAGGGTTATAGGATAAAACTTGGGGTAAAGGTTATGGTTAAGGTTGGGATTACAGTTAGGACTCAACAAGGGTTAGGGTTAGGGTTCAATTAGGGTTAGGGTACAATTAGGGTCTAGGATTCATTTAGGGTTAGGGTTCATTTAGGGTTAGGGTTCAATTACGGTTAGGGTTCAATTGAGATTTAATTAGGGTTAGGGTTCAACTAGGGTTTAATTAGGGTTAGGGTTAAAATTATTTAGGACTATAAGAATTAGAATTAGTGTTGCAATTAGTGTTAGGGTTAGGGTTAGAGATAGAATTAGGATTAGGATTGGGGTTGAGGTTTATGTTAGGATAACGATTATGATTAAGCTTAGGGTTAGGGTTAGAGATAGGGTAAGGATTAGGGCTAGTGTTAGGGTTAGAGATAGAATTAGGATCAGGGTTAGAAATAGAATTAAAATTAGGGTTTGAGTTAGTATTAAGGTTAGGGTTAGGCATAAAGATAAAATTAGGATTAGGGTTAGGGTTAACATTACAAATAGTGCTAGGGTTAGATATAGAATTAGGTTTAGGTTTGAGGTTTTTGTTATGATTAGGTTTAGGGTTAGGGTTTTGGTTAGAGATAGAGTGAAGATTAGGGTTCTAGGTTATAATTAGAGATAGAATTAGCATTTGGGTTAGGATTAGTTGGGGTTAGGGTAGAGATAGGGTCAAGATTAGGGTTACGATTAGGGTTAGTAATAGAATTAGGATTAGGATTGAGGTTTTTGTGAGGGGAGAAATGTCTTTGAAAGTTAGGGCTACAATTCAATTAGAGTTAGGGTTATGACACAATTAGAGTTAGGGTTCAAATACACTTAAGATAGTTTAATTAGGGTTAAGGTTAGGGTTAGGGTTATGATGGAGCCAACATTAAATTAATTAGGGTTAGGTTTAAGATTGGGATTAGGGTTACAATTAGAGATATAATTAAGATTTAGGTTGGGTTAGCATTAGGATTAAGGTTAGGTTTAGGGATAGAGATAGGATCAAGATTAGGGTTTGAGTTAGGGATATAATTAGGATTAGGGTTAGGGTTTGACTAAGGATTAGGGTTAGGGTTAGAGATAGGGTCAGGATTAGGGTTAAGTTTAGAGATAGAATTAGGATTAGGGTTAGAGATAGGGTTAGGATTAGGGTTAGGGTTTGTGTTAGAGATAGAAATCAAATTAGGATTAGTGTTAGGGTTTGTGTTAGGATTAGGGTCAGGGTTGAGGTTTTTGTTATGATTAGGTTTAGGGTTAGGGTTTTGGTTAGAGATAGAGTGAAGATTAGGGTTAGGTAACAATTAGAGAGAGTTAGGGTTAAGGTTAGGATTAGTTGGGGTTAGGTTAGAAATAGGGCCAGGATTATGGTTAGGTTTAGGGTTAGAGATAGGATTACCTTATTAGGATTGAGGTTTGTGCGAGGGGAGCAATGTCTTTCAAAGTTAGGGCTAGAGTTCAATTAGAGTTAGTGCTATAGAACAATTAGAGCTAGGATTCAAATAGATTTAATATGGTTTAATTAGGGTTAAGGTTAGGGTTAGGGTTAGTATTAGTGCTAATTTAGGGTAAGGGTACAATTAGGGTTATGATTCAAAAAGGGTTTAATTAAGCTTCCAGTCTAATTAGGGTTAAGGTTATGATAAGGATTCTAAGATAAAGCTTGGGGTTAGGGTTAGGGTTAGGTTTAGGGTTCAAGTTCAATATAGTTAGGGTTACTATTAGAGTTAGGTTAAGGGTTAGGGTTTAATTAGCATTAGTGTTAGGGTTAAGATTACACTTCAATTAGGGTTAGAGTTTGAAGTAAGTGTAGGTTTAATGTTAGTATTAAATTAGAGATAGGATATAATTAGGGTTAGGGTTTGAGCTCAATTAGACTTTAATTAGGATTCAGTTAGGGTTGGGGTTACAAGGTTGGGGTTACTATTAGGGATATGTTAGGGTTAAGACTAGGGTTCAATTAGGGTTAAGCCTCATTTTAAGGTTTGGTTTAGTGTAAGGGTTATGTTAAGGTTATTAGAATTAGGTTCAATTAGGGTTAGGGTTAGGGTTAGGGATAATATTAGTGTTGATGCCAAAATTGACAAGGTAACAACCCTTTATGAGAAACTTAGTTAAAGGGGGGACCTATTGCACTAAACTAAGTGACCTCTAGATTTTTAAAGAAGCCAACTTCTTTTGTAATTGGAGGGTTGAAAAGGATAGAAGGAAATACATGTAAAATTAAATATAATCTAAGGTGATGCGCCAAGAAGTAGATATGGGCACAATAAACCTATCTGTGAGGTATGATTTAAGGGCCACTCAGCAATCTGCTATGTCTTAGAACAACAAAAATCAAAATAGAAAACTGAACAACTTATTCAATGACATAAAATAACTTCCATACATCTACTGAAAAGAAGAGTCAAAGACGTGGTCTAAATCAACAAGCTTATATTGAAATTATAGAAGTCTGCAAACAAATTACTCAATACAATAATGGCACAATATACAGATTTATCAAATAGTTAAGAAACAAAAAGTCCGAACAATGGCACAGTCTGTAAATCCTATACAATAATCTAAACAATACAGAGGCCTAGTTTCTTTCCACAAATTTTCTTGTAAGTTCCAAACATTTCTTCAAAAGAAGTAGCATTTATAGGGAAGAATCCCACCACCTGGTGGGCCAATAATAGAAAAGATCCCCTAATCATGAGTAATAATGCATACAGTAATGATTCCCCTTAGGTCATTGCAACATAAAATATTTGAGCCATGAATGTAGTCACCCTCGAGCCAGATGCATCCCCTATGAATGATGGCAGTGGTCCCAACAAAAGAGAGCGTCGACATGTGTCGCTCACTCATGATGGCAGTTAGAACATGTGGCAATTATGGTGAGATTGTCGTTTGCTCCTTACTCTTGCATGATGAAGTCCTTAGAAGATCCACATGGTGACAGGTCGGGTCATGTGGTTCATTCCTCCCTCTTTGCAATGAAGGCTTGCACGGTGAAGACACATAGAGGTCTTCCTCCAAAATGGTGTTGTTAGTGGGGTCCGCCAAGGAATGTATGTGGACTGATGCTACATGGCATGCGGTTGGGGCTCGATAAGGAAGTGAAGAGAATAAGCCTTGAAGTGTGTGAATGATCGACACATGGAAGCATGGTGGGAGTTGTTTTAGAAGAGCGAAGGAAAAACCTTACGAAGAGCACCTGGTGAACATGTGGCAGCATTCAGACGAAGCTTTTGTGAAAGGAGCTCAATGATGTTTTCAATAGATGTGCGCAGGCCGGTACTTAGCAAAGATAAAACTCACCCAAAGGGAGCTTGGGGAAATTTATATTCACAGATTTTGGCAACTACCATAGGCATTTCTCCTACAGAACAAGGAACCCAAAATTTTTGTTTCACAGACCAGATTATTTTCCATGGGCAACACAATCAGAGCTTGGAGAGAGTGAGGCATCTAGTCAGCCTTAGATGGAGTTTATATGTCATGTAGATTCTCTTGTGCTCCATGCAAATCGATCATTTCTTTGTAAGGCAGTGTCGTCAATATATCGGCCCTAGACTCAAGTTGAAAAAGAAGACACTTTATCAGAAGGGTGATGCCCTCAATACACTCTGCAGTAAGGGGTTGATTGAAGCTCTAAAAAGTGGATGCATCATGTTGCTTCTCTTCAATCCTCACCGCAATATGCTTTGTTGTGGCCATTGATTCATTTTCAAGAAACGGGGATGGCAAGCCCATCTAAGTTAGGTGGGAGAACTTCGCCCACATGCTACTCATGGTTCAATCCAATGTAGTGGCACACTCACTAGCATTGAGGATGGTTGTGTGGTAGTGGATAAACTTGTTAGTTGTTTTGGCAGTAGCCTTCCGGTCTTCAATCCTCGTGTTTTCCAAGACTTCATTCGGGACCATATATAGCCTATCCAACAACCTCCTAGCCTCAAGAACTCTCTCTGCAATGGATTGAGGGAAACACTCGATCACTCTGTGAACCTCCCTGCCTAGACTTGTTGCCTCCACCATGAATTGGGGCATCGGTTGGAGAGTCAAGCAGAAGACCTTAACCTTTTCCCAGTAAGAAATATATAGTTGTTGGGCTACTTGAAGGATGTTCGACTAGGTAGCAGGGGGTTGGGGAAGACTCTTCATAGCACCGATTTCTGCATCCTTTGAATTAACCTCATGTGTGAGCTCTAAAATATTTTTATATGTGGTCGAGAAATGTCCCTCCAAGGCTTTTGATTTTGCGAGCCAGTTTGCTTCAGCTCGTTCCTTGTTTGTTGCTTCCCTTTCAAGCGAAGACTTCATTTCCTAGACCTCGCTTTGTAGTTGAGTTTGTTGGGCATCAAAGCCTATGTCCTCTCATTGCATCAGTTGCTCCAATTGAGCGTGTTGGTGATGAAACTCCTCATCTTTCCATTGCATTTCCTACTCCACCTGTGCCAATTGGCCCTGATATTCTTAGTTTTTATGTTGCAACTCGATGACCAAATTCGGATCAAAGGATTTGAACATGGAAAGTTCCTCTCTAATTTTAGCCTGCTCCATCTTTGCTTGTTGTGGTAAGCGCTTGAATTCAACATCCCTCACTTTTTCCTTTGATAGTAGGGCCTCAACCCTCTCCTTGACCATTCTCAGCTCTTCTTCCTTCTTCTTTAGTTGACGACCAGACTTAAGAAAGTTAGTGGTCACCACCCGCTGCATCTCCTCCATGAGCTCGACTTTATTCTGTGGTCGGGCTATACTCAAATCAAGTCCCATGGCATACATATTGTAATCATCCGGCTACATCTCTCCTTATAGTTTGATGATAAACGGGTACATAGTCACAAAATGTAGCGATTGTATCTTTTTAGCATCTTTGGCTTTTTGTTTCTAGACTTTGATTGCCCATGCCTGTTTAGTTTTATCGTCCTCTAACAAGAACTTTGTCGGTGATATGATGATTCCACTTGTGAAAGTTGCACCGGGAGGAAGGGCAAAAGGAAATGAGAGGGTAGCAATTTTGGGCAATTTCTTCCTCAGAAGACTGACTGTTTGAGAAGAGAAAGGAGGGATATACCAATACCTAGATTGTGAACCAGTAGGAGGACTCGATGGAAGCGATGTCATGGCAGGTTCCATCTGTCAGATAGACTGGATTGGGGTTGACATAGTAGCAACAAGAGAGGCATCAATTCTGGTCATGGAGGCAAAATGTGAGGTGCTGGCAGACGCAAAATGGGCCGAGGCGAAAGGTGTAAAGGTTCACAGAGGAGTAAAGGCAAATGGTAGCGTATGAGAAAACTGTGTGAAACCTCTCGCGACCATTGTAGCAAAGGCAGAAAATGAAGGGCCAATGCTTGAAGTGAGGGGCATCGCGGACACAACAGGAGTTACTAAGGATTTTGAAGCAAGAGAAAAGAGAGCAAAAGATACCTGTGGTGTAGATGATTGTGATGCTTGGCTCATTGCGGGCTCTTGGCTCACCCTAGGCTCCTACGAACACTCTCCAGAAGATGCTTCGGTGTATTTTCGTTTGGCAGGTAGCGAGCCTTCCACCACTACGGTCTCCGACTGTTGCGGTTGGGTTGTTATAGTCCTCTTTGCAGTCCAAATGTGAATCAGCAAAGACCTCGCACATCTTCACCTATATATTTGAAGAAACATTGCTAGGTTGCTTCATCACCTTCTCTTTTTGTTGTGTCGGGGTTGTTTGAAGCTCCTCTTCCAGTTCCACTCCTTCCCCGGTACACGCTTCGGCCTCCTCTGGGTCAATGTCTTCATAAGGGTCCTTAGTGCACTAGGTCTCTTGTTGGTAGATCTAGAAATCCTTAATCTTCTCTTCACTCGAGTTGTAATTCTTTGCCAAATTGTTGCGAAGAGTAACCCCAATCTATTTTGTCTTATCGTATTTACCCGTCCGGTTGTAGAACCTGAGCCATGGAGGTCGACCACCTTCGGTTGGAATATGAGCTAGGTCCACCATTAGGTCATCTTCATCCTCTATTGGATTCTAACGCTTCTCCCAATAAGGTTGGGGGTTGTGTGTTACCTTGACATACTCATTTGGTAAGTCATTGTCAGGGTTGTAATTCCATTTATCGCAAATCCATACTAGCCCCAAATGAGCCAACTTCGCTTCTAGCAAGTCATGAGTCTACTTCTTGACCATGATCACCATCTTAAAGCTCAGAGGGCAGCCAAAAAATCATATCTTCTTAGATTTTTCCTGCAAAAGGTGAAGTCAATAATCGATACCTAGCGGAACATTTCAAGAGCCAGTATCCAATCTGTGAGACATGTCAGAAGCTGGAAAGATTCCTTGATGAAGTTGTGCATCCAGATGAAAATGAAATCTTCCCCCATAAACCAATCACATTTTAGAGTGAAATTTTGCATGTACTCTATCTGGTCCAAGTTGAGCCACAAAATACCACCATCCTCTCTCAAATATTGCAAAATCAAAGTCAAGAAATAATCCAAAAATGTGTAATAATCATATGTTGCGGAGAGGAGAGGATTCCATACAGATACTAGCTTTCTCTGTTGATTTTCATCAAATATGGCCAACCCCACATGCCTTTGGAAGAAGTCGGGGTTCTGATGTAAAAACATGTGGTCGAGGAAGGAAGGAAACCTAAACCTTTGTGTCTAGGCCACAAACAAATTCCATCATTGAGAAGGTGTCCTCCATGTCTTCTTTGAAATTTGTATGCGTTGTCGAGATTGAAATTTGTATGCATTGTTGGGATCTGTGGCGGATTTTTATGAGCTTCTTTGGGCCTTTGGGCTTCTTTATTATAAAAGTTCAAAGTAAAATCTTTGGTTTTCCATATGCTCTCTCCCTTTGTTGGAGTGAATGACTCCATTCTCTCCACTTTGGAGCTTCATTCTGGGATGCACAGTATGTCCCAAATGGCTTCTTCGTAGATCATAACTCTTAGCTCTCAGCCCTCGATGGTGTTGGTAGTCGGGTTGAAATGCTTGATGGCTTCATTGACCAGTTTTGGGCAGTAGTGCACAAACGGGACAATATATTGTGGGAGCCCACTGAACCAACATTTTTGCACTAAGGAATCCAGGTCATTATTCCTCTTCATCCTTTTGTAGGCCACCTCCCTAAGAGCCTTAGGGTTCTTTGTGAGGATGGGATCATGAATATTATCCCATTCCTGCTTAATTCGGCTTTGGTCTCTATGGGTAGTCTACTTTTCTACAACCCTTGTATTCACCCACGCTGGCTTCTCTAGTATACCAGGCGAAGCATAAGAGACGCTCTCAAAGACATAGGCGGTTGGTGTTGCACACATAGCGTCATATAAACTTTGTGTTTCTTCGCCCGACATTTCTTCTTGAGAACTCTAGGTTGCCTCCATTCTTTGCAAACTTCTACTCAGAAAGCACACTGGTGTGGTATGAATGGAACCTAAAGCACAATGCAAGGCTCTGAATTCGAAACCCAGATGAATTCCTGCCTTTGTTTTGGATTCAATTCACACTAGAGAAGTGAATCTCTTGCATTTATCTCTGCACTTAGTTGCTCATGGCTATTTGCACCACACCTGGTTCTCTCAGCAATTCTACACTTCAAAATCCTTTTGCGTGCTCAAGAATGTTTTTGCTTTGTTTAGCTCTTGATGTGATACTTAGCTTTTTCTTTGAATTTTTTCTTTGACCGATAGACAACGATTGCTTTTTTTCATTTAATTCGGCATGTACCGCCAGCTCTCTTGCCCATGTGGAATGAATTACTTTCCCTTTTGAAAAGATAAGAATACATAATTACATCAGCGATCACGTGCTTCGACACAATTTTCCTAGAAATTTCAGCCGCTGGTTAAAAGCTCACTATCCTTTCACACACTTTGACAATTAAAATCCCAAAAAGAATAATTAAGCCAAAGATGTAATGAGTTCTTAGAAAATATTTGTGTTCAGCCTTGGAGCTCAAAATTTCCTGCAACGTGACACCTCAACATTCGTCTGTATGAGCTATCGCTTGGGATTGCCACCAACTCGCGCTAATTAATTACCGCTACTTAATCTTGCATGCAGCAATTCATACCTACAAACGCAACTAGGTAGGAATACCGAGCTGACCTTTGGTGGGATTTTCAAGTTAACACTCAATTATCATCATGCTTATGACATGTAGGCTACCTCGGATATTTCTTAAAAAAGGCCCTAATACAGTATCGAAATCATACTTAGCGGTTAGCAAAATTTGGCATTAGGTGATTAGCTAGGATTACCATTTAGGCAGTTGAGTAGGATTTGAGTTTACGTAGAGCTTAGACTTAGGTAACTGAGCAGAGCTCGGTACCATGAACACTCCAATTAGGCTAGTATGTAACAAGTCCCAAACAGCTTTTCTAGGAGATAATTCCAATAGGCGCCTATATATGGCCAAAAACAAGCATTATATGGCTATTATAATCGTGAAATGGGTTATGGGTAGAGATTGCATTGAATATGAAGAAAAGTATCGAGTGAATACTGATATCTTCACATTTTTTTGCTTCATTGCTTGACATCCATGTCACCTAAGGCATGATTCTGTGTTTGATGCTCCAAGTTTTTTGAAGAAATACCTCGGTGGCATCAAGGAGGTGGTGACCAATGTTGTCCCTGGCCTGGGCCTTCCCATTGCAAGTGACCTACGGAGGCACATTGAAGAAGATGTGGTGGTACTGTGGGTGCCATTTCTGAGCGGTTTTCGGCTACTCTCACAAGCTAAGCATCGTGAGAGAGCCACCTGTGCATTCCACTTTTTGTCGCGCTACTATAATGTGGTGATCTTCTATGACGTGGACTCATACATAGATTTTAGGAACCTTGTGTTCCCTCCACCACTTGTTCTTGGTGTTGTGAACGGAATTGTTGCTCCTGGTCCTGTTGTTGGTGGTGACAACAACCTTCCTATTGTTGACAACAATGCTCCTGTTGTTGATGATAATGCTCCTGCTCCAAACAATTAAAGTTTCAAATGCTTTTTTCCCTTTTTGTATATATATGCCTAAAAAAGGTTTTTTTCATACATATATATAAGGACGATGCATAGTATATAAAGATAATTTCAAATGTATGGCCTCAAAGCCATTTTGAAATGTATTTATCAAAGTATATGAATATATAATAAATATACTGCTTACTAATCTTCCTGCCTCTTTCTCATGTGTTTCTACAATATGGGTTTACTTTAATTCTTCGCACATGAGTTCATTTTTCTTTTCTTTGTTCTTTGCAAGAATGGGTAGTTATATTCTTTCTCTGTTGTTTGCAAGAATGGGCTCCATGAATTTCTTTGTTTCCTGCACTATGGATTTTATTGAAAGGTCGGCCGACAAAAACACAAAGGAAAAATAATTACAATACTTACAAATTTACATGGGTAGAACAACTGAAGCTTAATTAAACAATTCTAGGTGAATTCTGTTAACAGGAATACCCAATGCTTCTTGTTCCATTTTCTCTAATTCAAATGCATTGTGTTGTTTGCACCGAATTATTTTGAAAAAGCCCTCCCATAGACTGTCAAATTTTCCATGTTGGTCGGGCTTTGCAGCCCTTTCATTGAATTTCAATACTAGGTCTTTGCACTTTAGACCTTGGTCTGAAACTTTCTTGTTGAACCATCTCTTAACCACCTATTGGCGGTTGGACATGGCTATTAGGAATTTTTCCCTTTTCTCTTGCACTTCCAGCAACTCGGCCAACTGAAACTCCATAGCTCTGTTTTCTTCAATTCCTAGGGACTTCAGTAACTGTAACACTGGAATCTCAAATGAGATATGCAATAGCGCTTCCTTCTCGTACACTAATTCATACGGCGAGGTTTTGAGGGATTTTTTGGGAGTTATGTGGTCCACTCAGGGCACTTTCTGAAGGTTTTTGTGCCACTCCTCATGATCTGACCCGATCCTTTTAATGAGTCAAACTAAATTTTTGTTAGTCGACTCGGCCAGGTCGTTCCCCTACGGGTAGTAATTCGATGATGTTTTCAAGAATATGCTATGTGTGAGTGCCAATCGACATACCTTAGAGCCTAGGAAATCCTTTGCATTGTCTGAAATGATAGTCTCCAGTGGGACGAATCTTGTTACTAGCCCCTCGAGAAAGTCCACAATCTCCACCTCTATTGCATTCTTCAGGGGCATGGCTTTAGTACACCTTGTGAAGTAGTCTATGGCGGTGAGAATCCACTTGTGGTCGGCACTGAAGGTGGGATTGATCATTCTAATGAAATCTAGCCCCCATTGCATGAATGGCTCATTCACTACTATCGGATTGAGAGGCATTACCGAAATTTGTCTTCTTCCTACGAAGAATTGGCATTCTTTGTAGGCTTTTATCATGTTGTATGAGTCATTGAATAATGTAGGCCAGAAGTACCCAACGCATAGGATTTTGATGGTGGTGGTCTTTGCAGAGAAGTGTCTCCCTTCAGGTTTGTTGTGGAAGGTGCTGAGAATTCTCTTTGCTTGCTTTGTGGTGACACACCATAGAAAAATTCCTCTTGAAGAGGACCCCTTCAATAAGTAAGTATCCATTGTTTTGCAGTTGGTAGAATCTTTTTTCCTGAGAAGGAAGTCTCAGTGGATATTTTTTGTTGTGCATGAATCTTACTCTATCAGCCATCTAGTAGCCTTTGAGCTCGAACTCATTTGTTAGGACCAGCTCCGATTGCTCTTCTTCAATTTTTGTTTCTTCATTGTGCACCAAATATTCACACAACCCTCTTCCTCGAACGGTCTTTGTAGGCTTGACCTCAATGTCATATTCAAGGATCTTAGTGATCTAATTGGCCCTTTTTCAATGATTTCTCCTTCCATGATGTATTTACGCATATTAGAATGTGCGACATAAACAATCACCTTAGCAAGATATAAGATGTCGGAACTTCTTGAGCCCCTTTACAATTTTGAACGCTTGCCTTTTGATGAAGTTGTAGTTCGTCTCATATTCCTTTAAGGTCTGGGAGTGAAATGTTATCGGATGTTCTCCCTTTCCTTCATTGTCCTTTTGAGTCAAAACAGTAGCGATGCTTGTCTTGCTACTGAATACATACATTATGAAGTTCTTCAACAGGTTTGGATTTACCAATACAGGAGTTGAAGAAATAGCATCCTTAACCTTGTTGAAGGCTTCTCTCGCTTCTTTCATCCATTTGAATAATTGATCCTTTTTCAGCATCAGGGTGATTGGTTTAATTATTCCTACAAAATCATAAATAAATTTTCTTACAAAGTTAACCTTCCCCAAAAAAGATTGGACTCCCTTTTTGTTGACTGAAGATTGGACTCCCTTTTTGCTAACTGGTAGGGGAATTTCCCTGATTGCTTTTATCCTTTCTGGATCAATTGTGATTCCTTCTTTGGATACTACATGTCCCAATGATTTTCCTTCTGGCACTCCAAAGACACATTTTTTCGGGTTCAAGGATACCCCAAACTCCTAGAATGTTTTGAAAACCACCTCTAGATGATCAAAATGGTCATCTTTAGATTTTGGGAATACAGTCAAATCATCTAAATAGATGAGGATTATTTTGTTGATCAGTTCGCTGAAAGTGATATCCATTTCCAGTTGGAAAGTGGCTCCCACATTTGAAAGGTCGAAAGGCATTTTAGCATATGCGAGCGTTACCCACTTGGTAGTGAACATTGTCTTCTATCGGTCCTCTTCTTTGACCCGGATCTAGTTGTAACCAAAGAAACCATCCAATAGAGAAAACATTTTTGACCCTGCTACTGTTTGCAAGATTGACTCCATATAAGGCAGCGGGTAGTGATCTTTTAGGGATGCTTTGTTTAGGTCCCAAAAATCAACACACAGGTGGATTTCTCCTTTCTTTTTCTGAATTGGGACTAGGTTGGATACCCATGTAATGTTTTTGATTGAGAAGATGATCTGGGACTGAATCAACTTTGTTAGCTCTTGTGCCATCAAGGCTTCAATCTTCGGATTTACCGGCCTTTGTTTTTGGCAGACTGGTTTTGCACCTTTCATCAAATCTATTGTGTGTTGGATGATGTCGAGATCATATCCCCTGAGATCATCACATGACCAAGCTACTACTCCTTCATAATTCTCGTAGAAGTGGATAAGCCTTTCATTGTCATGATGCAAGACATTCTTCCCAACTTTGAGCTTTTTTCCATCTTCGACTTGAAGGTCTGTGTAATTGCTTTGGTCTGCCACAAATTTTCTCCCATCATTCCTCACATCATCATAGTCGAATAGATTCTCGAGAGTGACCAACCCTTTCGGAAGTTTGTTTGATCTCAAGTGAATGATCTGCCCTTCATATGCTTCTTCAATATTAACTAAAGTTGATCGTAAAACTCTCTCGATTGTTGGATGAACGAGGCGATGTGTTCATCACTTCCAAACACTTTCCAGCTTTGATCATTGTCAAGGATTGTTGATTGGACGATCACTCACATAGAGTGTTTGTTATGGATTAGGTCGGAGGTCGGATTGAACTTAGATTTGATTGCGGCCATGCGATCAGCATCAACATTCTATTCTTGGGGCATTGTTTGGATGTTGAAGGCTTCGAAACCCTCAATCAGGTCCCAGACACAATGTCTATATGATCGCATGCAAACATTCTTGGCAGCTAAGATCCCTCAGACTTGATTCACTACTAGTTCAGAATCTCCGAATGCTATTAATTTCTTGATGCTCATCTACTCCATAAGGCTTAGACCTTGCACTAGGCCTTCATATTCAACTTCATTGTTTGAACAAGCAAACTGGAAGCAAAAGGATCTCAATATTTTTTCATTGTGTGGGGATATAAAACATATCCCAGCTCCTGCACCGACCTTGCACCGTGCACCATCAAAATGCAATGTCCACAACTCTGAGTCTTGATCGATCGCGGGGTCCTCTACCACCTTCGGGATCTCTTAATCTTCATCATAGATGATGTAGGTGCCCAATCTAGTGGCATGGTAGTTACCAAAGGTATTAGTGTCTATGAATTCACTCAAGAGGACCTCTTCCTGATCGGTCTGATCTCCAGTCACCTTCTCATCCTCAAGTAGCTCCATACCATATGTTTCTTATTTTGTGAAAGAGGTGCAAGTAGCTTCAAAGTTGACCATGGCTTCATCGACCACATGCTTTGAATGTAAAGATTCAGATACTATTTTCTTTTTATCTTTGTGATTGGTCTGGAGGATCAAGTGTGACCAGTCCAAAGAAAGATACTTGCCAATCTTTGAAGTGAATTCCTGAGATAGGCATAGACCAAACATGGGAAGAACATCAATACTCACAGTTTCTTGCGAAACTGTTATGTTAGGGCATCAAAACAATGTCAAGGGAGATGAGTCCAGTTAATGACTCAATTTTGATAGGGTTTCTTATCCATTTTTTGTTGTTACCTTAAGACTTTGACATTTGGTTGTTGACATTTCCTAAGTTGTTTCCTCAAACTATAGACATTCGGCATATGTTTATCTTTGTGACTTTTAAATGACATTAGCACGATATGCGAATTATCTAAGTTAATTGTACATGTGGATTAATAAATGTTACTTTATGGTAGTTATAGATATATGATTATTTGTGCGTGCTAATATGGTTATGCAGATATAATTGGAGCCTACAAAGTTGAGGAAGATTCTGCCAGCTGGTCAGTTGCCATGAAATTCAAGAAGATGGTCATTAAGAGGTCAAAGGAGGAAAACTCTCGATGGAGGGAAATCCTAGCTTGAATTAAGAATATAACTGCCTTGTAAATGATCGTAGTTGTTAGTTGAGAAAATATAGGATTTGTTGTTATGCTAAATCTACGTTCAGGCAAGACTGGTTCGACTAAATTCCATGCATGCATAACCTCCTTTCCTTTTCTTATGCTTTCCATAATTGGTGTCCTCGTAGACTGTTGGAGTTGACCACCTTGTTAGGATTAGTTAGTTAGTTGTTTTCTTCTATAAATAAGACTCGGATGCTCCTTCTCAGAAGGTTGATCTATCTGATATTATACTTGCATTTCTAGTTTTCAAAGTAATACAGTTATGTTACTGTTCCATTGTAATCACACTTTCAATGAATAAAATGAAGTTATAAGTTTGTTGCATCTGAGTTAGTCTCAAGGGAGACTCACCCAAAGGAGCCCACTTGGTGAGGATTCTGTCATTCTAGTTCAGTTGTTATTTTTCTATTCAGTAATAGTTTCAATTATGGCAAACTATTTGTTCCTGCAGCCACTAGAATTTCATTATGTGACTATTCCTGCAACCAAAGCAGACAGAGTAGTTTCCTGTCTGTTTGCCAAGATTTTTATTTATGTTATGCATTTCAACTCAGTATAGTTGTTGTTTTATGTTTAGCACTTATATTGCTTCCTTTCAAGCAATTTACTTTCAGCATCATGTCTTTCTTAGTTGTACAATGAATATGGAAACAATAGAAACCTAGTGGACATACCGTGCTGACCCATTTCAAGTTCACGTCCCTACTTTGACAATTAAATGAACCTTCATGATGATAAAGATAGTTATTCAATGCAGATGTCTAGTCTCTGAGTTACAACTTTAATGGCTTAGTTACTGAGTCATTAGAGGAGGCCAACATTTTTGGCACCATTTTCGGGGATGGTGTCAAACTAGGAAGTATTTTGGAGTCATTTTCAACTTTTTCTTGTTTTTGGTATTTCAACAGTTTGTTTTCAGCATACCCCCTTCATTAGATTAGGTAATGACCCACTATTCTTTCACCAATTCTTTGTGTGAGTTGGTTGAAACTGAGTAATACCGCATGCATAGGGGTAGGAGAAGAGATGCTTTTGGGAGATTCCTTCCTAATTACCCTAACCTTGATAACCAGCTAGTTGAGTTTCAAAATTTTCCTGAAGAAAAAGAAGTTGCCAACCCTTTTGCTGAAGGATTTCCAGATTTGGCCAGCTCTAAAATCTCTTCTAAAGAGCAGGCTGCCCAAAATCTGATAGAGAACCCATTTTCTTTGATAGTCCAACAAGAAAATATGATTGCTTAGCCAACTCAGCCTAATCAGCCAACCTTTCATTTCCCTATTCCTCCACAAAATGATGTTGACAACATCAAGAACATTCTTGCTTCAACTCTTCCTAAATTATATGGGGTTGTAACAGAGGACCCAGACACTTTCTCATTTAAGTTTGATATCCTCTACAGAAGCTATGATCACACTATTGATGCCCATTCCTACTACTTTGAAAGAAGTTGCATTAAGATGGTTTATGAGCTTAGGAAGGAATATTGTAAACAGTTGGGATGATATGAAGGAAAAGTTTCTTAAGAAGTATAAAGAATATTGTAGGGGTAGTGATATGAGAGGAGGTGATATCTTCAAGATGCAGCAGAAAGAAGATGAAAGTTTGGAGGACTATTTTTCAAGGTTCCAATTTAGCCTGAAGAAGTCTCCACACCATGCACTCAATGAAGAGTCTCAAAATTTGCTCTTCCTTAGAGGAATTAGTGAGGATTGTGCTGATGCTTTGGATATGATAGGATTGGGAGATATCACCCAAGTACCCTAGGTAGATATTAATAAATTATGTCAAAATTACTCTAGAGAAGCTATGAAGAAAGGGAGAGGTTACCAGTCCTTTGCGGGTAAATCTTCCATAAATGGAGTTTCAAGGATGGAAATCACTCACCTATTGTCAGACTTCAAGTAGGACATCATAAATAATATGGCAACTCAACTAGATACCCTTCAAGCAAAGAATAAACATGAGGAGGTTAAGGCAATGTTGGCAAAATATTGCCCTCATTGCAAGTAAAAAAAAAGGGACTGCAAATGCAAGATGGCGGCCAATATTGACAGCAAGCACATTCCACCTGAATTCAAGCAAATTGAGGGAGATGAATATCAAGTCTTCTATGTTGCCCCAAGAAGGTCATGGGCTCCAAGACAAGGTATGCCACCAGAAACATTATCTTTTAATGGACCATACATGAATTCTTATGCATCTGGTAGTCAATGGAAGCCCCAATATCCACCAAACGTTGGAGGTTATCAACCTCAACCTCGGAGAAATCCTCCAAATACCTGGCCTAATTACCAAGTTACTCCACCCCAGTGGCAGAAAAACCAGGGGAATTGGCAGCAACCTCCAAGAAACTGGCAGTAGACATCCCAATGGAGAGGAGGGCAACAATGGCCAAAACAATCAACTGGTTACATGCAGCCACCTCCACAGCCTCAAAAACCTGCAATAATGCCCCCTCCTAACTCAAATACTAGCACACCTAGACCTAATCATTGACTAGCTCAACCCACACCTAACCCAAATAACAAACCACAGCAACAGGAGGTCTATTCTGCAAATCCAAATCAATATCTTGCTTATGTTGTGAGTTTGAGTAATATCCACCTGCATTTAGGAACCACTTTGCCATCACCTTCCACTCCTATTATCATTGAGCTTCCTATGGAAGAGGAGGTACATCAAGATTTACCTCATGCACTAGCTCAGCCAAGTGTGCCTACCAATCCTAAACCAATTCAACGGTCTGATCCTGAACCACTATTTCCTCTAAGGTTGGAAGTCGTTAAGCAAAAGGAGGAAGCAACGTTGATATCTTGGATCAACTAAAACATGTATGTGTCAAGATACCTTTGTTCCAGGCCATAAAAGATGTTCCCATATATAGTAAGGCAATAAAGGAAGCATGCCTCAAAAAGCCTGGGAGGAAAAAGACAGATCCCACCACTATCCACGTAGTAGGGCAGTTGGTTGATATCATGCTTGGGAAAGTCATTGTTACCAAATATACTGACCCAGGCAATCCTGTAGTTGAAGTCATCATAAATGGGATCCAAGTCAAGAATGCTTTAATAGATTTAGGAGTATCAATTAATGTGATGACTAGGGATATCCTGCAGCAACTGAATGTTACAAATCTGAGACCTACTCCTACGGTCTTGTAGCTTGCTAGCAATTTTACTGTCAAACCTGATGGTGTAGTAGAAGACCTTATTGTTATTCTATACTCTTGGGAATATCCAACAGATTTTATGATCTTTTCCCTTAAAGGTACACTGGGAGCATATCCCATCAATTTGGGAAGGCCATGGTTGGCTACTGCAAATGCCTACATTGGATGTCAGGTAGGGGACATGACTATTTCTGATGGCAGAAGTACCAAAAATGTTACTCTTTATTCTCTTGTTCAACCATCCCATAATATGGATAACCCTATCTAGCCTCATGTTGGTGAAGAAGCTAATGAGATCAATTCAATAGTACAACTCATGATGATAAGCAGAAGTCCTTTCATGCAACTACAAGAAGAAGATGACATATTATCAAGTATAATTCAAAATAGTTATGAAATGCATGAGGAATCACCTACTCCTGAGTCTAGTTATGTTGGTTCACTGCAAACACTTATGCCCGCTTCTCCTGTACCTAAACTTCTTGCAGAAATAGGTATGTCTCATACATCGCTACCTCATGAACTAAAAATGTCATGTATTAGTGAAACAACTATGATAGAATTGATAACACACGTGCAAGTTTCAGAAGGTAAACATTTGAACATAAATAACAAGCCTAGTGAGTAGGAGTTGTCCCTGACAAACTTGTTAAAAAAACATCAGCCTGCATTTGCATGGGATTACCATGACATGAGAGGATTATATCCTAAACTTTGTACTCATAGGATCTACATCAGAGATGACTGCACACGTGTAAGACAACCACAAAGGAGAATCAATCCTGCATTGAGGGAGATTGTAAAAGCAGAAATGGAGAAATTATTGCATTAAGACTACTACAAACAACACATAACGATAATCCTACTCTCTAAATTCCCAAGGAGGCGAGGTGTTCTTTCTGAGGTGTAGATTGAAAGAAAGATTATTTGGAACAACATACATGAAAGATAATGAGAATTTTGGATCAAAGGCACGTGGCTCTCCTAATTTATTATCTCAACTTCGATCAAAGATTACACTTTGGGAAAGCAACTTCCATGAAAGAGACAATCACACAACAAGCAATCAACCAATAACACATGAATATAGATTGAACACACCTATTGGAATAACAAGAACGCAAGCAAAGCTCAATGTTTAGCTATAACAAATACAATTCAAGAACATATACTAAGCGAACAAAGTCGAAGGCTTTTGAGCTCAATGTTTTGTTGTTGTGAAGTAAAGTAGCAAAATAATGAGCAAAGGCTCTTATTTATAAAAGCTCAAAGGAGTAGGCAACCCTAAAGTCTCCTTGAGTTAACAATGAGTTCTTACCAATCTGCAAGATTTATTCCTATATCTAAAAGTAGGTAACCTAATAGTTAACTAGAAAGTTTACTTCAATTAACTGATTCTAAACTAAAAGAGAACTCCAATATACAAAAGTGTCTACAAAAATAGACATGCACAATTGGTGGGACAACAAGTTAACTTGGAAAGAGGCATCAAGTTAACTGTTTGTCTTAAATGCTATTTTTGGAGAGGTAGGACGTCCTACCTGGTAGTTCATTGGTTGCCTCCCCGAGCAATCATCTCCTTTAAGAAACAGTTAACTGCTTCATCGTCTGGAGATCGTCACATGCCTCATCTCCTCATTGCTTGTCAACAACTTGAGCAATCTTGGAAATGTTTGCACACTTAAACTGGTAGTTAACTGACTGGTAACTCTGGTGGCTTCGTGACTGGAGTGATGGCCTTTGTTTCTTCGGTAGCTTTACACTTCTGATGGGTGTGCTCGATGCAAATCATTGTCAATTGTTTTCAAGAAGTCGTGAAGTAACACCGTTTTGGTCTTGTATTCGACTTGAGAGAACCGCATTCTAAAAACCTTGAAGATTGACTAAACACACGATACTGTTTGGACTTTTTTTGCAACAGCTAAAAATAGCCTCGTCGAGGGGTAATTTTTATGAAAAATTCTAAGACATGGGTTTTCTTGGGAATATTTTTATGAATGGACCCAGAATGTCAGAAATTCTAAAAAGTTAATTTTCCTTGTACATGCAAGAACCCTTCAGGGCAGAGGTTTTAGAGGTAGTTGGGGCTTATTTTTCCTAGAAAAATCTAACACATGGGTATTGTAGGCACTTCAAAGCTATAACAAACCCAGTTTGTTAGATTTTTGAAATGGCAACTTAATCTGAAAACCCTAAAAAAAGGGTAGCGGTGCTACTTTTCCTGGAAGAATCTAGCATGTGGATTTTATGGCCAATCTCATGTTGATCATACCCAGAAGGCCAGATCTGTGAATAATTGTTGTTTACTTGGACATGCAAGAAGATCTAAGACCATAACAGAAGAAATGTGAGGGTGAGAAGCTAAAAGAAATATGAGGGGGAGAAGTTAGAAGTTATAAACTGCCTCCTTGAATCTTTAAGAAAATCACGCCTAGAGATGTAAACTTTGAAAAATTGCTCCTATGTGCAACTTGTTCTTGAAAAAAGGAAGAACGTTGAGAATGGCTTCTATCAAATCTTCAAATGGCTTTGGAGAGAAAAATATTTGTGTTTGAGTTCTTCAACCTGCAAGAAATAATGAAGAGTGGACGCATGTGCTTTGAGATAAACCAATCTAAGTTGCAAGCATCAGTTAGGGTGTCAGCATGTTGATTGAGGAGTCAATCTGCCTGATTAGGAGTTCACTGGGGCAATTTCCACCAATTTGGGGACGTTTTAGACATGAAGAGGCTTTCAAAATATCTCAACTTAAGTCGATTGGGCCTACTTTGACTGTAGGCGTCTGAGTCTTGGGGTTGAAGATTTTTATTGTTCTTCTATGACAAAGTGCCTCTGTTTGATCCTTGACTCCAGTTGCTCGATTGATCCTGAAGTCTTGTTGATAGCTTCACTGTAGAGTTGGATCAACTCTGAAGAGGTGTGATTGGGAGCTACAAAACTTAAAACCTGAATCTGATGCCTCAAATTCTTGGGAACCTTTTCTCATAAGGGTGCACTTATTGCTAGACTTAGTTTCTTGGATTTTTTTCAATTCCTCCAGTTTGAGCCTTTGTGCTTTGATCTTGGATCATCGATGACTAACAATTCCCGTGAACGTGCTGAGACATTGGATAGATAACTAGTTCAGTCCTAGAAAGGATGACTAGCCTCACAGGTCCTGAAAGTTGATTTAGAGCTCTCAAAAGTTTGGGTGCCCCTGGCCTACAAGGGCGCCTTTGACCTTTTGTGCTATAATTTTCACTTTGCAACCTTTCACGAACAGCTCTAGTTCAATCTTCATTGTTGGGTGTTCGATTTTTCGGTTGAATTTGCTGACGATGTCATTGTTGAGAGTGATCAAGATGGAGGACTTCTTGGAAGTTACGAAGCTTGAAGACTGCATCTAACTGCTCAAAAATTTGGGCGCCTATTTCTAGGAAGGTGCATTTTCTTCAACACTTAGCCAATTCTTCATGTCCTTCAATTTGCCTTTGCCTCCAATATTTTACGCTTGATCTTCATTTGTGAATGCTTAACAAGTCATGTGAGCTTGCAACTGGATTGATCACGAAGCTAAAAGGATGCTAAGCAAATGCCTTGGAGAAAGCAGTTGCTGAAAACCACAACAGGTGGCTCAAAATGATGGGTGCCCGTGGCTAGCAAGGGTGCTTTTGCCTTGATGTCTATTGATTTACCCTTTGTTTCGTGTGCTTGAACGATCAACAGTTGTCATCATTTGATATGTCTCGTAGACTAGCAAACGGGTTCCTTGCAAAGCTGAGCTGACACTGGGGAGATCACCTAGAGATAAGCTTACTCAAAAACTAAAATCTGGATAGTCTTATTCTTAGGCACCTCTGAACTACAAGGGTGTTTTTCCCATGTTTTGACTGCCATCTTTGATGATACTTTCTTTTAGCATCTTATGTGTTTGCCTCTGTTTGTCAGTGATTGATGAATCAGGTGAACTTGCTTGATGATGTGTTGGAAAGCCAACAGAATTACAAAGGAGATGAATTTCTTGGAAAAACTTGATGACTGCCTTTGACCTTTCAAAATCATGGGCACCCTTGGCCAACAGGGGCGCTTTTGGTTGCAACTTCATCATTTTCTTGAAGGTTCTCACCTCTTCAGGCTTCGTGTTCATCGTTGTAGCTTCACTGGTTTGATCACCGTTGTCGATGATGCGAACACGTTCATCATAGCAATTGCTTTCACCATGTTGTGTGTAGTTATGCTTAAAGAATTCACCGGCATTGACTGTGTAGCATCTAGCATGTAGTAAGGTGTGCATCTTCTAGACTCATAAAATTTTCAGCATTTTTCAACCTTTGAAAATCTCCTCCATCGTGAAGCATCGTTTTTAACACTTTTCACCATGGATTCTTCCTTGAAGCTTTCAAGGCTTGGATCTCGACAACTGGTACTAGCCATTCTACCATTAATGGCCTCGGAGGTCCTATCTTTTCTACTGAAAAAGTGAAAAAAGACCCACCATAGCAGACTTGACTTTCTCGTGATTCTGACTTGACCAATGTGATCGTGAAGTGAAATAAACCTATCAAAATCATTTTGAGTCATTTTTGGGAAGGTCCTATTTTTTAGGGTTTTCTTAAAAATGGGTGTTTGAAACCTTAATTTTCAAATTTTCAAAAATTTGCAAGTATCCTATTGACAATAAACCCACAAAAGCCCATGTTTTGTTTGACCTAAAATTGGCTTTTGACAACAATTTTACGTGATTTAGACCATTTTGATCAAAATACCTTATTGAAGCAAAAATTTATTTTGGGTACAACATATTGCATGTAGTACCATGCCTCGACGTTGATTACCTCCATGGTTGTTGCCTTTCACAATGATGAAGATGCCTAAATGTGGCACACTTTTCTATCTCTAGAACCTTCTTTGGTTCTTCACCTTTTTCTACCACTTGTTTTGTTTGCTCTTAAAGGGGAATCACCTTTTCCTCTATTTTTTTGCTTCATTGTCCCCCATGCTCTTCCTCTAATTTATTTGTGCATTTTCCTTTAGATTCTTGAACTCTTCTTTGGTCTGTGTTATATGCAATAGCCTGCAAAGTGATTATTTTATTTCTATACCAAAGCTTTAGGAACTTCTTTTGCACATGAATGTTTATTATTCCCAAACCATCTAACCAAGGATATCCAAGAACAATATCCACCCCATCCATATCCCAAGCACAAAAATTCGAATGCAAAACATATTTGTCTATAAAGCGCCATAAACATTAAAAAAAATTGAAGATGCTTATCCCCAATTTGACAGTCTTCAATTTTCTTTGCTTGTACTAGTAATTTCTTTGTTAAGTCGATGTTGATAAAGTTATACCTGCTACTGTGGTTTATAGAAGCAATAACCTTATTGTTTTGCATCCATGAAAGTGAAATGTTGAATCTTTCCTCCGAGTAAAATTGCACGTATTTTTTTAAAAAATTTGCCTTCCATGTGTTTTGTTATTAATCACTTCCTTATTATTGTCTTCATTTTCTACTTCTTCATTCTTATTGACATAAACTAGTTTCTTCTTTAGAGCCCACCAATCTAAGAAATGTTGTTCGAATGCATAAAAAATATAGCAATTGGGATAGAATAATGAGAAATAGCAATTACTAGCTTCACATTCCAAAACACCACAAATAACTACATCCTATATTGAAATTTTATAACATTTCTTTCTAAATTTGAGTCACTATTCTATAACAATGCCACTTGCATCAAATTTGAGAAACGCCAATGAAAAAATAAGGTTTGAATTTATTTATTTTTCCAACAAATCTCCTTGTTTGCAATAAATTATGCCTAAATGGAAAAGAAAAGCAAAAATATTTATCTCCAGATATACTACTGGACAAAGCAGATTTGCTTTGATGGCATTAAATCACAATTTTTTATAACTTGATGGAGCAGAAGGCCCAAATAGCTCCAGCTCTTCTTTATAACCCCCCAACACTCAAAACAACTTAGGTAATTCCTTATCCTTCAATCTGGCAACCAAGCTTTAGGATGTAGTGCACCCACTAGCTCCCACAAAACCAGACCACAACACCCACACCAGCAACTCTACACCTAAATGGGAAAACACCACCTACAACTATAGTTAACACCAGAGGAATAATGATAGCCTATCATCATGAAAGCTACCCAAAAAGTGTGGCGCCTTTCTTCTGGCTGCCCATGCTCTTCATGTGGTAAATTGTTATTCCTTTCGATACACGCACTACACAACCATGGGTCACACCTCTCTTTGTTGCAGCAAAACCATTGGATGTTTTTTCACAATCACGCCATTTGAGCCACTATTCTATAACATTACCACTTCCATCAAATTTGAGAAACACCATCGAAATCTAAGGTTTTAATTTATTTATTTTCCAACAAATCTCCCATTTTTGCAATAAATTGTGCCTAAATGGAAAAGAAAAGAAGCAAAAGTATTAATCTCCAAATACTCTACTAGACCAAGCAGAATTGCTTTGAAGCACTAAATCACGATTTTTTATAACCTGTTGGAGGGGGAGACCCAAATAGCTCCAGCTCTTCTTTATAATCCCCCAACACTCGAAATAGCTCAAGTAATTCCTTATCCTTTAATCTGACAACCAAGCTTTAGGATGTAGTACACCCACCAGCTCCCAAAAAACCTGACCACACCATCCACACCAACAACTCCACACCTAAATTGGCAAACACCACCACCAACTGTGGTTACCACCAAAGGACTAATGATAGCCTATCATCATGAAAGTTGCCCAAAAAATGTGGTGCCTTTCTTTTGGTTGCCCATGCTCTTCATGTGGAAAAATTATATTCCTTTGGATACCCGCACTGCACAACCATGGCTAACACCTCTCTTTGTTGCAACAAAACCATTGGATGTCTTTTCACAATCATGCTATATGCCCTTCATGAAGCCCTAGACACCATCCATGTGTAGTCTGAGTTGGTATGAGCTTGTCTCCCTAATTGGAGTTGGTATCAGAGCTGGTTTGGGCTTGTCTCCCTAACTGGAGGGCTCAAGATTTTGGGAGGGCCTGCTGAAATAGGGTTCCTGAAAATCGCGAGCTAGGGTTCATGGTTCTGTTTTTCAGAAGTTTGTGTTCTTACTTCCAGAATTTCATGGGCCTATTTTCTATAATTTGTGATTTATCACGTGGGATTCTGATATGGCTGTCAAATTCTTCCTACCCTTTCTGGAGACACGATTTCGTGACTTTTGTTGGGCTATTTTTTTTGACAAATTTCTACGCGACCTCCCAATTCATGGAATTGACTGGACATGCTTGTCGTCCAGAAGCAACATCGGTTTGTTGGGTTTTGTCAATCGATGTCATGGGTTTTTAATAATTTTTTGTCCCTTAAAAAGAATCTATCTTGTGGATTTTAGTAATTTTTCTCCCTAAAAAATTTTGATGGGTTTTACAATTTTTGTCCCTATACAAAATTATACTTAGGTTTCGGTTTTTTAATTTTTTGCTTGAAAAAATCATGGGAGGGTTTATAACTTGTTGTGCATATTTTGCACACACGCCCCACCGTTGGCAAGGACCCTTTTTTTTTCGCTCCAGGCAGGCTTCTTTGCTCCCGTCTCGTCTTGCGTGCCCCTCATTTTGCTATCCTAGTTGGTCAACGTGCCCTTCAAAGTCTCATTTTTGGCTAACCATATTTTGCCCCTAAAATAAAAAATGGCTAAGTCTTGGGTTTTTCGGGCTTCGCCCACACCCGCCCCCCCCTCCCCCACTCGCTCGATTCGCTTTTTCCTTCATTCTTTGACTTTGGGGATAGACTTACTATGGATTTTGGATGTTTTTGTGGTGCCTAAATGAACTGACAAGGTTTCGTTACGTTTCAGGAAGTTTTGAAAATTCCAAAACTATGTTCCTGCAGCGGCTTCCCTGCAATGGCTTCCTTGCAACGGCTTTCCTGCAGCGGCTTCCCTGCAACAGCATTCCTACAGTGGCATTCCGGGCTCATGTTTTCGGAACGTACAAGCGCACCTCCAAATTAGAAATGGACTTCGACTCAGATGCTAAAATGGGGTCTTATCCTCACCTGGCTTTTCAAATTCCAAATTTGCATGCGGGAACTACCATCCGGAGTTCCGTGCTCTCGTGGCCGTTTCAAAACAGCATTCCTACAGTGGCATTTCAGGCTCATGTTTCCGGAACGTACAAGCGCACCTCCAAATCAGAAACGGACTTCGACCCAGATGCTAAAATGGGGTCTCATCCTCACCTAGCTTTTCAAATTCCAAATTTGCATGCAGGAAACACCATCCGAAGTTCCGTGCTCTCGCGGCCGTTTCAAAACAGCATTCCTACAGCGACATTTCGGCCTCATGTTTCCAGAACGTACAAGCGCACCTTCAAATCAGAAACGGACTTCAACCCAGATGCTAAAATGGGGTTTTATCCTAACCTGGATTTTCAAATTCCAAATTTGCATGCGGGAAGTACCATCTGGAGTTTCGTACTCTTGCGGTCGTTTCAAAACAGCATTCCTACAGCGGCATTCCGGCCTCATGTTTCCGGAACGTACAAGCGCACCTCCAAAGCAGAAACGGACTTTGACCCAGATGCTAAAATGGGGTCTTATCCTCACCTAGCTTTTCAAATTCCAAATTTGCATGCGGGAAGTACCATCCGGAGTTCTGTGCTCTCGCGACCGTTTCAAAACAGCATTCCTACAGCAGCATTCCGACCTCATGTTTCTGGAATGTAAAAGCGCACCTCCAAATCAGAAACGGACTTCGACCCAGATGCTAAAATGGGGTCTTATTCTCACCTGGCTTTTCAAATTCCAAATTTGCATACGGAAAGTACCATCCGAAGTTTCGTGCTCTCGCGGTCGTTCCAAAACAGCATTTCCAGAACAACATTTCAACCTCTCATTTCCGGTTTCAAGAAGCCTACCATGGGTCCGTCGACAGAACCATTTGATGCAATGAAGAATGTTGGAAGTCCATTGGGACGAAGGCAGCTTTCAAGCAGTTTCAACTACAGTAAAAGGGAAATTAGCTAGGAGACAAAACTGCTACAGTGACTGACCACTACAGGACAAAATAGGAAAAAGACAAAAATGTATTTTAAATTGTTGAATATTGTGGGGTAGGTGAAGCCCTAATGTAAATTGAATCTGGGCCACACAATGTAACTCAATCCTGGCCATTCATTTGGGCTTTGGTAAACTATAAATAGGGGTCTTCCCCTCATTTGTAGGTGTTGAAGAGCTGTTGTAAAAACATTCTGCAACAATAGAAAGTAGCATTGCATGATCTATGGGTGTTACCTTTTGAATTTGCTCATTATGTGTGCATGGTTCTACCTTCCAAGTTAGTTTTAGTTGTAGTTTCTTGAATAGAAGTGGTAATGGTGATTGTTGTTACAGTATTTGATGAGCTTTCAGCCCATACTTTTGGCACTTGTTGATGACAAGTTGTTGTGCAAAGTTAGCCTGAGCTTTTTTATTTGATTGCTGCAACTTAGTTCATTTGCATGTTCATGATGTGTGTATGCAAACTAAAAATCTGCAGTCCTTAGAAGATTGCACTAGTTTTGTGTAACTGTAGGATTCTCTTGGCCAAGCAAAACCCAGTTTAGGGAGTTTGTCCACTGTAGCAGCCTCCATGATCATTGTTCATTCATAATTTCAGATCCATGAACCTTTTCTCTTCCCTACCCTTTTTCCATTTTTTTTAATAAGTAACCTTAGGCAAGGTTCATTGCACATTGTAAAGCTAAATCTGATGTTGAAATGGAGTTTCAGACTGTTGTTTGAACCTGCAGCAAACACTCAATAACTTTCTCATCTTAAGAACTCCATTTGCAGATCCAACTTCCCCGCTTTATAACTCATCCGTAAATCCACCTTGTGATTCCAGCAAATCACATAAACAACTGAAATATTCCAAGCACTGTCAAGACCTGACATCCGAGAGACCTTGGCATAGTGTTCTGCAATTTGATTGTGGAAGATTGTCTTTCAAGAGAGGTAATGCACCTAAGCATTACCTGTGTTCAAAAGTGCATGAAAACACCATCAACATAACTTTTTCCAAAAAAAATTAAGGGTTTGCTCTTGTATGCCCTAGTCAGCGTTTTCGTAGTTCGGGAGGGCTCTCTGGTTTTTGGAAAGGTTTTATTGTTTTTCCTTAAAAATGATGTTATGTATGTTGATCCGTGTTTTGAATTTTGTGTCAACTGCATGTTTGGTTTTTTCGATTGTATCCTCAAAAATCGTTTCTACTTCTGTAATTCGCAAAGTTGCATGGGATTTCTTTGTGGGTTTTTACTGTTTTTTCAAGAAAATGATGCTTTGTAAACTTCAGTTTCAAGGTTTTGCGATTTATTCCTCAAAAATCATGGTTTGTTGCAATCTGTTTTGGTTGCACCTAGAGTTGTTGGGGTGAACATCTGCACAACTGACTTCTTGCAGTCTATTCTAGAGCGTCGTGCTCATCTCCAAAAGTTTGGAAATTTGTCAATTTTTCCTAAAAATTGTAGTAGTTGTTCTTGGTGTGTCTCTGGTTACAAGGAGGGACAATTTTGTTACTCAACATCAAGTTGGACGATTTGTGATGATTTTTTGTTATAACCAGAAGTTATGCAGTTTCTGAGAGGGTTGGTGGCAGACTCATCTCAAGTGGCAGAGTCAGTGACAGGCTCTTGTCTTTTGTTGCAAAAGCATTTTGAGAAAAAGGAGGCAGCCTTCTATGTTATTTCTCTAGGTAGTTAGAACGATGACCATTAAGGGAGGGTATTAGTTAATATCTTTCTATTTGTTTAGTGAATGATCATCTAGTCGCATTTAGTTAGTGTAGGACAGCTTCTAATTTTGTCTTTTGTAAACATTTGTTTCTTTTAGAAACAACTTTGTAAATCTATGCAAGGAACTTTTGTTCCTTTGTTTAATGCATAACATCGATTATTTGAACAGAACAATGCTACACAAACTATGCTAAGCTTCAATGGCATTCTACATATGAGCAACCCCCAGAACTCTATCCCACAGGGAACCACAATGAACAATGGCAACAAAAAATGGCCCCAATCTAAAGATGAATCTAAAGGAAATTTCGCAAACCCAAATCATGAACTCGTGGATCTAAAGCACATAGATCTGCAATATGGCCAAGTCTCAACCAAGAGCACGCAAGGAGTGTAACAGACAAAGGCCCTTGCCCAATGCTAATTCCAATGCCTCACAACATGCAAATGGCTGAAAAAATCACATATTAAGTCTTGTTGTACCTAGCTCATGCCAAAAATGAAATCACATGCAATTACATTCAAATTGTTTACAACCACATGCAATCACATGCAAGTCTTCTGTTATAGCATGCAATCACATGCAAATCTTTTGCAAATAAAATAAAATAAAATCCCCCCACTTTACACTAGAAAGAGCTCTGATAAAGATGTTATGAACCTGCATAAAAATAAGAGAAGCACTCGAAACAATAAAATAGAGATTCCACAATCAATAATATAAATACTCAAATATATTTAGAATATAAATCAAACCCTTGAGGTAGGGAAAATCCATACAACTCTTATTATTGGAAGGAAGCCATTCCACACCATATCTCAATATGAGATCTAGACAATTCTTCACCCCTCATATGAATTTCTTGCCTTTATTATATACTACTCAACTACCTACCACTACCACCTACCCCAACGTGTGGGATAAATGCTTTTATTCTAATTAACTTAATACATTATCTATTACTACTTTATAAACTATAAAACGATATCCTTAGGTACATTAAACAAATCTGTAGAAACTCTTATCAATTTCTAATTTGTATTTTGGATTCATACATTCCAAGCTCATAACTGTCTTCAAGTTTTGGCTGTGGAAATTTCAGATATGCTCATCTAGGCTAGCCCATATACTGGCTACTACGTTCAATTTATTTGTGCTTTCACAGCATTGGAGGAAATGAGCCTGATCAAATTTCGCATTTTGATAGGTTTCTTCCTCTACAAGGCATCAATTTTCACTTGTATCTTCCTTTTGTTCTCAATGCTTTGATGATTATAGAAGAATTTTCCCCTAACTTCAAATTCAAGATGCCTAAATTAATAGCTACCACTGGTAACAATCATTTGGTCAACACATCTGCTTCTGCTCTATTATTGATTTGCCAACCTATATTAATACTAATAGTATAGAAGACCGTGGGCTTGCCTTTATTGTTCTGACTCTTCTGAGTGATATTTTTCCTTCCCCCACTTCAGGAGCTTCCTTTCAACAATATTTTAACATTTAACGTAGAGAAACCTAACAGAGTAGAGATCGATTTGTTTGAGACTTTGATTGTTTTTGTCCCACCTATAATAATGAAGTTATTAGCAAAACTGTCAGAAGATATTTACAGCGTAAGTATCATTAATGGTTGGAAAGAAGTTAGGATATGCTATCTTTCTGGAATCCTGAAAGGAGCCTTGTCAATTGGTGTTGTATACAGCACTGTACTTGGGACAGTCCCTACATTTGCATATTCCTTTGCAAACCTCTCTTGATCTCCTGTCCTTCAAGTTAAAATCCATAAGGTGTTGGAAGATTTCTGCCTGTTTCTTGAATTTCTGGTTCTCTGTTCTAAGGCTTTTGTAAGATTTAATTGGGTAACAATTGCAATAGGCCCTTGTACACTGTGTAATGAGCTGTTGGGTGCTATGGTATCTGAAGGAGCGATTCATTTAATAGTTACAGGTTGTGTTTGCTCTGAATTTCACCAGCTCAAAATATAAAGTAAAAATCAAATGAGAAGGAGTAGCACGCTTGTTTCATGTTTCTGAAACTAGGTATGTACAGATTTATATGAATTTATTTCTATGAGGGAGCGTGTCCTGAAAAAGGGCATCATATGTTGTTAATGAAGACAGTGAGCTTTTGGAATCTCTAGAGGAAATGGTATTTAATGTGGATCTCCTCTTAGATAGGAATTTTAAATATTAAATATTTGCAAACTAGAAATTGCATTGGATTTTATCATTTTTAAATATAGAATGTTGTTTAACTTGAATTTTTTTTGAGAGAGGAAACCAGAAACATATACAAAAAGATATGTGCAACATTGATTATCTTCACTATTATTGATTGTATGCACACATGAGTTGATACCTGTACAAAAAAATTGATGAACTTTCTCTTTAAACAAATTGTTATTCTGCACTGTCATGAATTGCTTTTCATTAATTTAATAAATATTTGTGTAGTTGGCTATTATTATGAATCTATGATATTTATATTATCCCTTAAATGATCATTATTCTTGACACTCCTAGTTACCATTTTTTTTACAGTATTTTGTACAGCATTGTATCATTTTCATTATGACAGAGTGCCCTGGGTTGCTGAGCATTGTTTCGAGCACCCGAGAGATTTTTGTGCCTTAAATACTTTATGAGTTCAATCGCTTATATTTTGTTTGCTTGCAAAGTTTTGCTATGGGGAGTAGCCACAAACATTTGATTTAATTCAATTCTATAGCTTGTGCAATCCTAAATATTGTCAAAGTTCATTGTCAGCCTTGAAGTGCACCAACCGTTTGATCATTTTTGGATCCAATGACTTGCATAGCCTCAAGCAATTGCTAGCAATGCGTTAAATTTTTTGTTGTGCCATTGGTCATGAGCTTTCGATGACATTCTATGGTGGGACCCTTCCTTTGGCTTTACTGATTTTTTTAGGGTTTCAAATAATGATATTAGGTGGGTGATGTGCTGAGCTCTCACATTTTCAATAGGTTGTCAAAACCTAAGAGCTCTTTGCAATGCACTAGCCATCTGATTGCTTTTGATCTAACAGGTGGCACATTCTCAAGGTGGTGGTAGAGGTTTATTAAGTTTCCTAGTGTGCCATTGACTGGCAATCAAAAGCTGTGCTTGCATGAACCAGGGCAATAAGCATTGCAAATGATGATATTAGCAGACATGCATGGCAGGCCTGCACAACTTCAAGGAGATGTTAGTGATCTTTTCAAAACAATGGTGTGCTATTGGTTGCACATTCTATGTCATTAGGTGGGCTCGAGCCTTCCTAGCATGTGTGTTTTGGTGTAGGAATATCCAAACATGATGGTTTTTAAGGTGAGTGGCATTCTCATTATCTAGTGTTGAGTTGGATCATCTAATAGCTCACATAACTACACTTTTTTCTTGTCCAAAGTGTCAGAACCAGCTTGCACCAAGTGTTGGGTGGAATTTGATCAAATGGTGGTTATTTAAGCTCCTTGTGCAAGCCTTCTCGTAGTTTTCATCAAGCCAATTGTTATGTTTTGCTGCTCTAGAAAAGAACTAGTAATTATCGTCCATGAATTTTGGCTGCTATTATTTTGAAATTCAAATGAATTCCAAGAACTTGTTTTTGCATTGAAGATGCAATCAAAGCACGCATTCACTTTCCACTATATATCAAATTGGTTGGCATTCATGTGCCAAGTGGATGAGTCTCGTTTTGCCAAGATTTCAGCAAATGGTTACATGTAAAGTCACCCCAATGTTTCTTGAGGCATTAAAATTGCCCACTCTCCTGTTTGCATAAGATTAGTTGTTTTGTTTCGTATAAATAAGATTTGCATGCTCATTTGTAAGTTAGATGGTACTAGGGATGCCAATGCTCATATGAGCTTTACATCTTTGCATGCTCTCATTTTACTTTTTAATTCATTAGCTTTCATGTTTCTAGAATTGTTCTAGTGATTTGTAATTATGCAATTGTGTTGAATCATATGATTAATATAAAGAAGTTGTGATCATTTATATCCCTCTTTTGTTTATTCATATGACTGGCCTTTTGTTTATGTTAAGGATTCTTAAGTTACAATCTGGTATATTATTGCTATGCAAGTATTAAAAAAGAGAAGTGATCATCTTATCTAGTGGATAGTGATAAACTGTTCACTTAGAATAGTTTTTATTCCTACATTTTCTTTTAATTCTCTCCTCCCTTTTCCCTGATAAGTAAAATTGTCAGATCTTATTGAAAATCATAAAGAAGCCGATCTTTTAATCCTAGAGGTTGCTTGTGAGCTGTATCCCACACCTATAAATTTCCCATGCTTGATATCCACACAAGTGCAAGATTTAAGTGAGTAAAATCTTGGATACCAATAGTTAAACTCGATACATGATAGATCTGACCACATCCTCTTAGATAGGAATTCTAAATATTAAACGTTCATGAGCTGGAATTTGTATTGGAGTTTTAAATATAGAATGTTGGTTAAATTGAGAAAGGAAAGCAGATATGTATACACAAAAGATGTAATGTAAGACCCCTGATTTTTTTTCTGTTTCTAACTTGCTGATTTTGTGTTTGTTTGAAGATGTTTTTGCATTGAGTTTTCATATGCCATTCATGTTTGAGCTTGCATAAAGTAAATAATGCAAGGTACAGAAAATAGAAGAAACAACACACTAGCAATGAACTTTCAAAGCTTTTCAATAATCGGATTTTGATAACAGATAATTACAGTCCTTTTCAAATACAAATTTCAGACTCGGAAAATGCAATCAGACCTGTTTATGAAGCACCAAACAGCAGGTTGGAGAACTCCTACTGGACATGTTCATTCCCAATGATAAGGGCCTTCAAAGCCTATATAATACAATGCCCAAACACCCCTCTAACAGCTCCAGCAATGGCAGAAAGTACTCCTCAGCAAGGTTGACCAGGACTACGAGAAAACACCAAGATATGGCACTAGCAGCAGCAGGGCGATTTGGTCCTAAAAATCTCTGTGATTAGAAAATTCAATAAAATATATGCTTGGTGGCACCTAGAACAGGAGCATCAAATGGAACAATACCCACGATGAGATCTCAAGTCATTGGAGAGATATGTGCAAATAACCATGTTCAGACTGAGTCACCAAAAAGCCCAGAAATCACTGAAACCACTTCCAAAAACTCTGAAATTCACTCCAAAATGAAGCTACGCTATCACAAACCAAAACCCAAGTGACCACACATCAAAAATACTCAAATATCTTCATCCTGTTAGACTGAAACTGCAACAATGAAGCTTTAAAAGTGATCCCTGGATGGAACCACCCCAACCAGCTAGGGTAGATATTGCACTACCGAAACCAACTCCTCAATGCCAAGGGTTTTCATCCACAACACCTATTTTCAGACCTCTAGAATGATTCCAGCAGCATCTCCTTATACAACCATTTCAACATGCTCAAATGAAGCTTCAAAATGAGCTTATAAAGCCTCAATAAGAAATTAGGGCAGAATTAGGTTTGAAACAAAACTCCCTCCCAAAATACTACACCCCTTTTGCTTTGATTTTCATTTAAAATTACATTTTAACACACTATTTTCATATTTTTTTGTAAATCCTAAATGGGCATGTCATAAACCAAACAAGCATTGAAAGATTGTAAATTTAAAAAATAAATAGTAATTAAAATGGTTGAGTCCTAGGCTCGGGACTCAGCCAGACCCGACGAATCTGGCAAGTTCTTAGAGCCCGAGTCTCCCAAACTCATTGAGCCTGGCTCGGCTCGCAACTCACCAAGTTTGGGCAAGTCTCAACGAGTCTTGTAACACTGGTTTGTCTTGAATAGCTCTAAGGCTTTGGCCCATTGAAGTTATAAAATTCCCAAACTCACCCACAACTATATACTTTGCATTTGGATTAGGAAAAAGTTTAGTGAATGCCACCTTGTACCCATCTCTAGCATAGTCTTTATATGATGGCACCCTATCGAGCAAAGAAAGTATCTTTGTGCTATAATACTATAATATTTAGAAGTTGAAGAAAATGCTAGGAGATGCAACGAGATGGTCATTTTATTTAACCATTCAATTATAATTTTTTTCACGTACTTGAAAAATGTTTTAGATGGGTCTTGCTCCATTAGCTGCTATTATGTCCCTTTTTTTTGACATGGAGTCAATATTGTCATAAATCTTGCCCAAACATGGTTGATCTATATCGGTGAGCCTAATCGTACTTATAATAGGCTTAGCAAAGCTCAACACATTCCATTAGAGCCCACCAATCATTTTCTAAGACTGATGCCTTTATCTTTTGGGCTCTCTTTGCATTAAACTGCCTTCATACACCCCAAATGTTGTAACTGTTATGAGAATTTTAATTTCTCTTTTGCAAGACATCACAATATGGAAAAATATTTTAGTAAATCTCCATTCAAATTGGAAGGGAAAGCTCCCTTGTAGCATGAAACTAACTCTAGATGCTAGACTATGGACAAAAAATCCTAGTACTCACACTATGCACAATAATTCTATGGATTTTTTGTTGCAAAGTGAAATAAACCAAACTAAGGCTGCCCTATCTTTTTGGCCTCGAGCATGAGCACAAGACTGAAATTAGCTCTTCTCTCATAGAAAGGATTTTATATTTCACGACTTAAAATTGAATAAATTAGTGGCTAATCTAAACATGATATTCACATATCCTATTGGCTAAAAGTAGCAAGCAACAAGTTAGTGCATACAAAGATTTGAGAATTGAACTACTCTATAACATAGATAGCACGAGATTTCATAAAATAATAACCTAAATTGTATGCAAAGCAACAACCTAGATGAACAATAATGCCAACACAAAGCTTGAAACTATTCAAAACATGGTGATAATAAACACAAACAAAACAAATTCAACATAAACTTGAACAATAATTTCAGCAGCATAAGCATAGCATCAACTATTATTAAGAAAATCTTGTGCCCAAAGCACTTATTTATTAGTTTAGAAAATGGTATTCTAGGGATTTAGAATAATTATGAAAATCCCAAAAATCAAATTTTTAAAGCACCTTGCTTAAAATAGCTGAAAAAGGGAACTTTAAAGCAAAATTATAAATAGAGCCTTTTAGATACAAGATGACTAAAAATAAGAGCTTTGACATCTGTGTTGAAAGTAATCCTCTGCTCTAAATATAGAATTAACTAAAAGTGGCTAGTCTAAAAGCTCCTCAAATTTGCTCATCAACTGTTGAAAATCACTTTCAGATCTTTGGGAAACTTGGGAAACACAACTCCTAGTCTCCAAATTCTCACCAAATCCTATACTTGAATGCTCTTTGCAAGGATGATAACAACTCCCTCCTTTATTTTTTATTATTTTTGTCTTTTCACAAATCATGCTTGAGTGCACACTTTGCGAGTCTTTGCTTGGCAACAATATGAAAGCAAGTGCTTTTGAAACTCTTGTCATTTAAAAAAATTTCACTTTTTGTTCTAATTTGAAGTTGACCTGCTCTAGCACTTCCACTTTTCAGTTAAGTGAACAAAAGTGCACTTTTTTTACCTTAAGCCACTTTTTTTCACTTAAGCACTTTTTTGACATATAGGTCCTAGGTATGCTCTTTTGGATTTATAATCATGACAAAACCACTTAAAACACATGTTTTTCACTTTAGTATCATTTTTCATGACTTAGAATTATTCATCACCTTCTCTTGGAAAACATGTCCAAAGTGTGCATCTTTAGACATAACCACAGAAAAACCACTTAGAGCTTGTGTTTTGGGGATATAATCGCTTTTGATACTTAGTCATTTTTTTTAAAGCAAAAAGTGCACTATTTTGAGTCCTTGCCACTTAAATTTTTGGTTCCAACTAGAAAAGTGTGCACCTTTCATGATTGCCAAATTTTCTATGCATTAGTCTACTTTTCCAACTTCACTTTGATAAACACACAAAAGTGTGCACAAAATCACTTAACCATGGCAAACACACCAAAAGCATGTGCTTTCGGCATTATGTCCAAGTTTTGGCACAATGATTTTCAAGCTTGGAAAAGTGTGCCTTAGTAGTTGTTTTGCCACTTTGCTTTTTACTTAGTAATTTTTCACACCTAGCAAGGTGTGCCCCAAGAGTTGTTTAGCCACTTTGCTTTAATACCGAGTCAATCTTCCACACTTGGAAAAACATGTTCCGAGGGTTGTTTTGCCACTTTGATTTCTTCTTAGTCGATTTTCTATGCTTGGAAAAGTGCACCCAGCATTCATTTTGCCACTTTGTTTTATACTTAGTCAATTTTCAATGCTTGGCAAAGAGTGCCCTAGGAGCCATTTTGCCATTTCTTTGTACTTAAACAATTTTGTGCTTCCTCAACAACTTTTCTGCATTTATTCTTGACATCCCACAAGTTCACACTTGCCCATTGACTTAACAAAACAATTATTAACTTCCCTAGATAGTGGACTTCACTTACAACATGCAAAAGTGACAACGAAACAACAATGATTTAATGAATTTTTGTGTTGACCTAACAAGAAAACTTGTTAAATCATGCAAAAAAGATTCCAATACAAAAAAATCATAGGGTGCAACAATTACCATGGTGCTCAATGCCTCTTGCACCTTCACAAGTCATCTCGAGATTATTGTGCATCAAAGCAAATAGAGTCTTAGAACCCTAATATAGTGTTAAAAAACATAAAATAAATTAACAAAGTTCCAAGTTAAAACATCAAACCAGATGATGGGAAAAGCATAATAAAAAATGTAGATTAGAATTTAAAATCGAAGTGAATCAAAAAAATAAAAATCTTGAAATTTCATAAAGTTGCCTTCAACAACTCCAACATTTAAAGGGACCTAAAGATGGCTTGAGACATAAGATGATTAGACACAAGCATATGAATCTCATTGGAGTAAGTGTAGAGTTATTTCATCCATTTGTCCATGTTTCAAGCTTTTGCATCTTCAAGTTGAGTGACTAAACAACACATGGTGTCCAAAATATGTTGTTGTATCTTGCCTTAAACAAATAGTGTTGTCCATTATGAGTTTGACAATTCAATGGACTCTATGAGGATATTGGCAATGAAGTTTGCATCTATACTTGCCCCTCCCAATCAACTTCCCTAAAAAACATTGCCCCTTTAGGGCACACTACAATCACATTAATTAAGGACATATTTTTGCAATATTTCCATCCATTAGAAATGATGTACATCCCCATTCTGCCCCATGAATACCAAATCAGCTGCAATGAAGTATCTACAAACTTTCTTTTTTAACTTATAAGGCGGTATGTACATTTACATAGCTAGAACTTGTATATCTTGTAGGTGCCTTATTTATCACTCTCACTATTTTCCACAAGCATGGTGATCTTAAGAAGTTGAAAGGAAGCCCAGCTCATCAACATTGCCACTCACCTCATTTTGAAAATTTCTTTCTAATAGGCAAATATCCTTGGTTCTTTTGTGGGAAAGAGAGGGCTAGCATCATCTTTTGAAGATAGTGTTGCAATAAATGGATGTGTGGTGGCCACTACTAGAGTATTGGAGGATGGCCTTGTGGTTTTTGAGGCCCTTTCTTGGCCAAAGGATGAGACTTTGATCTAGACTTCTTGGCTGCGCCATTTACTTGTTTTTTCATATAAACTAGAATTTCTTCCTTTGGCAACCTAGTTTCTGTTGGCCCACCTCAAACTTTAATTCTTTGGCAATAATCACCCACAAATGAGCTTTCACCCAACTATGGGAGCTCCACACTTGTTATAGTGCCAAGTGTTGATGTTTATTACAACGTCGGTCTGCACTTCCCAAGAGAAATATATTAAATGAATATTTACTAATGTCAAAGGGCCGACCCTTAAAGGATTTGCAGTTACTATGGCCGACCCTAAATTGTATTTATTATTTATGTTTTCCTTAAAGGGGGCCGACCTAACTTGAAGAGGCGCCTCTCTTGCATAAATACAAGGTCTTCTTGTCATTGTTCATCATCGAATCCACCAATCAAGTTCGCATTTCCTTAAGAGCAGAATTCGCACTTCATAGCAGCAGATCCGATTTCAAGGAAGAACATATTCATTCGTATCTTGTGCATCTAGGAGAGGTGCAACCTCATTGTATTCATTGTTGGCCATTGCTGGGCCTGAGTTGTAAGCAGATTCTGCTCTTGTGCTACATTATATAAGAGATTCATTTGCTGGGTTTTTCTCCCTCAAGAGGAGGGTTTTCCCAAGGTATCTTGTTGTGTTCATTGTCTTATGTGTTGCATTTCTTTTGTACAATTGATTATCTAATCTGATCTAAGAAACACTAACATGGTATCAGAGCGGGTGTGAAAAAGATCGTGATCAGATTTAGTTTGCAACACTCACTTTATTCCTTTTCAATCTATCTTCTAAATTTCTCAAGATGGTGAACGGTCTGAAAATCGAGGATAGACTCGAAGGGATCTCGAACTACACATCATGGAGGTTCAGGTTCATGCTAACTTTGGAAGAGAATGATTTGGCTGAGTTTGTGAAAACAAAAGTTCCCGAACCTGAGGGGGAAGAAGAGAAGCTGCAATGGAGAAAGAAAGACACTAGGGCAAAGAAAGTATTGGTTGATTCCGTCAAGGATCATATTGTACCAATTGTCTTCAAGTTGGATACAGCAAGAGAGATGTTTACAACCTTGGAAGAGATGTACGAAATCAACAACACCAGTCGAGCCCTTGCACTGAAGCAACAACTTCATCATGTGAAAATGGCGAAAGGAGAATCTGTTATTACATACTTCATGAGGATCTCAGAGATAAAAGATCAGCTCTCCACTATTGGTCACATGATTGATGATAAAGAACTGACTATGCTTGCTCTCAATGGTCTTCCGCTTTCATGGGAGGCATTCATTCAAGGAATCAGTGCAAGATCTGAACTTCCCAAGTTTGATCGATTAAGGATTGACTGCATTCAAGAGGAGTCAAGACTAACAGCAAGAGGAATTGGTCAAAGCTCAAAGAATGAAGAATCACAAGTTCTTGCCTCTCATTCATCAAACAAAGGAAAAGGCTTTAAGAAAGGATTCTTCAAAAGGAATCGAGAAGATAGAAATGATGATGCTCCTACCTACAAAAGAAAACGAGACATGTCCAAGATTCAATGTTTTCGTTGTGATAAGTATGGTCACTTTGCGAGGGTGTGCCCTCAACGACCTAAGCTTCAAGTTGCCACTGCAGATATTGAAGAAGTCACTCCACAAAAGGACTCCAGTGATTATCTATTTTATTCAGCCTTCTCTAGCAATGTTTCTACTGACTCTAATACTTGGTTGATTGATAGTGGTGCTTCTAGGCACATCACCGGATTCAAAAGTCACCTTTCAAACTTAATGGAAAGCAACTCTAGTGATCAAGTTGCTATTGGAGATGATGCCAGATATTCTGTAAAAGGGATTGGAGATTCCACTCTTCACTTGGATTCTGGAATTTCTTTGGAGTTGAATGATGTACTGTTCGTACCAGGGATAAAGAGGAACCTTGTTTCAATTTCAGCATTAGAAGACAAGGGTTATCAAGTTGCCTTCTCTAAAGGGAAAGTTCTTATATGGGCAAAGAACTCCAGCTTCAAAACTGCTCAAGTGATTGGAGTTAGACATGAATGTCTCTACACGCTGTGCACTCGTCCTCTTCAAGCACTTGTGCATAACAGTACCAGCATGTGTGATCTTTGGCATCGAAGATTGGCTCACATTCACTTTCGTGCTCTACCTATCATGGAGAAGATGGTCACCGGTCTTCCGAAATTCGATCAAGAACATGAAGGTACATGCAAGGGATGTGCCCTAGGCAAGAACACAAAAGGTACGTTTCATTCCAGTGAAAGTAGATCTAAATGTATTCTTGATCTCATTCATTCTGATTTGTGTGGTCCAATGTCTATTGCATCATCTAGTGGTTTCTTGTATTATATTATTTTCATTGATGATTACTCTAGAAAGACTTGGATCTATTTCTTGAGATCTAAAGAATCAGAAGAAGTATTAGAAAGATTCAGAGAATTCAAAGCACAGATTGAAAATCTGTCTGGGAAGAGGATCAAAGTATTGAGATCTGATAATGGTGGAGAATACACTTCTGGCACATTTCGAGACTTTTGTATTGAAGCAGGGATTAAGAGGGAGTTCAGTGTTCCCTATAATCCACAACAAAATGGTATTGCTGAAAGGAAGAATAGGTCTATTGTGGAAGCAGTGAAAGCTATGATCCATGATCAAGACTTACAAATCTCTTTTTGGGCTGAAGCATCAAGAACAACCGTCTATGTTCAAAACAGGAGTCCCCACAGGATCTTAGAGAATAAAACTCCTGAAGAAGCATTCTCAGGCGTGAAGCCTGAAGTTAGTCATTTGAGGATCTTTGGCTGTCCAGTCTATGTTCATATTCCAAAGGAAAAGAGAACAAAGCTAGAACCTTCTGGGAAGAAAGGAATTCTTGTAGGCTACAGTGAGACATCAAAAGCTTACAGGATTTACATTCCAGGACAGAAGTCTATTGAGATCAGTAGAGACGTCACATTTGAGGAAGATGTTGCTTATAGAAGGTCCAAAGGCACTCCTATGGAGGTTGATGAAGGAGAACCTCCTCAAGATATGGAAGTTGACGATATTCCAGAGAATCTGAAGGAGGATACAGAACCTAAAGAAGATATTGATCCAGCTGAGCCTTTGGATCCTACTGATGGGCCTCTAGACATTGTGATTGGAAAGAAAAGACCTCTTTGGGCTCGCAGGACAATGCAGGAAGCAGAAAGGTTTGCAGCTCCAAGAGGAGCCTTCAGAGAAAGCAAGAGACCTCACAAGTTCTCTAGTTATGTTGCCTTGATGAGTCAGATTATTGAGTCAGAGCCTTCAAATGTTGAAGAAGCTTCTAGTCAACAAGTATGGAAGGATGCCATGATTGAGGAGTATCAGTCTATACTCAAGAACGATGTTTGGGATATAGTTCCTAGACCCAAAGACAAATCTGTGGTATCTTCTAAGTGGCTCTTTAAGATCAAGCATGCAGCTGATGGGAGCATTGAGAAACACAAGGCTAGATTTGTGGCTAGAGGGTTCTCACAAAAAGAGGGAGTTGACTATGAAGAAACTTTTGCTCCTGTGGCTCGTTACACGTCTGTTAGAACCATCATTGCTATTGCTGCATCTAGAGGATGGAAGATTCACCAAATGGATGTAAAGACAGCTTTTCTGAATGGCATAATAGAAGAAGAGGTCTACATTGAGCAACCAAAAGGATCTGAGGTGCATGGGAAAGAGTCTCATGTCTGCAAGCTGAAGAAGGCCTTGTATGGTCTTAAACAAGCTCCTCGTGCATGGTATGAAAGAATTGATCAGTATCTTTCAAGTCTGGGTTTCTCAAAGAATGATGCAGATTCTAACCTCTACTTCAAAGTAGTAAATGGTGAAGCATTAATTTTGGTTTTATATGTTGATGACTTGATCATTACTGGTGAAGAACATCTAATTCTAAAATGCAAGAAGGAATTAGCTTCAGAATTTGAGATGAAGAATCTAGGTCTCATGCATTACTTTCTTGGCTTAGAAGTTTGGCAAAAGCCAGATGAGATGATTCTAAGTCAAGGGAAGTACACTGTTGACATTCTCAAAAGGTTTGGTATGATTGACTGCAAACCTATGTCTACACCCATGGAGACTAATTTAGATAAGTTGAAAGAAGCTGCAGCTAGTTCAGAACCAGTGGATTCTACGATGTATAGACAGTTGATTGGTTCATTGATGTATCTAGTTAACACTAGACCTGATATCTGCTATGCAGTGAGTGCACTTAGCCAGTTTATGTGTGAACCAAAGCAAATACATCTTGTAGCAGCTAAACATATCCTGAGATATTTATGCGGCACAATCGGATATGGGTTGAGATATTCTTCAAACGTGGATTTGGAGCTGCATGGTTTTACTGATTCTGATTGGGCAGGATGTGTCTCAGATCGGAAGAGTACTTCTGGTTGTTGCTTCAGTTTGGGGACTGCTATGATCTCCTGGTGTAGCAGGAAACAGTCTTCAGTGGCCTTGAGTACAACTGAAGCAGAGTATATTGCAGCTTGTGTGTCAGCTCGTGAGGCAGTGTGGCTTCGTAAGCTCCTTGCAGGATTGTTTGGACAATCAATGGAGCCTACTATCATACACTGTGATAATCAAAGCTGTGTGAAGCTTTCTGTCAATCCTGTGTTTCATGACAGAACAAAACATGTTGAGATCAAGTACCACTATATTAGAGATATGGTGCAAAGGAAAGCTATACAGTTGAGGTATATCAGCACTGAAGAGCAAACGGCAGACATTCTCACCAAGCCTCTCGCCAGGATTAAGTTTGTATACTTCCAAGAGAAACTTGGTATGGTGGAGAATGCAGCCGTGACTGAGAAAGAGTCTTAGTAATCAATGATCCTTGTTGAGAATGCAACTCTTTGCTGAGAAAGAGTTGAGGTGCAAGCCCTTGTTAATACAATTCTCTGCTGAGAGAGAGTTGAGGTGAAAGTCCTTGATAATGCAATTCTCTGATGAGAGAGAGTTGAGGTGAAAGCCCTTGATAATGCAATTCTCTGATGAGAGAGAGTTGAGGTGAAAGCTCTTGTTTCCACCCTCTGGGAGAAGCTATGGTGGATGTCATGTGTGTGACTCCATGACAACATCACATGAGAGAATCTGTGATGAGTTTTTACCATCTATGGGAGTAGCCATAATGGCTAATATCACGTTGAGGTGATATTTTATTTTGTTTTCATTCTAATATAATGTGTCTTGTGCAGATGGAAGTTCATCCCTAGCTGAGAGGGAGTGTTGATGTTTATTACAACGTCGGTCTGCACTTCCCAAGAGAAATATATTAAATGAATATTTACTAATGTCAAAGGGCCGACCCTTAAAGGATTCGCACTTACTATGGCCGACCCTAAATTGTATTTATTATTTATGTTTTCCTTAAAGGGGGCCGACCTAACTTGAAGAGGCGCCTCTCTTGCATAAATACAAGGTCTTCTTGTCATTGTTCATCATCGAATCCACCAAGCAAGTTTGCATTTCCTTAAGAGCAGAATTCGCACTTCATAGCAGCAGATCCGATTTCAAGGAAGAACATATTCATTCGTATCTTGTGCATCTAGGAGAGGTGCAACCTCATTGTATTCATTGTTGGCCATTGCTGGGCCTGAGTTGTAAGCAGATTCTGCTCTTGTGCTACATTATATAAGAGATTCATTTGCTGGGTTTTTCTCCCTCAAGAGGAGGGTTTTCCCAGGGTATCTTGTTGTGTTCATTGTCTTATGTGTTGCATTTCTTTTGTACAATTGATTATCTAATCTGATCTAAGAAACACTAACACCAAGTTGACCCTTGCCCCTAACAAGTCGCTCAATCATTGTTGCATGTTGCCAAAGTGGTGGTTGAATTTGAAAAACCCTAGTCGAACCTTAGTCCAAGAGCTGGAATTCCCAACTATTTTACAATAAATTGATATTTACATGCATTAACGGCAAACATGCCGAAAACTTGATGAGTCGTTGAGTACTCACTGAGCCAAATGGCTGGTGAGCTTTACCAATGTTTACTCGCCAAAGAAATGTTACAGTTTGGTTGTCATTAATTTGAAAGTTCTCTGGAGAATGTTGCAGTCTGGTTGTTTGGTTGCCAGAGTCTTTGAGAAATGCTCTACATTCCTCCACTAATGATGTTTTGCTCATGCAGTTTGGAGGATAGCTTTTGGTTGTGACATCAACACTCCCTCTCAGCTAGGGATGATACTTCTAGCTACACAAAACACATCATCTCAATGTGAAAACAAATAAGATATCACCTCATCGTGATACCAACCATCATGGCTACCTCCATAGATGGTATGTACAAGTGCTCATCACTTAGTGTGATGTTGTCACCTCAATGTGACTTTCACCATGGCTCCTCCAGAGGGTGAAACACAAGTACAAGTAAATCATCACGGATTCCCTCACGTGATGCTGTCATGGAGTCACACACGACATCCACCATGGCTCTCCCAAAGGGTGGAAACAAGGGCTTTCACCTCAAATCTCAAAGAGAAATGCACTACCAAGGGCTTGCACCTCAAATCTCTCTCAATAGAGAAATGTATTACCAAGGGCTTACACCTCAAATCTCTCTCAATAGAGAAATGCATTATCAATTTTAAAGATCACTGATATTGAGACTCCCTCTCAGCTAGGGCTTCATTCTCCACCATATCAAGCTTGTCTCTAAGGTAAACAACCATTACCTAAAAGAGATGCTTGATGAGAATGACTGCCATCTGCTCATCAGTGCTAATATACCTCAACTGAATATCTTTCCTTGATACCATATCTCTGATATAGTGGTATGCTTAGTTTTATCATGAAACCCATGAAAAGACAAAAAACTTCTCAAGGCTTTGATTAACACAAGGGATGACAGTTGGCTTCAATGCTTGTTCAACCAATCCTGCAAGGAGCTTTCGAAGCCATACTACTTCTCGAGCTGCCACACAAGCTGTAATGTACTCGGCCTCTACTGTACTCAGTGCCACAAAAGACTTGCTTCCAGCTATACCAGGATATCATCGCAGACCTCAACTGAAACAACATCCAAAGCAATACAACCATCTTCTTTAGGTTCAGTAGGCTCCCTCTGAATCTTCAATCACTTGCATCAACCACTTGTCCTCATTGCCTGCAACGCTTGCCTTAGAGAAATGGTTTCCAACGCACACCTCTGTAGAGATTCAAGGTTGTCCTATTCGACCGCATCCCAGATCACTTTATTCTGAATAGGTTTACGGAGCTACCAATCCAGGTTGACTTGACTTGAGCAATTCAAAACTCAACTACTGAAGAGGTACTTCAACAATTTAGCATCCGGACTTGCAACACTGCAACTTTTACTTATTCTCAGTGAGTCATAGAACTCCCTCTTAAGGTTAATTCTTCCTCTTCGAAATAGATGTCTTCAACCATTCACTTAGTCTCATAGCTACAAGTAGAGTCTCCATCCTTCAACCTATAGGATGCATCAAACTCTTCTTGAAAGCAATCTCTTATGCTTCTTGATTTATCTTGAAATCATTAACAAGAGATTACTCATAGTTCATGGAACTCAACTATCTCAAATAGACATACCATAACTAGGAGCGTACATGATTGACTATCTCAATAGCATGAATTAGTGGCTACAAAACAATTCATGAACATTACTCAACCATGCAATACTTCAAAATCTCGAGAGTAATAGATAATTAATTCATCAATCATGACATGTATTTCTTTCAATTTCTCGGAAGAGCTAATCTCAAAAAGACAATCTTCACAATTTAGCATGATACTATTTGCAATGAATAAATCTAAAGAATCTTATCACAGTGATCACTATTTACTAGTCACACATAATCCTAAGTAAATAATGTTAGATTTGCACAACTCAACAAATTGAATTTTAGCCTGGAATAGTAAATACAATCAAAAACAAAGAATACTCATCTCTTAAATATTCTGAAGGGTGGACATAGTACGATATGCTGCTCTTGTGCTTAGTACACAACCTTCACAGCTTGAACATAGGCCCATAACTAGAGTAGAAATTCACTAGAATCATTTTGGGGAGAGGTCTCAATCACATCCGCAAATGAAACATGTTGATTAGGCCTGGTAGGGCAATTCTTCGCATAGTGACCAAATTTGTCACATCTAAAGCATTGAACACGAGAGAGGTCCCAGTTCTTCTTGAATGCAGGAGCACCATCTGACCCATTATCTCGATTCCTCTTGAAGAATCCTTTCTTCGATAAATGAGAGGTGAGAACATGTAAATCTCCATTCTTTGAACTTTGACCGATGCCTCTAGCCGCTAACCTCGACTCCTCTTGAATGCAGTCTGCCTTTAATCGATCAAACTTGGGAAGTTCCGATCTCGCACTAATTCCTTGAATGTAAGACTCCCAAGATAAAGGAAGACCATTAAGAGTCAACATGGTCAAATCCTTGTCATCAACAATATGACCAATGGTAGAGAGCCAATCTCTCAACTCGGAAATCTTCATGAAGTAGGTGATGACAAATTCTTCTTCCGCCATCTTGACGTGATGAAGTTGTTGCTTCAGAGCAAGTGCTCGAATGGTGTTGTTGATTTCATACATCTCTTCCAATGTATTGAACATTTCTCTTGCTATATCCAACTTGAAGACAATCGGAACAACATGATCTTTGACGGAATCAATCAACACTTTCTTTGCCCTAGTATCTTTCTTCCTCCACTGCAACTTTTCTTCTTCCTCCTCAGGTTTGGGAACTTTTGTTTTCACAAACTCAGCCAAATCAATCTCTTCCAAGGTGAGCAAGATCCTGAACCTCCATGAAGTGTAGTTAGAAGCTCCTTCGAGTCTATCCTCGACTTTCAAACCATTCACCATCTTGAAACTCAAGAGATAGACGAAAAAGATTAATGAGAGTGCTGCAAAATGAATCTGATCTCGATCTTTTCAAACCCGCTCTGATACCATGTTAGTGTTTCTTAGATCAGATCATATAACTGAAAGTACTTAACATATTGCAACACATAAGATAATAAACACAGCAAGATACCCTGGGAAAACCTTCCTCTTGAAGGAGAAAAACCCAGCAAATAATCCTCTTATATAATATAGAAACAAGAGCAAAAATCTGCTTACAACTCAGGCCTAGCAATGGCCAAAATAGATACAATGAATAGTCGCACCTCTCCTAGATGCAAAAGATACAAATGAATATGTTCTTCCTTGAAATCGGACTGCTGCTACAAAAGTGCAAACTTCTTCTAGGCTGCGAATTATGATGAGTGAACTTGAATAATGAAATGACAAATGAGACCTTGTATATATACAATTGAAGCACTTCAATGGCCAAAATAGATACAATGAATAGTCGCACCTCTCCTAGATGCAAAAGATACAAATGAATATGTTCTTCCTTGAAATCGGACTGCTGCTACAAAAGTGCAAACTTCTTCTAGGCTGCGAATTATGATGAGTGAACTTGAATAATGAAATGACAAATGAGACCTTGTATATATACAATTGAAGCACTTCTTCAATTAGGTTGGCTCTCCTAGAGAGAATAAAACAAACATAATAAATGCCAAGGGTTCGGCCCAAGATAAGACATCATATGCGAACCTAGGAGGGTCGGCCCTTATGTTAATTAGATCAATGACAATATAAATTAAATAGCCAGAGGGCTATCATTTAATTTATGCCTTCTTGAAGTATGTGCGCTGGAAGAGCAGACCTAAGCTGCTTCTAACATCAACAGTTGTTGCATGAAGTTGTGAAAGGGGTGTATGAGAGTGTTCTTGAATATCATGTGATGCTTGTTGATGTTCCGTAGAGTGGTTTCTAGCTTCTCTGGTACAGGTTGTGGTCCAGAATGAATGTTTTGTTGGTTTATGCCTTTGTTGAGGTCGACTAAAGTATGTTGATGGTGTGCACCACAAGTTCAAGATTGTACGGAGCTTAAGAAGTGTTTGAAGGTGTTGTATGGGTTATGCCGACTCATCTGAGAGAAACGAAAAATAATGTTTTATCATTCCTGTGTACCACCAATGGATGTAAAGGCTGACATGCTACAAGTTACATATTTTCTTGCTTATGGCTGACCTAATTTGTATTTGCAAAGTGTGCAGATGTTGTTTATAGAAGATCAAAGATGTGAAAACTGTTTTGGGACCAAGTTAAGCATGTGTTGGAATCCGCAAGGCATTTTCCTCTTCCTAGTGTTGTGTGTAGTCTTTTGGGTCTTGCCCTCTACACATCTCATGTTGTTTGTTTTATCCCAGGCCAACTTACAGATGTAATATTTTTGTTGTAGGTTGACATGTGAAATGTAATCAATGTAATATCATGTATAAATTGTAAACCTGGTTGATCTAGGGTTTGGTGTGATGGTGATGATTGTGTAATTGACTAAAAGAGTAAGAGCAATTGTGGCAGATCCTGTTTGGTTTCATTTTGATCATATCCCTATGACAAAAAGCATGGGAAGAAGTGTGATTAATTGTTTGTTGGAGGCAATGATTTGAAGGCAATAACTTCTTAATTGTTGAAAGCAATGAGCTAATAGGCAATTGAGAAGACATTTGGAGAGTTTGCAAAGCAAAATTGCAATCATCAAAAGAGAGCAAGCTTAATTGTTAGTTTCAGGCAATGGAAGGACTGCCATTCTATAATCATTCCTGAGTGTGTGCTCAGATCAAGGAGTTGTTGTCATGTCCCTTGAAATGATAAACCCAGATATATCAAAATACAAATAGTAATTAAAATCTAAGTATGAGCAATTACTATTTAAATATAATTATAATTATCATAGATAATATTATAATTGTAATATTAACAATCCAATCATTATTCTCTTAAACCAGATTACCATAAACAAATACTATAGTTACGATTTAAATATTGTAGAATAACATACAATATATGCAATTTATAAACACCATGAATATAATAACTTATATGCTAAATTAACTGATATGATTTCATAAAAACCATAAGAGGAAAAGTATATAACACATAAAATAAAATAAAAAAGAGATAAAATAAAATTTAAACTATAACGCAAGGATTTAGGGTTTAAGAGTTAGAGCCAAAATGAATTGGCTTGAGAATGGGGATAAAGGTACCAAATTTTTCTTTAGGTATATTAAGGAGAAACAAGCCAAAGAACAAATTGACCTGATCACTGTAAATGACTCCACCGTGAGTAATCTTGATGAAATAAGAGAGCAATTTTGTTTGTTCTATAAGAACCTCTTCTCCTCAGAAGGGGAGATGGAAGCTAATCATAAGGCAAGACAATATATTGAAGGGATTATCCCAAAAAAGGTTAATGAGGAAATGGCAGGGGAACTTGGAAAGGAAATTACTTTGGAGGAGATTAGAAGTGTTATCCTCTCGCTCAAGAATGACAAATCCCCGAGAGCTAATGGCCTCCCCACAGAGTTTTACAAGACCTTTTTGGACTGGGTGTGCGATGATCTCCTCCTGGTCTACAAGGAAGCATTTGAGAAAGGCTCCCTAGGCAACAAGATAAACAAAGGGATGATCAAATTACTCCCTAAGGAGGGTGATAGAACCCTAGTAAAAAATTGGAGACCAATAACATTGCTCAATGTTTCATACAAGATCTTGGCTAAGATTCTGGTAGATAGGGTGGCCCTCATCCTCCACTCAATTATTAATTCCACCCAAACTGGCTTTATAAAAGAGAGATACATCCTTGAAAACTTGATCACCAGCTGGGAGGCTACGAACTGGGCAAAGCTAATAGGACAAAATGGTACAATGCTTTTATTCGATTTTACGAAGGCTTATGATAGAATTGAATGGGGTTTTGTGCTCCTAATGTTGGAGGCCTTTGGATTTCCCGACTCATTTTGTCACATGGTCAATACCCTCTTTTGGGATGTGTTTTGACCTATTTCACACATCACCCCATTGCAAATGGGGACCCCCTTCTTTTTGCTTTTGGTTTCTTGCCTTGGCATCGCAACTGCTTATCATCTTTTTATTTACAACGAGGAGTTTGAGTTTTTGAGAGTCATCCCAGTCAAGTTGATATTTTGAACCCGTTTCAGTGCCTGGATGTCATGGAAGTGCTCAAAAGGCCCGGTAGACGAGGAACGCCATTGCTTTGAGTCAATTCTGACACTTCCTATTTTTTAGGGATTCTGCTTTTTTGCTTTTTTTATTTTTGGCATTTTTAGGCCATTCTGGGGTTCCTATTTTTTAGGGATGCTTTTTGTTTTTTTCTATTTTTAGAAAGTTTCTATTTCGAGGTCCCACTGATCATGAAGTCAACACTCCTCCAGATTGAGAGAAATCAACATTAAAATCAAGGTAAAAGGTAAAAATTGACGAAAAATGGCAGAGTCTAAGAAGCTCGCCCATGAGAGGAAATGGCAGGCCAAGCTCAAAGTCCGCCCTTGCCTCTGGCAAGCCAAAGGAAGGGAATGGCAGGCCAAGCTCAAAGTCCACCCTAGCACAAGTCTTGGAGAAACTCGCCAGTGGCAAGCCAGAGCATGAAGTCCGCCCTTTGCAAAGAGAGCCAAAAGTCCGCCATGTCAAAGAGCTTGCCAAGTCCGCCCCTGTCCAAGCAAGGTCAAAGTCCGCCCCAAAAGTCAATGGAAGCCAGCCTCCAAAGTTTGCCCAAGCCAAGAAGAGATGGAAAAGGGAAGGTGAAGCTCGCCCAGAGGAGAGAAGAGAGATTTGTCTAAAGCATTGGCCAAAAATACGCCAAGTATGGAAGATGGCCAAGCCATCATGAAGTCCGCCCTTCCTCAGCATGATAGAAATTTTCTAAGGCACGGAGAAAAACGCGATTGGCAAGACAAGGATGAAGTCTGCCATACGGAAGTAGAGGATGGCAGAGAATCATGGCAAGTCCGCCCTTGCCTTTGGCAAGCCAAAGGTAGGCACTGGCAAGACAAGCTCCAAGTCCGCCCTTGGCAAAGAAGACACAAAGTCCGCCCATGAGAGAAGTGGATGGAAAGACAAGCCTCCAAGTCCGCCCATGTCAGAGCCAAGTATGGAAGATGGCCAAGCCATCATGAAGTCCGCCCTTCCTCAGCATGATAGAAATTTTCTAAGGCACGGAGAAAAACGCGATTGGCAAGACAAGGATGAAGTCTGCCATACGGAAGTAGAGGATGGCAGAGAATCATGGCAAGTCCGCCCTTGCCTTTGGCAAGCCAAAGGTAGGCACTGGCAAGACAAGCTCCAAGTCCGCCCTTGGCAAAGAAGACACAAAGTCCGCCCATGAGAGAAGTGGATGGAAAGACAAGCCTCCAAGTCCGCCCATGTCAGAGAGATGTCCAAGTCCGCCCTTGGACAAGGCAAGGCTAAAGTGCGCCAATGTCAAGGAGAGGTTGAAGTCCGCTCAACTTTGGGAGAGGAAATTTTTCTAAGGCATGGATAAAAAAAAATATATATGCCTAGAGAGAGAGGGGATCAAGCTAGCATGAAATCCACTCCTCGGCATGACGGAATAAAATTCTTTGGCACGAAAGGAAGAGTGTATGGCAAGGCAAACACAAAGTCCGCCCAACTCAACATGAAATAAATTTTTAAGGCATGGACATAAATGCAAAATGGCAGAGAAACCTCCAAGTCCGTCCAACCCAAAAGGAGAGAGAAAATTTGAAAATTTTGACTAAGTCGGATGTTTGGTTAAGTATAAAGTACGCCACAAGAAAGGAAGTGTCTAAGCATTGGCAAAGTTCACCCAAAGCAATGGCAGGCACAAGGCAAAGTCCGCCTTCCAACAAGGAAGCATGTCCAAGCATTGGTGAAGTCCGCCATGAAGATGTCCAGCCACAGGATCAAGTACTCTTAGAGGAAAATGCTTCTTGTCCAGCCAGCTTCAAAGTCCGCCTTGTCCAAGAGAAGATGAAGTCCGCCCGAGAGCATGATGGGAATAGCATAAGGAGGACAAACTCCGCCTTAACAAATGAGTAAAATGGTGCAACAATTATGAAGTCCGCCAAGGAAAACTCATAAAATTGGCTAAGTGTGGAATTTTCCTACAATAAAAATATCAAATTTTGACTAAGTGTCGGAAAGAAAACAGGAAAAATGAAGAGAAATAAAAAAGAAATGAATAAAATTCTTGCCCAAGGATGGAGTCTGCCCTACTTAGCACAAGCCAAACTCAGAATTGAAGACAAATCCATAGGCAAAGTTCATTCGAGCATAAAGATGGCCAAAATCTTGGCTAAGTGTTGAACGGTCCACACGAAGGTGTTACAAAACAGCCAAAATTTGGCTAAGTATGGGAAATACTTCACAGAGAAAGTTTCAATTTCCTCCATTTTGGCGAAAGCATAGGAGAGTTCTTCTCCATATTCAAGGCACTTGAAGGAATTTCAAAGCAATTAGGAAGGAAAAGTCCAATAACTACTCCACGGGGAGACTTCCAGACCTTAAATACAAGTGAGAAGAAGAAATCAAAATCTCAAAAGAAATCCAAGATCAAAGTCAGGAAGAAACAGGCACAAAGAACAGAGTCGTTGGCAAAGAAAGATATTCTAAAGCAAGTGCTTGGAAAAGGAACAAGGAGACCAAGGAGGACATCCAGCACGCTAAGGTGGTGCCTCGTCATCTTCCAGCCAATCAAATTGTTCCAAGTCAACATGTCTAGGTTCAATGAACCTTACTTATCCATGGAGTTGATTTATATTTAGCAAGAAGGACAAGTGTCCCAAAATGTAGTTTTCTCATTGGTCGAGAGGTAGTTAATTGTGACAAGCCCTAATTAGGGTTTTATTTTGTAATCTCGCTGTTGATTCGAAATCAATCTTGGCCATGAATTGTAATTGGGGAGCCTATAAATTGAGCTCGCCCCCATTTGTAAAGTGTGAAGTGAGTTGTATAAGATTGTTGCGACAAAACTATTTCCATTTATAAAAGCTCTTGTGCATGATTTGCTAAGAACCACTTTTATTTTCAAGTAGTGTGCAAGGTTTTCATACTTCTCCTTCAACACTTAGATTAGAATTAGAGTAGTATTTTATTTGAATGTTTGTTAAATGAATGATAGATCTGATAGTGGTGATTGGTGAAATCTAGCTCATACTTTCTTTGGATAGATGATTTGTATCCAATGCGTAAAGTTAGCCTGAGCTCTTAAATTGTGGATGCTTAACTTCAGTCTTATTCTGGACATGAAAATCATAATCACAGCCCTAGAAGATTGCACCCACTTTGCATAGTTGTCCCAAGGAGGCGAAACAAAGTGTGGTTCCTTGTTTCACCCAATCATTGCTGTCTCTTGAATTCTTAAAATTAGATTAGCACTCCTAAACCCTTATCTATTTTTACATTTTTTTTGGAAATCCTAAAATTGAGAAAACCCAAAAAGGAAAGAGCCTTCAATGTCAAAACCATCTAAGTCCTTGGCTTGCAAATAAATTCTAACGTAAGTCCCCTTGTGATTACCAACAAATCACAACGCCCACTGATCTTATCCACACGTCAAGACCTGACAAAAGAAACCTTGGAATCGCCATATGATCTTCTCGCAATCTTAGCATACGCGGTGATTTTTCAAGAGAGGATAGAGTGTCTTTGGGCATTTTATTCTGTGTTCGGTGGCATATTTAAAACACACACCAACAGGATGCAACTGCTCAAGTAGAGGTTAATGGAATCCCCTCTCAAGTAATTTCACTTGAAAGATCCATAAGACAAGGATGTCCACTTGCTTCGGCACTGTTTGTAATTGCCTTAGATGCCATGCATTATGTGCTAAGAGAGAACTCGTCAATTCCAAGAATCAGGGATATTAGGCTACTAGATGATAATGAGCTCCTTAATCTTTAGTTTGCAGATGATACATCAATCTTGTTGACCCTGGAAGATTCCAATCTGTCAAACCTATTGGGAAAACTAGATATCTTTTGTCTTGCCTCGAGGGCTAAAATTGCCCCCTCTAAATCTTGTCTCTTGGAGTGGAATGAGAAGCCCCCAGATTGGATCAATAAATATGGGCTCCAATGGAGTGGCCCTCACAAACTAGTAAGATACCTTGGTATCCCCTTTGTTGTGGATCCCAACATCAAAGAAATGTGGCATTGGATTAGGGACAAGATTGAGAGGAAACTCACTAAGTGGAACAGGCAGTTCTTGTCTTTAGCCGGGCGAATCCAGATCTGCCAAAAGATATTGTCTTCTTACAGTATATACTTTGCCTCGGTGTGGTTCTTTAACTCTTATCAAATTAATGAGATATAGAAGAGGACAAGGACCTTTCTATGGTCCGATGGTAAAGGCAAAAGAAAGAAACATTCGGTGAAATGGGAATGGTGCACTATTGAAAAAGCCAAGAGAGGCTTGGGATTAAAGGATCTTAGGCTGCAGGGTGTTGCTCAGGCTGCAAAGTGGGTGCTTGGGGCCTTGGAAGGTGGCGAACCCTGGAAAGTGTTGATCAGACAGAATATTCTTAATGTTGTCCCCAAACATGCTAAATCCTGGAAATCTCTTCCACTCAATGATATCCTTACTAGTGAGGAAGCCATATTGCTTGCAGGCTCTAATGTATTCAAAACTATCTAGAAGGCCTGGGAAGTGATGAAGACCCGCCTCTCCAACATCCACCTCACCTCAGGGGACAATGGGACCATTCAGGTTAATAGATCAATTTGGTGGAATTTGAAACATAATGGGAAACCTCTGGCCCTACTCCAAGGGTGCTCTGCAAGGGGATTGGTTCACAAAGGAATTTGTTGTTTCAAGGACATACTGAAAGATGGCAAACTCAAAGACTGGAGTTATTTGAATTCTGAGTTTAATATCCCCCTCATCAATTGGAGAACTTATTCAATCCTCAAAAATGCTTGCAATCACTTGAAATTCCCCATGAAATATATGGGTGGTAATGATCATTTCAAGCACCTTCAATGGAAAAATGGTAATAACATAATGAACACAAAAGTCAAGGAAATATACTCTATGCTCACAGATCATATTGACCTGGCAGACTACTTAAATCAAATATGGAAATTTAAATAAAACAAGAATCAATGGCAAACAGATTTTCAAACCAATTGGACCAAACAGCTAGAGGCTAAACTAGAATGCTTTAGATGGTTGCTTATAATACAGAAGCTACCATTCAAAACGAATTATGATGATATTGATATTTGCAGTATCTGTAGAAGTCCGGAGACTATTAATCATATCTTTTTTTATTGTATTTTTGCTAAAGAGACATGGAAATTACTTTGTGATAAACAAGATATTTGGGGGAGTGTGGAATAGCCACTACCTAAGAAGATTATTTTTAATCAAAATATAAAAATGGGGAAAACTGCTGCACTATTTTGGTTATCCTTATCTTCTAATATTTTGTGGTCCATCTCAAAAGCAAGGAATGAGGACAAGTTTCAAGGGAGGAGGATGCTTACTGAGTCTTATAGAAGACTCATGTTTCACAATGTTGCTATGCAGGTCTATATTACAATGGAGCTTTCAAAAGACAAATTCTGGAAATATCTCGAAAACAAGCAGGTCACAATTGATATTATGGAGGCAAGATATGGGCATATGTGGCCAGAGGGTCACCCAAGGGTGGAAGTCTTTCTGAGGGCTATCCAAGCTTTCAGGTAGGACATTGCAGGCAATCATAGCAATGATGAGAACAAAAGAGGTCACACTATACAGCCTTCTGCTGAGGAGATGGAAGCTGTTGAAGCTCTGTTGGCAGTAAGAAATGGCAATGAACCACATGGAAACCAATAGTTGGTTGCTCTTCAAAATCTTCATATCCTTTTTTGTTTAGAATTTGATGTCTTTTAACACTAAAGTGATGATATCTGTACATTTTGTTTTGAAAGCTAATGTACATGTTGATACTCTGATACAGGTTTATACTGGGCATTTTGACCTCTCACAGTTGAGGGCTCTGTGGGTATTTTGTAATGGGATAGTCTAGGAGGGGCTATAATACTATGAGACTCTATCTTGTAAAAGGGGGATACCTGATACTGTACTGTAATGGGGGGCCTGATAGTGTTGATGTTGGACTGAACTTTTATACTCTCTGATATGTATCTTCTATTCACTCTATACTTAATATTTAAAAAATACAACTAAGAATTAAAATCTAAGTATGAGCAATTACTATATAAATATAATTATAATTATCACAGATAATATTATAATTGTAATATTAACAATCCAATCATTATTCTCTTAAACTGGATTACCATAAACAAATACTATAGTTACGATTTAAATATTGTAGAATAACATACAATATATGCAATTTATAAACACCATGAATATAATAACTTATATGCTAAATTAATTGATATGATTTCATAAAAACCATAAGAGAAAAAGTATATAACACATAAAATAAAATATAAAATATAACACCTAACAAATACCAACTAAAGAAGAGATTGGTAATAACAAAGCCAATTAACATAGGCAATTACCACAACTAAAGATAATAGACCATATTGTGAAACGATTCAAATAAATGAAGCACCCCTTGCATAAGAGTCACGTCCAAGGTGGAGACTCTTGGACGTCTATAAAAGGAAAAGAGATGCAAGGTTTGAAGGCATCAAAAGGGGGGAAAAGAAGAAGAATTGACTCCAGCATCAGCCAAACAGTGGGACCTAATCACGTTATAAACATTCCCAAAACCAAATTGATTAATAGAAATTGATATATTAGGGCAGATTTAGGGGTTTTCCAAATTTGGGGACATTACAGTTGTAGCTTCCTTGGGTGTAACCCTAAAACTGTAATCAAGGAGTTGTAGCTTCCTTGGGTTGTAGCCCTAAAACGAAGTTGTAAATGTTGTTCACTTTGTGAGGCTGGATTAGGACAATAGCTCCTAGCAGCTTTTCTCACCATGGTTTTTCCCCTGTGGGGTTTTCCACATACATCTGGTGTTGTGTTGTGCACTGTCTTCATCTTTCATGCTCTTGGTTATGCAATAAAGTTTGAAGTATTTGTTTGTTCCGAAAGGTTTGAGATTTGATAGAATACTAATTCACCCTCCCCTCCCCCTCGCAGTATTCCAATGTGTTCAACAAGAAACTCAGAAAGTTTAACAAAAAAAAACTCGCTAGATACATCAAAAATGCAAAACACAAAAAAAAAAAGGCAAAAAAATTGAAAAAAATAGTCAAAAAACTCACAATTTTGCCCTATAAATGCATGAACACACCTCACACTTCCTCACATAACACTTGGAGAGCAAATATTTTTCATAAAAAAGTCTCAAATACTAATTTCTCCCTTAAGTGATAGAATTGTGAAATGGTGTGTGACAAGAAGTTTTATGTGGTTTCAAAGGCCTTAATTTGGGCTTGGTGGCAGGGGCACTACCCCTCAACCCCGTGTTGAATTGCAACAAGGAATGCGCCAGGGGCACTGCCCCTCAATCCCATTGGGGGCATTGCCCCCAAAGCCCCACAAGGGGCACTACCCCTCAACCCCGTTGGGGGTGTTGCCCCCAACCCCTACGAGGAACCCCATTGGGGATGTTGCCCCTAAACCCCCACAAGGGGCCCTCAACCCCATTGAGATCTCCACTCCTAGACCCTCACTAGTTATTGTGATCTCTTCTCGTATAAGAAATTTGGTTACAATGAGGGGATTTGGGAGTGAAGACTGGAATCAACAACTTAGACAATTATCCTTATCACTATCATAATATCAATTGATTAGAACTTCTCCCCAAGTTTTCACAACAATACAACAGTGTGCAAAGATAAGAACCTCTCCCCATGTTTTCACTAGACTAGGATAGAGTAAGATGTCAAATGTTGTAATAGGCAGTTTATGAATTATAATGATGATTTTCAAAGACGATCATCATAAATTCGTAATAGTTACTAGGGAACTATTGTATCAGGGTTTTGCATGATGATGCGATTTTGTACTCAATTTGTATTCAAATTAATCAAATTTAATAGAAAACACTTTTGTACTCATTTATGGATTCATTGGATATATTTTGTCTTTGAATTTTGAAAAAAAAAAGTGTTTTTAAAGAAATTTAAGCAATTAAGTTGTCAAGTTTTTTGCCGAGTCGCAAATTTTGGGTCTGCCAAGTTTTTGCTAAGTCCGAGTTTTCCAACTGTGTTTACATCATAGTTACAAGACTCACCCGAACTCGCCCAAACTCGACGAGTCCCGAGCCGAGCACACCTGGCCGCGGACGTGGACGCGACTGAGTCCTGGCCGGACTTGCCGCTTCCCGGAGAGTCCTGAGCCTTGGACGCGGCCGGCGACAGCAGAAAGAAAAGTCGATAAAAAAACAGAAAATTGACTTTAAAGTTTGTTTTTTTTTTTTCTTATATTATCTCCCCAACCCTAAAAGTAACCTTATTTCATTCATTTGGCAAAATAGGAGGAGAAGAGAGAGTTGTGAGGAAAAATAGGAGGAGAAGAGAGGGCAACTAGCAAGCTGTTGAAGACAAATACAGGGCCACATATCATTTGGGAAGCTTCATACCAGCAAGGAGGTGCATTGAGAGCTCATTACCAGTGATTGGGAGGAGTTTGCATTGCATTCCAAGCCAAATATAAGAGGTAAGTTTGATTTTTATTGGTTTTTTTTGTGTTTTTTTAACAAATAATTCATTGTAATTTGAAAAATCATTGTTTTTTTTAGTTTGCATTTCTTTTTAACAAACCCTACTTGCAATATAAATAGTTTTATAAACCCTACTTGTTATTGCAGCCACATTCATTTGCAAATCAAAACATATTATTATTTTCACAATGTCTCAAACCCCAGGCAGAAAAGACCCTGCTTGGAAACATGTTGAAATCTTTCCCGGAATGAAAAAAGGAGAAGCAAAATGTAAATACTGCAAAACAATATATCATGGAGGCATAAATAGATTAAAATACCATATTGCACGCATACCCATCCATGATGCAGCGGGCTGCCCTATAGCACCTCCTGAGGTTGTCCATGAAGTGCAGGTGCAATTAGAAACTTTTGAATTACAAAAAGAAATGAAAAAAAGACAGAAGCATGAATTGGTGAGTTTGGGAGTTGGACATGGACTTGGTGCTGTTGGAGATGCTTCTTCCATGCCTCCATACCATCCTAGTGCTAGTGCTTGTGCTAGTGGTACTGCTTCTGCACCAGCTATCCTTGTGCATACTCCTACTGCTGGTGGCACTAGTACTGCTAGTGCTAGTGGTATTGACAGTATTATTGGCCCTAGAGTTCGTAAATCTAGGGTGGACTCATATTTTGTACCACGCACTACTCCTGGTTCCCAACCGTCGCTTGAGAGCATGGGTTGGAACAAGGACGTACATGATGCAGCAAAAAAGACAATTGCAGACTTTTGGTACTACTGCACCATTCCCTTCCATGTAGCTAGGTAATTATTTTTCATTTAATTGTTTTAAAATTTATTATTTTAGAATCTAGATGTATCTCATTATCAAATTCAAATTTAGTGCAGTTAAAATCTTAAAACTTTTCATTTTACAATACTTATGTAAGTAACTTATTAATTTATTTATGACATGTTTTAGGTCACCTTTTTGGCAAAACATGGTTGATGCCATAACCATATGTGGGCCGGGGTTCAAAGCCCCTTCTGAAGATGAATTAAAGGGCCCACTTTTGACTCAAAAAGTGGCAGATGTGAAAGCACAATTAGAGGAGCAGCGTGAGCAGTGGAGGAGGATTGGTTGCACCATCATGACTGATGGTTGGACCGATAGGAGAAATAAGACGCTGCTTAATTTTCTAATGTCCTCCGGAGGTAATTGTACTTCCCTCAATGCATTGACATTTGAATTTGATTTAGTGATTAATAATTTAATATGGCTGATTTTTATTTTTTAATTTATTGAATAACTGGTTTTGCTTATTCTTTCAAGTGACACCGTTTTCATTAAGTCCACTGATGCTTCTGCCCAATTCAAAAATGCCACATATCTGTGTGAGGCTATAGAGGAGGTGATAGCTGATGTGGGGGAAGAGAATGTAGTGCAAGTGGTGACAAATAATGCAGCAAACTATGTTGTTGCTGGTAGATTATTGATGGAGAGGCACCCTATTATATTCTGGACTCCATGTGTCGCCCATTGCATTGACCTCATGATGGAGGATCTTGGCAAGCTCCCATGGATCAAAACATGTGTGGATGCAGGTAGAAACATTTGCAAATTTATATACAATCACACATGGGTGCTTAACCTTATGAGGCAATACATGAGGTTGAGGGAGTTGTCTCGTCTTGGCATCACTAGGTTTGCAACTAATTTTATCACGTTGCAATCCTTGATTTGGTCAAAGGCGGCTTTAAGGTGCATGTTTGTTGGTGAGGAGTGGTCTTCTTCATCGTTTTCTACAAGCACTGCAGGGATTGGTGTGGCTGATTGCATTTTTGATGAGCAAGGGTTTTGGACACCAGTAGAGGAGATTGTGAAGGTAAAATTTAATTCTTTATTATGTTTTAATTTTTAATCATATCTTTTATTTGTTTATTTTCATTCACACTTATTTGTCAAACATGTTTGCACTTTGCAATTTATTGAGCCCTTGCTAGTTCTCCTACGAGTTGCAGATGGGGAGAAGCCCGCACTGGGCTACATATATGAGGGCATGGATAGGGCCAAAGAGGCCATTAGATTAGTCTATGGTGGAGTTGAGGATAAGTATCGTCCCATTTGGGAGATCATTGATAGGAGATGGCAAAACCAACTTCATAGGCCCATCCATGTAACCGCACGTTTCCTAAATCCGGCCTTCCAATTCTGCCGTGATATCCGTGGAGATAGAGAAATTCTTAGTGGGCTCTACTCGACGATAGAGTGGATGTTGCCCGCTGTTACTACACAGATAGTGCAGGAGATAGATGCCTTCACTAAGGCACAAGGAGACTTCTTTGCACATCAAATGACCAAACACAGTAGGACAACATTACTACCAGGTAAAAATATATTTAAGGGCATAATTGTCATCTTTTTATATTGTATTTTATTATTAAATGTTGAACTTGAAACTTGAAATGAGATTGATTTTGTTTCTTTTTCTCATCTCAGATAGTTGGTGGAGGTTGTTTGGTTCTGATACACGGAACCTGCAAATATTGCCATTCGTCTATTGAGCCAGCCATGCAGTTCATCTGGTTGTGAGCACAATTGGAGTATGTTTGAGCACATACACTCCAAGAAGCGCAATAGATTGACAATGGAGAGGATGAATGACTTGGTCTATGTTCATTACAACCTTCGGCTCAAATACAGGAAGCTTTTTGACCACGACAACACCCCGATCAATCTAGATGAGGTTGATCCACAGTCTGAGTGGACCACTGAGGCTACAGATGCAGTCTTTAGTGACAAGGACCTTGATTGGGTGGACCAGGCAGAGAGAGAGGCTGAGGTTGTAGCCATGGCTAAGGAGGAGGCTAGAGCACGAGGAGACATAGCTACTGTTGGTGAGAGTGGCATGGAGACTCAGACAGAGGCAGAGACTATGGTTGTAGCTGCAACATCATCCAGGAGCCTTAGACGCCTTCGTAGGAAGGATGTTGGCTCCACTATGCCATAGAGTCATAGAGTCATAGCTATTGTTTTGATATTTCATATTTGTATGGAACATTTGATGTTATGGATTTCATATTCCATGACTTTTGTATACATTTGATTAGTTTTATAATTTATATATCTAAGTATGCTATTTCCTTCAGCAACGCAACTACAATTTGTGTACTTTATACTTATGTGATCGTTGTATACTTGTGTATGTGATCAAATTTGCTTTTATTTGTGTTGTATTCAATAAAGGGTGCTTGAAACAAGTTTTAAATCCTTAAAAATCTCTAAATTTCTAGGTTTTTTTCAACTTTTTTTCATTTTGCCGAGTCTGCGCCGAGTCCGAGTCTCGAGTCGAGTCACCCTAGCCGAGACTGATCCGAGTCCGAGTCTCGTTACTATGGTTTACATGTTTTAAAATAAGCAAATATTAGAAAAAATAACACAACCCTAGGTTACCATGCTTGTTGAATGTCATGCTCCTGCCATCTACAGAGCACAACACTAACCACAAGCATTAAAATAAATAATAAATGATATTTTGTAGGAGGCCGACCTTCACTGATTCTAATGCCACCTTGAAACATAACACTTTATGCATTGCTAGCCAACCATATACGATTTAAACTAAATAACATCTCTTGGCCAACTTAACCACCAAGTCAATCACCCATATTAAAGGGAGTATGTGTATGTTAAAAGACAGGTATTAATTAATGTACAGCAGCGATTAGATTATATTTAGTGCAGCAGCAACAAGGAATAGAAAAAGGGCAGTGAATATTTAAGGCAACGATTCGTATGACAAACAGCGATCAATAAACATTATGAAAGGCTGTGATTAGTTGAGGGGGCAGTAGTTGATTATAAGGAAGAGTCATGATTGTTTTGAAGGGACGTCACTCCTCCAAAGGATGTCTTTCTTCATAGAGACATAAGATATAAATAGAGGTTGTAAGGGGAAGTCTACAGCGGGCGAATAAGAAATATCTTTTGAGTATCCAAAATCAAGGAATCATCATCAGAAGGATATACAGAAATAAAACAGCAGATTTGTTCATGAAGAAGGCACCAAGAAGGAAATAAGAACAGATTTAAGAAGGAATAGAAAATGAATCTGGAATAGAATCATCATCATAAGGAAATACGAAATAGAACAGCAGATTTGTTCATGAAGAAGGCACCAAGAAGGAAATAAGAACAGATTTAAGAAGGAATAGAAAATGAATCTGGAATATATATATATATTTTCTGAGTGCTGAAGCAGGCCAAGAGATATATGAATGGGGAACAAAGGACAGAAATGGGAGTGTTTCCTGAGCACAGCACGCAGATACATTAATACGATATACCCAGATTAGAAGAAATACGTGGGAAGAAGAGTTGGCTAGAGGAGAGATAAATGAAGATAAATGGCAAATCGATAAGCGAAGTAAGATTAATATAATTACATATACAGCAATATATATATAATACGATTATGCAATAATGATGCTTGCAGCAATTATTTATCCTTATTAGTCATTTTGATTCTCTTTAAGCAATATCCTCTGAATATTGAGAACACATCGATTAGAGAGAAAATCGACTCAGTCTGAAAATCAACAACACCTAGGCATTAAGTCATCAATCATCTGATCAGATAAAGGAATAGAGATCTGCATCCTCTAAGTCGGAAATAATCAATTTAATTAACATTTGTGCAGCAGACGGATTTCCTGAGTTGGTGGTATGAGATCTGATTTGCAGTTATATGGTGCAGCATAATTTAGTATGAGTGATTATGATTATTTAATTAGATATTCATGATACTAATGATACATTACTGTTATGGCTGCTTCCTTAAATATGATTAATATTGGTTGTCATCTGATTTAAATGTTTTAGCCTTGACAGAGGAGGTTGAGATCACAAGAGGGGAACGGTGATGGGGCACTCTCCTAGGTACGCCACCTCAAGTTGGGGACCAGATGAGCCCCATGAGGCCAAGGGGGTATAGGGGGTACTGCCTTTGGGCTTAGGAGAGTTGGCATTTTCAAGGCACCCATTGTAATCTCATCCCTCCATCATGGGGAATCAGCACAAGAGGTCAAATCACAAAGAGAGGGAAATGGTTGGCGAGATGAGGGGATAACGGAAAAGACGCCTCCTAGGTAGATCACCTCATATGGATGGCATGGGCCACATGAGGCCAAGAGGGATGGTATATCCACTCTTGGGCCTAGGGTAGAAGGGTCCTAGGCACCCCATCAAGACACGTTCTTCCATACTCTCTCCTATGATTGAACCCTCCAAGGATGTTAAAACGCTTTGTGATTGAATTAATGATTGGCCATGAGTTTACTAATATTTAATTATGACAATCTGCTAATTAGTATTGTTGTGGTAAATGATTATGATCTGCTAATCAGTACAGTTGTGATAAATGATTCTAGTATGTGTGCAGGGCTTCAATCAGGTGAAAGATATTCTCTAACACCCCTTTTGGTTTATTTAAATTAAGGATTTAGGCATAGTTCCACGGAGTTTTGAGGACGGGGACAGGGGGACGGCAGGGGACGCGTTTCCAAGATGGGAGACGAGGGGCCTAAATTTGGGGACGGCGGGGGGACAACGACGGGGGTGGCGCTGAAATACATATAGTACTTGAAAAATTAGTTATAAAAAGATGTATAACAATATAATTATATAACTATAGAAGCCTAATGAATAAGTAAAGTTAACACATTGAAACAAAACTTAAAAACTTAAAAGTTTAAACACAATAACACATTGCAATGATATATCATTTCATTTAACTAGTGAACCACTGAAAATTGAAAATCAAAATGAAAATATAGACATTGGAAAATGCAACAAGAACTAGATGTTTCATAATTTGAGTTTCATAATCATGATTCATGAATCATAATTACAATCAAGTATCACTGTATCATCAATGTTCAAACTTCAAACTTCAAAAACAAAGTACGAAATGGTAAATACTAATAGTAAATGGCTCCAGGCTAATGGCCTGATGCCTTTGGAAGTCTCCCAAAAGTTTCCTTGGAGTCTCCTTGAAGTTTCCTTGGAGTCTCCCAGAAGTTTCCCTGGAGTTTCCTTGGGTGGAGGGGACGTCTAAAAGTTTCCCAGAAGTCTCCTAAAAGTCTCCCAAAAGTTTCCCAGAAGTTTCCCAGAAGTCTCCTAGGAAGAGACTTCGAGGGGATGGCGGGGAAACGGGGGGACAGTGGGGAGACGGCAAGACGGTGGAGGGATGTTTCCTAGGCGTCTCCCCGTCTTGGAAACGTCCCCGTCTCAAAAAAGGGGTGGTTTTTCCAGGGGGATGCGTCCCCGTGGAACACTGGATTTAGGGCAAATTTAGGGCATTCACAATTAGGGGACATTACATTGAAAAAATGAATCAAGAGATTAAAATAAACTAAGTTACCGAGTTCGGCTCCCTGGCTCAGGCTCGCCGGCTCAGGGTCTTGGTCTGGGTTCGCTCCGGGTACCAGTCCTGGTCCGGTCCCTCTGTGGGTTCGACCAAGGTTCGGTATTTGGAGTCCTGGTTCGTCGATGAAGAACCCGGGCGAACCCGAGAAGAACCCAGGCAAACCCAAGGCGAACCCAAGTCAAACCCACGCGTTTGGACGCCTAAAAAGCTTTTTTTTTTTTTGCATTTTTTAATATTTTCTACAGTTTGACTTTGACCCACGCCCAAGGGAACCCTAAAAGTGACCTCTAAAACACTTTAAACACCTAAACTACATCATTTTTATTCATTTGTTTTGCAAACAAGCATTTTCATTCCAAGAGGCTGAGTTCTTATTTTTGCTTGTTGGGTTGATAAAAGGAGTTGAAGATTGATCAGTGAAGCTTCTACAAACGATTGTATTGCCATTCCTACAGATTTGCAAGTGTTTATTGGTTGCCACAAAGATTGTTGAAGGATATTTTTGCAAAGAAGTAAGTTTTTCTCACTTTTTTTTGAGTTTTTCATCCATTTTTTTGTTTTACATTTTACAAACCAAAAACTTTGTTTTGTTTCATTTTATGATTTATATATGTTTTTCCTTTCCATTCTTCTATGAATGTATGCAAGATTCAAAAGAGCTAGGTTTTATAAATCAATATTTTGTTTTCATTCAAATTTTGAATGTGTTGTTTGCAAACAAATTGCCATAGGAATCACAATGTCAATGGGTTCTACCTTCGGCTCCGTAGCTAAACCAAACTCAAAGTTCAAAGCAAATCCTAATTCTCCTCTATGGCAGTATGTTGAGATGATAAAACAAATTCCAGGTGGTGGCAGTTATGTTTGGAAATGCAATGGGTGTGACGTTACATATACTAGTTCATACCATAGGGTGAAAGCACATTTGTGTGGCATGAGTGGAAAAGGCATCACGTCTTGCCCTGGAAAAAAAGATGAACCTATTCTACCTAAGACAGTTGCAAAATACATTATGGAGCAAGATGCAACAGATCAACGGGAAGCCCAAAAAGGAAATCACCCTTTGTTTAAAAAAAAATCAAAGGGAATGCAGCCCACATCCAATCCCAATATTGTGGTAGAAGACCACCCATTTATTGCCATTCCAGATCTTCAAGCTCGAAGTGCACAACCTATTGCAAACAAGAGATCAACGGGGCCTTTGGAACTTGCATTTCAAAATGAGAGTAGAGCCCTTGCCGACCAATGTGTAGCAAGATGCCTATATGCCAATGGATTAGCTTTTAATGTTGTTCGTTCTCCATATTGGAAAGAGATGTTGAGAACAGTTAATGAAGCTCCAAAAGGGTACAAGGGCCCGGGTTATGAGAAGGTGCATAGCACTTTATTGGAAAAGGAGGTTGAGTTGGTTGAAAATGCATTAAAGCCTATAAGAGATTCATGGGTTGAGACAGGTGTGTCCATTGTTTCGGATGGTTGGAAGGACTCAAAAAATCGGCCTTTGATCAATGTCATAGCGGTGTGCCCTAAAGGGGCAAAGTTTTTGAAAGCCATGGATTGTGAGGGCCAAGTAAAAGATGGAGAATTTATTGCTAGTATTCTCATTGCAGCCATTGAGCAAGTGGGAGCCCGCAATGTTGTTCAAGTTGTAACGGACAATGCTAAGAATTGTAGAGCAGCAAGGTTGTTGGTTGAGGAAAGATATTCACATATCTTTTGGACACCTTATGCGGTCCATTCACTCAATCTTATGATGCAAAAGATTGGGAATAAAATTGCATGGATCAAAGAATTGTATGCTGAGGCTGAGGACATTCAGATGTTCGTCACCAACCACCACTTGTCTCAAAGCATCTTTAGATCATTTTCAAAATTGGAGCTATTGAAGGTAAGTGAAGTAATATTTACATTTGTCATTTTCTGATTTTCATAATTTGATTGTGCATTCTAATTTAAATTCTTCTTTAAAGTTTATTTTTAAATTCTAATTATTTTTTTTAATTTGCAATAGGTTGCAGAGACCCGCTTTGCCTCTAATACAATCGTCTTGAGACGACTTGTGAAAGTTAAAGAGGCACTTGCTAGCATGGTGATTAGCAACAATTGGTCTATATGGAGGCAAAGCGGCACTGAAAGAGCAACAAAAATTAAGAGCATGATATTAGATGACTCATGGTGGGATCGTGCGGAGTATCTCCTTAGCTTCACCAAGCCCATTTTGAGTATGATTCGCTATACTGACATGGACAAGCCATGCATTGGAGAAATATATGATGGTATAGACTCAATGCTTGAGAAGATCAAGTGCACCATAAATGCAAGAGAGCAAGACCCTGAAGAGACTTTCTTCAAACAAATGCAAACAATTGTTGAAGAAAGATGGAACAAAATGACAACTCCATTACACCTTCTTGCCTTTGCATTGACTCCAAAATACTACAGTAGTCAGCTTCTTTCACAGCCAGGAAGGCTTCCTCCATATAGAGATTTAGAAGTGGCTGAAGGGTACAAGGCAGCATTTATGAGACTCTTCCCTGACCAAGATTTGCGATCTGTAATCACGAATGAGTTCACTGATTTTGTGCACTCAAATCATCTAGATGCTGATGCTTCTCGTGATAGGTTCTTAAAGGATGCTCATAGTTGGTGGTACTTCCATGGACAATACTTCCAAAATTTGCAGCCCCTTGCAATCAAAGTTTTATCACAAGTAAGTTTAATAAATTTTCATATTTTAGTTTTACTTTTAAAATTTAAAAGTTTCATAATTTCATTTATAATTTTAAATTTTTTAATTGTTTACTTTGTCTTCATAGGTTGCTAGTTCATCCGCATCTGAGAGGAATTGGAGCACATATTCTTTCATCCACTCAGTAAAGCGCAATAAATTGCTCTCAAAAAGAGCGGAGAACTTAGTATATGTGCATTCCAACTTGCATCTCCTTTCACACAAACAACGTGACTACAAGGAAGGGGATACGAAGTTGTGGGATATAGGGCCAGAGGATACTGACTTGGATGCTTCCACTTCCCACCATGTTGCATATGAGGAGTCCGATATCCAACAGGAGCATGGGCACAATACTAGTGCTTGTGACAGTGCCATTGGCACTACTTGTGATTCATCTAGTCTTCCTACTTCATCTAATGTCAATGTTGACAATGACTTTGATATAGATGATTTAGAGGATCCATTTGATGATTAAAACTTTAATAGTGTTGTAATATTGAACTTGAAGTTTGAAGTTTGAACAATGAATATTTATATTTATCATGCATGTTTAAAAAATTAAATGTTTTAACTTTTAAATGATATTCAAGTTTATGGTGGTTTTGTTGTTTGTATGATGTTATGTGATGTTCTAATCCTAATTCATGCTTCTAGGCTGCATATATATATTTTTTTTTTAATTTTTACATGTTTTTCAGTTTTTGTACTAACGAACCCAAAATGAACCGAACCCACCCCCAAAAAAATTAGCCGAACCCCCGAACCCGAACCCGAACCTGAACCGGCTACTTAGAAAATAAATAATAAACCATATCTAAAAAAATGGTTGTAGTGGAGCTTGGAAAAAAAGTGAAAAACTAATAAAAGAAAAAAAAAACTTTCAATGAAGATTTTCCTTGATGCAAGCATCTTAATCTTCTTGGTACCTATCTAATACTCCTTGAGGTGTAGGAGTAGCCGGGCCATGATCTAGTGTTGCCAAACTCATTGGTTACTTGGTGAGGCTCTTGAGTCTCAGGTCGTACAAACCTAAACAAGGCATGTTTTTTGTTTCACAGATTAGGTGAATTTTGCCAAATCTAGTTTAGTTTGGCTGAGTCTAGGCAAAAAAATTCAAAAAATCACGGTTTTTTTTTAATATTTTAATATTGTAAGTTTCTAAAACTGTCAAGTTTGAGTTGAGTTTTTGTGTTGAGAAAGAGTCCAAGCCAAAAATCAGTTTGTCAAGTTTGTATCAAGATTTTAGTAATTATAGTTTGAACATAGTAGATTTGCAACCTTGAGCAATGAGTGGAAATGGAGTTTAGATGAGTGTGGAATGAGAGGTAGGAATGTATTTTTTCTTTTCTTTTTTTTGTCTATTATTAGTGAGTTACAAGTCACTTTTTAGGGTTAGATATGGTTAGTTAGGGTTTTAATTTCTTTGCCTATTTTCAATCAGAAATGATTTTTCTGTCCTAGATGGGTTCTATCCAGATTCAGAATCGGTCATGCCTTGGGCCTTGGGATTTAGCTTAGGTATGTTTAGATCTGCTTGGGTTGAATCCATAGGCCCTAGGGTAGGACCCTAGCTAAACCCAGGCTGGACCAAGACTAGGATCCATACCTAGTTTGGACTGATTTAACAGAAGACAACTGACTTGAATTCAAGTCTTATTGGGTCCATGTAAACAACTGACAATAAGGAAGATCTTATGAGGGGAGCATTTGTAGAAATGGTATGTCTCCACATTAAAGCAAATAAAGGAAAAACATCTTGGTTAAGCAATGATGAGATTTATAACTACAGAGGGTATCCTTGTCTGAACCATGGCAATTGAATGATAAGCACATTGATTCAAAGAGCTTCAGCAATCACTTGTAAGACTGTGCCATGCCAGTACTTGCATATGTGATGATCCTAGGAATTCCAAATAACCAATGATACTATCCTAGGGTTTCAGATATAATATGATCAGATCTGACTGGGTAAAATCAGATTGTAAATCTGACTATGTGAATTAAGAATGCACACCATAAAGAAAACTAGGTGATTTCTACTTCAGAACACCATAGAAACAATATTTAAAGATCTCATAATTCACTTGCACACATAATATAGAAGCTGTTCAACATAAATAGGTATCTGTTTAGGAATGTACAGAGTTTTAATGCTGTTAGCAGACTGTGATGGGGAGTTTTGAGTCCCTTAATCAGATCGGATCCAATTGCCCTTAGATTCCTGACCTGTAGTGCTTGATGTAAGACGCTGGGTACACAGAGACTCCTACGCCACCTGGAGGAGTCTTGTACTCAGATCTGAAAGATATTCTCTGCACTCCTTCGCCACCAGGAAGGATCTTGAACTCAGATTTAGATATCTGCTTTCATAATAGTCTCTGAGATTGGCCCGATCCACTGCTGGTCGCCAATTTACAGGAGGAAGTTGCCTATCCCATGCCAGTCTTGGGGTATCTTATGATGGAAACCTTGCAGTCTGTAGCTTCCTTGAATCCCTTTCAAATGTGATTCACTGGCACAAACGAGAAGTGTAAGAGTCTTCAACTGTTTCAAATTCTGTTACCCAGAAGACAACTGACCCGGGTTTAAGTCTTATTGGGTCCATTTGGACACCAATAAACTTACCAAACCTGTCAAAATGCACTTCCAGAAAGCATCAATCAGAGTTCTGACGACCCTTGGGTTACCAGGAAGATGCAGCAAAGGTGACAACTCAACAAAATGATTTAATTAATTTTCCATGGTGCATCAAGGATGAAATGTAATCGTAAAATCTTAAAAGCCTTGGACATCTATAAGAACTTGTAATGAGATTTGACGAGGATATGTTTTGCCACTAATTTGTCAAAATGCCAATTACGTAGCAGAACCAAATGAGAACAAGGAAACAAGAAGGACACAGTAAAAAAATATCATAAATTACAAGGAATTAAAACTCCTCACAGAAAAACTTGTAATGAGATCAATAACATGTGCTGCACACAGCAAAACTCTGAAATGTGAAATTAATAACATGTGCAAATTGGATTTAATTATCTCTCTAAACAGGCTTTCACATTATGTGGGGCACTATTTATCTCTAATATTTGTTTCTTCTTCCGTTAACCCTTGAAGAATCTATTAAAACAGTACAACTGACCAGCTTATTCTTACCTTGTGTGTAGTTGAAGCAGAGGACAATCAATGGATTTTATGACTCTCCATTCACTCCATCCATAAAACATATAAGGGAAAAAAGATATAGATGTGACACCACTGACAAAGATAATTGGATCTCTGAACCAGTTCGTATTCAAACCCACTGCTGTCAATATTGATCTGAAGAACAAGGCGGTCATCTATTTTTTAATAGATATGTAAGCGGCGGAGACCTGTAGTTGCAGCCCAAGTCTCAAAAGTAGATTGGAAGGTAATAAGTTGCCTCTGCAGTGGTGGCATGAGAGTCAGCATAAATGGCACATGCTCATTCTGTAAAACCAGATCGGTAAACTTCATATCAATGTGATTACCAAAAGCAGTTTAAAATGGAAACAGCAGTGGCAGTTATCTCTTGTCTTACTATTTTTTCCTTGTGAATCCTATCTCAAAAAAACAAATGTGCAACAAAAATCTGACAACGACAATCCAACAGCAGTTATCTAAAATCCAGCAGCAATTAAACTACATGATATGATTATCGGCACCATCTATGCCATGGTGCATCTTGATGGCTGGATAGATGGTGCCATTTGGTCATTTTCTAATCCATAACTACAATGCCTTCTCCAAAATGCCAAGGTCTCTCATCACCTTAAAATTCCCCGTGGATTCTTGCGGTACTCTTCATCCTTGTAAGTTCCTCTTGCTCTTCATCCATGTGTGATCCTTTCGCTATTCAATTGACCTGAACTACATAGCTTAATGCTCCATTATTCAGCCTCTACGCAATGGCTTGTGTGTCCATCCTTCTCCCAAATTATCTGCTGGCTAAGTGCACTTCCATCTCCTTCGATAATTCCACTTGTTTCTCACTCACCATTCTTATTTCAATCTGTACAGACTTGAAGAAAAATAGTTCAATGTCATGACTATTATGTGGTAATATAGAACGGAGCTTTAACAAATACCCTGTTAGAATATCTAGACTCAGAAACAACATGTTTTTGGAAATGGATAATTAAACCTGCTTCTTACTCACCGCTGCTAGCCTGACACCGTGCTGCTTGTTATTATGCAGTTCTGTGTAGCCTGTTCAAATTACCATCACCAATAATCACCACAAGAACACTGTCCTCGTTTGAAATGATGAAAACGGTTTGCAGCTCTCACAATAATTTCTCTTGAAACGATCTTGGAGATATATTTGGTTGCTGTGTGGCAGTCACTACATACTAGAAGGTTCTTGGCAACTCTAATGGTTGTCTGAGGTGGTGTGTTCAATAACCCGAATGCAATTGCCAACAACTCACTATGACGGCAGGTGACCACTAGTTTGTCCTCTTCGGCCTCATCACTTAATATAGATTTTGTACTTGGAATGTACCCTGCTGCCTTCATTTCACAAGATAGTTCATCCAACTTTGCATGAATCCCATGCATTTGTGGATGTGATTTGTCTTCTACACAGAAAGTATATATCATTTTATGGACTTCAATCCAACTATACCCAGGTATTTGTTTTATACCTCTATCTTTCATCAATTGCCTTAGCATTTGAACCTCATCCCACTTACTTGCTTGTCCATAAATGTTTGACAGAAGAGCATAAGGTAAAGCATCTGAAGGATCTAACTCAAAAAGGACTCTTGCCGCAAATTCTCCTAACCCTATATTCTTATGCAATCTACAAGCACCCAACAAACACTTCCACAAAACCACATTGGGGTTTATTGGCATTTTGATGACAAAATTTAGGGCTTCTGCAAGATAGCAAGCACGGCCAAGTAGATCAACCATGCATACATAATGTTTCATCCTAGGCTTAAGGCAATCAGAGTCACTCATCAACTTGAAGTATTTACAGCCATCATCCACTAGACCTGCATGGCTGCATGCAAATAAAACACAAACGAAGCTTACACAGTTGGGTTTGCTTTCAAAGTGCTCCATTACTTCAAACAGTTTGAGAGCAATCTTGCTATTGCCATGCATAGCGTATCCAGCAATCATTGCATTCCATGACTCCGCATTCCGTTGAGGTATTTTGTCGAACAGCTTCCAAGCCTTATGTATGCTTCCACATTTTGCATACATATTTATCAGGGAATTTCCAATAAAAATATTTGACAAAATTCCATTTTTCATTCCTTTCTGATGGATCTCCATACCCTGTTCCAAAGCTCCTAGTTTGGCACAGGCTGGAAGTATGCTAGCGAAAGTTGTGGCGTTAGGCTTTTGACCTACCCGTTGCATTTCTAGAAACGTCTCAAGGGCTTTCTCAGTAAACCCATTTTGGATGCATCCGGCAATTATCGCAGTCCACGAAACAACATTTCGCTGAGGCATTTCTTCAAACAGCTTTAGAGCCTCATCCAATGCAGCGCCTTGTGCATATCCTGTAATCATAGCATTCCATGAAACAACATCTCTCTCATGCATTTTGTCAAACAATGCTCTCGCTTCCTGCATCCTTCCGCACTTAGCATACATGTCTATCACGGCATTCATCACGCTAATGTTCATTCGAAACCCATGCCTTACGATTTTCCCATGGACCTGCAAACCATGTTTTAGAGATTCCACGTCGGTGCAGACGGGTACAATATGCGTGAACGTGAACTGATCTGAATGGACAGCTGTTCGTTGCATTTGGCGAAACAGAGTGAATGCTTCTTGATGTAGGCCGTGTCTTATGTGAGCTCCAATTATCATATTCCATGAGAAGATGTCTGGTTCACTCATGCCGTCGAATACAGAGCGAGCGTCTGCCAAACTTCCGCACTTGTCATACATGTGGATAAGTGTATTAGCTAAAAGAGTGTTTCTGGCGAATGTAAGCCCTCTCTCATTAATGGCATAATGGATTTGTTTACCCTCTGAAAGAGCATTTTTGGCAATGCAGGCGTTGAGTAGATGGAAATAGGTACAAGGTTGAACGGGAGTTGTGTGCGATGTAAGAAGAATGTGCATCGCCTCCTTCAAACGACCTATTTTACTCAGTGCTCTGAGCTTGGCATTGAATTTGGCAATGGATGACATTGTATAGCAATTCAACAAATCCCCACACTGCCACACATAGATGGAAGAGGAATTTAGGGTTTATCGAATCCTATTTTACCCGCAACTTGAAATTGAATTTCTTTTGCGGGATTTTTTGTCGTAAATGGATATAGGATGTATCAGTTTTAAATGTCCGATCCAGCAAGAAAGACAGTAAGGTTTTAAACTAGGGCATCATAAAAAATTGATCTACAAAGGCAAGAAAACGTTTGTAACCTTATATTGATACGGGACATAAAAATGCTATTATCCATCATCCACATCTGTATGGAACTTTTGCAAACTCTAAGACACTATTTATCACGCTTTAAGGGAAATGGTGGTTCAACTGCAACAGGCTGTGGATGTTAAACTGTCTTCTTCGACCTCCACTTCTGCATGAAACCTTTGCAAGTTTCAAAAGACCATTTTTGTTTTGTGGGAAATGAAGTTGCAATAAGATATGGAAGTGGAAGTTCAAATGTGTACTCCTTACGTCCTATTCTTGAGGAAAATTGTATAAGTTTCCAATGGATTTTTCTTTAGGTGAAATGATAGGGCATCTAGATATGGATGTGAAAGTGAATATTCGATTTGGTAGTGTTATCCTCAAATTCAGTCGTGCACGAGATTCCTGGGATAATCCCTTACGAAATTTGTTTGTTTCATAGTTTTGTGTACTTTAAGAGCGCAAAACGAGGGTAATTTTCAATTCACCTCGATGTGTGGTCCAAAACCTCAAACAATCTGTTTGAGTGTTTCTCCTTCATTCGTTTTTCGAAGAACTTCGAAACGAGTATCTTCATTAACTCTCAACCTTTGAGAGTTAGTCAAAATCAATGCTCCTACACTTGCTCATTCTACCAAAAATGCACGAGCAATGAAAATCACTGTGCACTTTTGGTTCCTCAAGTCAATTTATGCACAAGCGGGGATTTTCACCGCTCGTGCATCTATTTCACCATTAAGTTCGCCTTAATTGATGCGAACTACGAGTTGCATTAATTACTTTTTCTATGTGACTTAATAAGTCTTAGTTGGTTAATCTTCTTCATTTTAAACCATTTCTTAACCTCTTCTTCTGTGTGTTGGGCGTTTTTCCAACCTCAAGTGATTGTTGTTTGAAGATTCTTCGTGCTTTTGAGCTAGGGTTTCTCGTTTTTCAATAGGTGCATTTTGTCCTCCATCTCTTCGTTGGTTTTCTTCTTTCCATTTGTTTTTAAATCTTGATAATTTCTTTTTCAACTTTGTTAATGTGTTTTTCTATGCTAGGGTTTCAATCTTCACCGATTGTTACCATTTGAATCTTTCTTCCTGTTTTCAAACGTGCCCTAGGTTTCTTTTTAATGCTTTGTTTCTTATTTGTGTTTCTCCTTGCCATATGCATTGTTCCCTTCAATATTCGAGCAGTATTTATTACCACTCGACCATTGAAATCACTTTCCTTATCTGTCAGGGTGGTGAAATTGTCCGCCATTTCATTAAAGTTTTTTCCTAACTCCAAAATGTAGGAGCGATGAAAATCACCACTCCTACATGGAGTAATCTCTACTTCGAAATGAAAAAGCGTTGAAAAAGAGCGCTTATACACTTGCTCTGCAATATGGAAAATATGCTCGAACGCTAATTTTTAGCACCCAAGCATAAAGTTATTAACTTCCCTTAATGCACTGGTGCTAATTTTTAGCGCCTCAACACTTGACTTCTTGGAGTGCTTAAAGCATGTAGGAGCGTTGATTTTCAATGCCCCTACATGCAAACTATCATCTCAAGACACAGTTTTTTCTTCTAACGCTCTAAAATCACTTCGTTTGCACTCTGAACTTTGTTTCTTCGTCAATGCTTTGTTTTTCATGCAAAATAGCTCATTCACGCTTGCTCCAAGTTGCCTACTTGCCTCACGCTTCCCAATGTTGCATTTTCTCCTAACATCAATTGATTCACTATTCTTGCAGTTCCACTCAAGATCTCGTCGAGTGATCCAAGAAGGTGATATCCCTTGATCCTATTGCTTCTAGATGACAACAAATAAACCTCCATCATCTTCTAAGAAAGAGGGCAAAATGAAATACAAATATCAGGGTGTCTTTCCTCCTACCGTGGTGATCTCGAAGGTGGATGAAATTAAAGACACTGAAATTGGTCATCAAGACCTTGAAGATTTTGTGAAAAGAATTGAGCAAAAGCCCCTAGAAGACAGCTTGAGAGCTATTGTCCATAGAAATTTGCATTTGGTATCCACATTCCTGACTTTTGCTCATAATACAGAATTTGTTCTCTAGGTTGCATCTCACTACATCAGAGATAACAAAAGTGATAGATTCCTCGAGGCAAGTCATGATGAGACTAGATCCTAAATTCTTTGATATTTTTATGGGTTCCTCACATGGAACAACATACAAAGATCTCAATGTAACAAGCATAGGAGGTTTATGATTAGGATCCAACTAAGGCTGAAAATTTGATTAATAGTCAATGGTTGAAAACACCTAGGCCTACTATCTCAAGATGGCCAAAGGGGCTTCCTAGGAGTGATTTCAAAGATGTTAGGGATATGATTACTTTCTTGAGCAGGGTTAAAGGATTGCCCGAGTCATCCCATTTTCAAGAATGGATGTATGAATATATCCGGATCATCAGGAGAAAGAAAGTTCATATTGATTGGGGGACTCAAATCAGTGATGAAATTCATGAGCAGATGATAAATGTGCCAACCACTCTGAAGTTCTACATGACTTCTTATTTGGTGTATGTTGCCGCAGTAATGAGGCAATCTTCGGGGTTGTCTACAAAGGGAAACAAACATTCTATACCTGTGTATGAGTATTTTTATCAGTTAAAATTAAGAGAAACTCTTCATCATCTCAGGAGGGTCACTGATGCCTTCTTTGCACCCCTGTTGTTCAATTTTGATCCAACTCTCAAAAAGAAGAGAATATCGAATGAGGCATACAAAGTGGTTAGTAAAGTTGGGTGTATCTTTTTGCAATTTCCAACTTTCACTTATATTAGAGTAGGTTGCTATTCTTGACATTTGTACATGTTGCCTGGATATCCCTCAGATAAGTGGATACTCATGGAGTTGTGCAATCAGTTGATTTCAGTCCATAAGGAACGCATGAGAATTCACAAACTGGGTTGCAAGTTCCCACTAACAATTGGAAGGTATATTGTTCACAGTGTGCAAAAGGCAAAGTCAGTCTATGCAAAAATCATAACTACCAGAACATACAAATATAGATTTGACTTTGACTATGGGGATGTGAAGAGGAAATTGAAGAAAGATCACTGACATGTCTACCGCTTTGAAGACATATGGACAGATTGCAAGGATGAAGAAGACATCCACAAAATGGACTTTTGTAGGCTAACAGTAGAGAAAATTAGAGAGCTGAGTGTAGCTAATCTACCAGAGGATTTTTAAGATCTTGGTGACATCCTAAACTCTGCTTATGAAGAAGATGAGATTGCTAAGAGACCCTTACCTCTGATTCAATGGTCTAAAAAGGGAAGTATCTCTATCAGGGAAAGGCTTTCCCCCATCTTGCACAACACAATAGAATGGTTGCATAAACACGGTTTCCAAATGAAAGCTTTCAAGACCAAATCAGAAGGAGAAGCATCAGGAGCAGAAACCAGTCAACGGCAAGAACTCCACACAAAGAATAAACAAGCGGCTACTCCTTCTTCCCAAAAAGGTTCTAGAATCAAGTTCACCATTGATAAGAAAGTTACATAGACTGTTGAAGAATAGGAAGCAACAAAATTTGAACCTACACATACATCAAGAAAAGAGCTTGCTTCTGAGGAACAAACTTCTGAAGAAGAAGAGTCGGTAGAAGAACAAACTTCTATAGAAGAAGAGGATTCTGAAAAATATGAAGGAGAAAAATAAGGCAATGAGGAAGAACCTAGGCATGGCGATGAACAATCTCTATCTCCACATGAAAATATTGTCGAAGATCTTCCTCGAACGTCATCGCCTGCTACTTCAAATGTTCCTCATACACCTCCCAATCCTAACACTCCTCCACCTCCTCTCCATACTTCACCTCCTCCCACATTTATCACACATGCAGTGAACATTTCTCTTCCCCCTACAACATCAACCATGCTTGCCACTCCCCCTATAGTTTCAAACACACAAACTATTGGTGTCTTATCAAGCTCTCCTTCATCCATCCCAAGTTTGGCATCTCCATCTTTTGATGTTACATCTGAAGCTGAATTCAAAAAATTTATGAATGCGTCTTTGCCGAGTCAACTTGGTATGCAATCTACTGGAGCAATCATGACAGATATTGCCCTGATTGTTACCATACCAATCATTTCTACAGAAGTAGCTACAACACAAGAGTTGATGGTAAGTCAAGAACCATATACTTCCTCCCTTCCTCCTTGGTTGATCTCTCAAGTATCGAAGCGAAAGAAACAAATGATCTCTCCAGAAGAGCTTGATCTTGAAGAGATAGCCCCTCCAAAAGCCAAGGGGAAGAAAAAGGAAAAATTTCATTCAAGGCTTCATGTTGACAAAACTGGTCATAAGTTTGTAGAGATTGGTCTACCCCTGCGAGAAGAAGGTGATGTTAACATGGAGGACTACACAGTCATGAGAATCCATCTCGGAAAAGTGTCAAATGAAAGTGCAAAGGCAGATGCACAGGTGGTCCTAGAGGCATTAACGGGAAGGCTTGACAAGATGGAACATGCCCAAGATGTGTACAAGGAGAAGGTCAAGCGTTATGCAACTATTTTGATGAAACTAGCAAGCTCTTCAGGAAATGTACAACCTTTGAATATGATAAGCCTTGAGGAACCAGTAGTACAAAAGGTAAAGAAGTTTTCCTCCACGGGTAAGGCGTTGTATGATTTCATTGATGAAATGATAGAACATGGTTCACAGGTTATAACTGTTGCAGATGAGAGGGCCACTCAAATAGCCAAGCTAAAATCAGAGCTCGATAAAGAAGAACGCATACTTTACCAAGAGCAAAAAGAAATGGACAAATGCCTCTCAATTTGGTCACAAATGAAAGAGGCAAAGCTGAGTAAGTTGGTGGAAGTTGGGGTAATTCCCAACAAAGAGAAATATGTGGAGGTAAGAGAATCTCTCAAGCACTACATTCAAGTGATCAAGTCTCTTATCAAAGATATCCACCAAGTAAAAGAAGATGTTGAAGGACATTGTGTTATCCTGGAAGATGAAATTAAGGAGTTACCAGGTAAGCTCATTGATGAAGACCATATTTTCCTCTCGGCCAGTGAACTTTCAAGGATCTACAAGGAAGTCGTCATGAAGCAAGTAGAGGACCAACTTTTCAAAGACCTCCATGCATGCAATTTATGACTTACAACTTTCTCTTGATAATCTCAAGACGTATCTTGATAGATGCAAAAATCTTCACTCATCTGCCAAAAGATCAATCACTAGATTTCACACCATAGTGGATTACATTGTTGGTTCAGATGAGGCATTCATCCTTAAGAAAAAGAAGAGATATGAAGACTTTCACACCCAATACAAGGAACCGTGAAGACTTCTTTTCATCTCCAATGTTAGATAGTTTTTGCTTTCATTTATGCATTTTGTAAATAGTTCTCGACATCTTATATGTCCTTTTGAGAAATGTAAATACATGTAAAAACAAAGATGTTTTCCTATAAAGGTGGATGGCATTTTTGGAATAAGTCAATTAGTTAGGTCAAATTTTCCTAGATTTGCTCCTAGATTCGCTCTTCTGATTTTCCTAAATTTTCTCTCCTCTCCCATCTATAAATATGAGAGGATCCTATTGTAATCTTTATCTTTTATCTTTTGCAACAAAGTGCTGCCCTTTTGAGAACAAAATACATGAAAATTTGTGTTCATCTTTGTATATCTATTTTTATCAATAAAGAAGAAAGTTGCATACCATAATTTGTGTTGGAATCGATTATCTTTTGGATTTGATTGAGATTGGCAGTGATTAGTGATTGAGATCTAAAGGGCTTTGAGTAAATCCATGTAAACTTTGTTTTACACTCTTTTATTCAAATTTATGTTATTTGATTGAATGTTGTTTGTGAACTCTCTACAAGACTTTGTGCTTGTATTTTTTCATGCTATTCGTGTATCTATCGTGGAGTGTGTAGAAGACTTTGTGCTTCTAATACAATGTTGGTTAATATCTCAAAGGGTTTATCGGTGAAAGCTACAGAATGACTTTGTGCCTTCGTGAGTTTTCTTATTTTATCATTTATCTATATTATGTTGGTATTCTTGGTCTTTTCTTTAAGAAGATAAGAATATTAGAATTACTGCTTTGTTTTTAGTTTGAAGTTATATTCAATCGAGAACTCAAAACCATGAAGCATTATAAAACATATTCTCTGAAAAAAGAGAGAGTATGAATGTGACACACCCCCATATCTTAATTGTAGTGTACATTATTGTGAATAATTAGTTTTACTTAGCTTCAATAAGCAGTGAGAAGGGCACCTCCCCTTTCTGAGAGGAGAGATTGTATCTCACACAACTGTGGCTGAAATCTAGTTTTGTAATCTATTAAAGGGATTACATAATTTTCACCCAACAGGTAGGAGGTAAGTTTTCTACAAATTCAATCTTCTTTATCTTTCATTGGGTAAGTTAAAGGTAACAAAAACATCCATATGGTCGGAGATTTCACAAATGACTTTCCAAACTTTATTAGTCTTTCGATGGTTTGCAGGAAAAATATGGACATCAAGATATACATGTTAAGTTATGTCATGTCTAGTTGGAGATGCAAATCCCGCAATTTGATATTTCTCTTGTAGTGACACATTTTGAAAATTCCTTAAAGATTTCAAACAAGGATCGCTTATGTCATATCCTCTTTCCATGTGACTCATGTAATGGGGACCAAAATGCCCAAGCTACAACTCTTCATCTTTTTGTGATCCCCTTTTGCATGCATACCCTTCCCCTTCATCTCCTAAGTCCCTCATGGATCCTGAGTGTGAAGGCACAAGAAAGATCATGAGTCTGTGTAAGTGGTCAAAGTGGTGGGGTACCCTTCTTGGCATGAATCCCTTCTCAATTCCACTTCTCTCTCTATCCTCATTAGAATGTCAAACTTCCCTCTACTTCTACTCCTTCCAACCATCCCTCACTTCCACTATGCTCCTTATCAAAACTTCAAGGTTTTTCATTCCATCATCCCCCATTGCCAATCCCAACCTTCAAACTTCAACATTCTCACCAATTTTGTTGTCCCTCTCCACTTACCACCCTACACGATGAGATTATCATCAATGCACAAAATATTGACACAACTTCATGTAGGCTTCCACTTGGCACTACTATTCATCTCAATATAGTTGAAACTATATTGCATGGATGTCTAGCAAGCCATGTGACAAGGGAGCCAACTACATGAAGTAGATAAGGTTTCAAGCTTGAAGGGAATCCTCACAATTCTCACAAAGATAAGTTGCAAGTTGTAGGGGACCCTCTTCCACACCTTCCAACTCTATTTTCGCTTAGGAGGACACCATGGTTGGCTTGATGTGAAAGAAAATAATGATTTATTGGTACATGAAACCATTCCTATGTACTAGACCTAGGAAAAAAGGCCATTGTGCATATTTTGATGCTCTCTAAGCATCTTAAGGTTGCAAAGACAAATACAAAGCTTATTTTTATACAAACCAGCCAAAAATCTAAATCCAAAAATCATCATGAGCACTTACTACTCTAATGTCCAATTTTGAGAACAAAAGCTCACAGATTTGAGAGGTCAAGGGACAAAAACCCTATAGATCTCATGTTGGAGGATGAAACCCCATTAGCTATCAGTGTGAAGTTATGTAGAGGTCATGTTTGAGCTTTCATGGTGGCCAATAGCGACAACAATTAATCTACATGACACTTATAGTTGTTGTGAGTGTATGTTCGTGTATTGTACAACTACCATAAAGGTGATAATTAGACATTGTGATACCAAATAGGTTTATTCTTTTAAGAGGTAATTTTTAATTAAAGTTCCCTTGTACTTAGGGTTTGTGATTATTGCCATTATTTTCTTTAAAAGGCCTCAACTACTATAACAATGTTGTATACATGTATATAAGGCCCATTTTATAAATGTACATATTTATAGTTTATCTTCTATTGTAAGCCTAGTTCATGATTTAAGCTTTCCATGTAAACCCATGGATGCAAATAATATATTGTGGACTAATTATATTTGTATGAATGTATTGCAAACCTCAAGGTGTATTAAATTTGGATGGTAAGTATGGGTTTATTATTTTAGGGTTAAAATAAGGATGTCTAAAGCATATTAAGGGTGGATAATATTACTAAGTGAATATTAATATATTCTAGGATTTTATAAGGTAGTCTTGTTGTAAGTAAACATTGATACAAATTTAGTGTTTATGTTCCAATTTAAATATTTTTCATCTATTAAAATTGTTTCCCCTAATTCAATCATGGGATCTTATGGTGGTATCAAAGTTGGTTTTTTAGCCATCCATTCCTTGCAATTTTTTTTTTTGGCATGTTGAAATTTTATGCATCCCAATGGTAGGGAAAGTAGGTACCATTTGAGAGAAATAAAAAATAGAAACACCTTGTATGGAATCTAGAGGGTGAAGAAATGTTTAAGAGTTATGTCCTAGAACAAGGTGGTGTGGTAGAAAGGGGAAGGAATGAGAGCCCTAAGATGAGGGTAGAAAAGAAGTTTGACTTGATATTGGGTGTGTTGGCACAAATTCTTAACAAAATGGACAATAATATGAATATACCAAGGCAACATGTTGGTGAAGAAATTACTTCAAGATCCAACAAGCACAATACCACTCCTAGTGATGCCCAAAAATATATCTTGGTTTCATCAACTAGGTATTCCAACCTATGTTCCTCCCTAGAGAAGAAGAGGTTCTTGAAATAGTTCCTAAGACTAAATCCTAAATCCCAGTTATTTATGACATTACATGTTATGTAGAGTACCAAGCCCTTCCAAAGAAGATCAAGGCCGAAATCTTCCACATCAACTTCATGAACTTGAAGAATTCTAGTTGGAATGGCTTCAAGCCTAAACCAAGCTTGTTAGCTACCCCAAGATATATGTGGCATGTTCTAGGAAAACTTACATTCTCCACCTTCGATGGATCCAAAAAATGCACACCTTATGCGCTTGGGTTTAGAATTTGGACACATACTTATCTCTCCAACCCATGAGTAAGAATGAGGGTGTCAAGTTCACTACCTTGCATCTAAAGGGTATTGCACATTAGTGTTGGTTCCATGGATTGATCACTCAAAGATACAACTCCATCAAATCATATAATTATTTTTATAAAATTCTAATTGAAAGGTTTGAGAGAACAAATCCTAAGGTGCACTTTAGGGAGCTAGCTTAGCTCGAGCAATTTGCTTGAGTAGAAAACTATGTGATAAAAGTTTAGAAACCAACTATGATGGTTCCTAATGTTTTATAGAAAAGGTTAATGATGCTCTTCATCAAGAGACTTACTGAATCCCTCAGAGGTTTGGTAAGAGACTTTGACCCACCCTCTCTCTAAGGAGCCTTAGCCCTAAAGATAGTCATGCCAAGGAAAAAAATCCAAAAAGGTCCTCCTCCTAAGAAGAGCTTAGAAAAAAGGTTTAGTGATCTAAGGGTTGCCCTTCAAAATAAGAATTGGAGACAAAGAAAAAATTGAGAAGAAAGAAATTATGTTTCTCCTATAAGGAACCTTGGTCAACTGATCACAAGTGCTTGGGGAAAGAGCAAGTGCACTACATTGAGGTGATCTAGAAAGATGAGTCTGCTAGAGTACTCATGCATTAACTGATAATCAATTAATATTTAATTGACTATTAGTCTAATTAATTTCATGCACTGAAGCTAAACTTAGGAGTTATTTTCTATGTTAACTGAATTGAAATTTTACTAGATTGGGGCATATGCACCAAGATGAGGCACAAAAAGTGGCCAAATGCCAAAAAATGAGCAAAACATGCTCGCATTTTGAAAAAATTCAAATAATGTGCGTGTGTTATTATGAAAGAAAAAAATGTACACATTTTTATGAAAACCAAATACATACATGTTTTATGAAATCAAAATGCATATGCTTTTTGCTCAATAAATTTATAAAAAGAAAAAATATATCATTTTTCTCACTCGTGACCTACATTTTCTGTAACTATTTTCTTCCCCTCAACTCTGCAAAACGGAATGTGTTTTTCCCTTTGCAACCTAGCTTCACAATGCCACGTCGAAGAAGAGGGAAGTGTTGGAAAAACAATGATAGACAACTGAGGGGGGGGTGAATCAATTGTTACAAAAATTGAACTTATTCAACATTAATCAACTTTTAATCTCATATCTGATAGTTAATAGTGCAAGCATAAACCAATAACACATCATAAAGACATGAACACCAATATTTTATATGTGGAAACCCTGTTAGGGGAAAAACCATGGTGGATGTTAGTCCACAAGATTATACCCTGTTAAAAGTATAATGAAGAATGAATAAGGGATGCACTTGCATTAAGGCACACTTCCTAGAGCTCACTGCGCAAAGGGAAGGCTCATTTCCTTACATAAGACAATCAGATTAAATCCATCTAATAAACATGAACTGAGAAATTAGCTTCTTCATAAGCCTGATTACAATTTCGGTTAGGCACAAATACACTTCTTCACACTTCACTCAACCTTCTTCACACTTTGCTCTGTAATCAAATAATCTGATCTTTATTCACACATACACACACCTCTGCACACATACACACATTGAGCATACCAAGCATACAAAAATTCACTCAAACAATCACTCTTATATATTTGTTATACGGATTTACATCAATGACTTTGTCGGCCATAAAACAATGAATAAATTACAAGTTGTCGGCCTCAATACATGAACAAATCTTAATGCGCACCAACCTAAGTCGGTCACAACATAGTAAGGACCTAAATAAACATCCTTTAACATGCTAACCAATAAAATATTAATCCATAAGGATCCGCAACACGTTACCACCATCATGTCGGCCAAGAACATGAACTTGAACACACAAGGAAAATTTCTTTAATCACGAACACGTCGATCAATGCGGATGTACCAAACTAATAGAGAGTGATCTAGGAACATCACTGAACATCTCAGAATCATACGCAATAAACCAACTCATCATAATTGCAATTTCATCTTTCAGAAACACTTGCTACAGTAATAAAATAATTGTAGGAACACAAGACTTCATAACTTCAATTCTTGATGTGTACCACTGAAAATTTTGGACAACATATCGGATAAGCTTAGCAATAAACCCTTTAGTGCATGCCACATGATCATCAACGAGCACAAATTTCCATCACTCTAACCTTCTCAATTTCACTGGTTGCCTACAATATTTTTATTACAATTTTCTCAATATCCTCGACATATACAACTTTCAAAATCACCAATCCTAATAGTGTTGAAATCAATGAACAACACATATCAGAAATACAACTTCAACATCTAACAGTATCCCCCTTTGGCATTGATTGCAACACATGATGTGAAAAAAATACCATCAACTCAACTAACTCTTCTTCAACAATTTCCCCCTTAGATTGTGCACTCTTTTCCTATTTTCTTCTTCCACTTTACTCCTCTCCCATATTTTTCACATTGCTTATCTCCCCCTTTGACATCAATAGAAAAGGTACACATGCTTTGAACCACATATCTGAATCATCTGACTACTCCCCCTGAGTAGAAACCACCACAACATCAATCTGAAACAAGATCTGACTATGATTCCATGAATTGATACAAAGACTTGCATCTTAGTTCAGATTAGGAGGGGAAATTACCCATAACTTGCCTTTGAGATACCTAAAAGTATCCTTAGGCAATGGTTTAGTGAAAATATCTGCAATTTTCTCCTTTGTAGGCACATACTCTAGTCTGACTTCTTTCTCACTTACTTTGTCTCTCAAAAAGTGATACTTGATAGATATATGCTTTGTTTTTTAATGTAACACCAGATTCTTAGAAATGTTTATGGCACTTGAGTTGTCATAGAATATAGTAGTAGGCTCATCGTACTCAACTCTGATATCTCCCAACATCTGTTTCATCCCTAACACTTGGGTACAGTTATTTGTAGCAACAATGTATTATGCCTTAGCAGTAGATAAGGAAATTGAATTTTGCTTTTTACTTAGCCAAGACACCAACTTTTTCCCCAAGAAGAACACACCACCAATTGTGCTCTTCCTTTCATTTGCATCTCCTGCCTAATCCGCATCTGTAAAATCATTTAGAGTAAGATCATCATCCTTTGGATGCCATAACCCAAAGTTAATTGTTCCTTTCAAATATTTGAATATTCTCTTTATTGCAACCACATGTGATTCTTTTGGATCTGCTTGATCTAGCAACCATGCACACAACATTCATAATGTCTGGTCTTGTTTGAGTTAAATATAGCAATCTACCAATCATTGATCTATATCTTGTTTGATTAGCTTTAGGAGAATCATCATTCTATGTTAGCTTACATCCAATTACCATGGGTGTACCAACTGGCTTTGAGTCTTCCATGCCAAACCTTTTCAGTAACTCTTTCACATACTTGGACTAAGATATAAAGATTACATCATCTAACCGAGTAATTTGAAATCCTAAAAATAATTTCAGCTCTCCTATCATTGACATTTCAAATTCACTTTTCATTTCATTAACAAATTTCATGCATAGGTCATCATTACCTTCGAAACTAATGTCATCAACAAAGACTTCAATGATCAACTCTTTATCCTGATCCAACTTGAAATACAAATTGCTATCAATAGTACCTTTATTGAATCCAAGCTTTAACAAGTATTTGTCCAGTCTAGCATACCAAGCTCTAGGGGCTTGTTTGAATCCATATAGTGCCTTCTTCAATCGACACACCATGTCCTTTTCATCAGTTAATTGAAATCCATCTGATTGCTCAACATAGACTTCTTCTTCTAGTTCACCATTCAGAAATGTTGACTTCACATCCATTTGATAGACCTTGCAGTTCTTGAATGTAGCATAAGCAAGAAATAACCTTACAACTTCAATTCTAGAAATAAGGGCAAAGGTTTCTTCAAAATCAATACCTTACATCTGTGAGTATCCTTTACATACCAGTCTTGCTTTGTTTATGATTACTTCACCTTGTTCATTCAACTTATTCTGAAAAACCCATTTAGTTCCAATCACATTTTTGTCTTGAGGTCTAGGAAAAAGAATCCATGTATCATTCTTCTTTATCTGCATTAGTTCTTCCTTCATTGCTTCCATCCAATGTTCATCTTTACATGCATCTTCACTAATATTTCTAGGCTCAATCTTGGATATCAGACAATATTCTTCTGCAATCCTTCTTCTGGTCTGTACACCTTTGTTCTTATCTCCTATGATTTAACTTTCAGAATGACTTCTCTTTACATACTTTGGGGTTTTATGTTCTTTTGTTCTTTATTCTGCATTTCTATTGTCTTCTTCTTCTAAACTTTCTTGATTCACTGGCACAATTTTGATTTGATTATGTGTCTATGCATTCTTTCCTTTCTTAGTTCTATCTTGTTGATCATCCAAATCATATCCGTAGTACCTGTATGATCTTTCAATATCTTCATCAACTCCAAAATTTTCACTTTCAACCATCTTCTTCAATCTTTTATTGTGGCACTGGTAGGCTTTTCTCTTAGTAGAATAACCCATAAAGATTCCTTCATCACTTCTAGCTTCAAATTTTCCAATATCTTCATCTCTCTTAATATAACATAGCTTAAATATTTTGAAATACTTAACAGTAGGCTTATAACCAAACCGTAGCTCAAAAGGATTCTTACCAAAATTACCATTGACATTAACTCGGTTGATAGTGTATACTGCAGTGCTTACAACTTCTCTCTAGTAGGTATGAGCAACATTACCTTCCAACATCATAGTTCTGGTAGCATCTAAAATTGTTATGTTCTTTCTCTTAACAACTCTATTCTATTATGGGGTATGGGGAGCAGATAACTGTCTTTTTATTCCATGCTCTTCACAAAATGAATTGAACTCCCTAGAAGTGAATTCACCACCTCTATCTGATCTCAAACATTTGATCTTTAAACCTATCTCAGTTTCTTCCATAGCCTTGAAGCTTTTGAATTTCTCTAATGCCTCATGTTTTTCTCTTAAGAAAGCAACCCAAACCATTCTAGAATAATCATCAATAAGCAACATAAAGTACCTTTCTCCTTGTAGAATTTTGACTCTGGAGAGACCACATAGATTAGTATGTACCAAATCCAGTACTCCATTTGAGTGATGTTGTTTGCTCCAAATGAGATTCTTATCTATTTTCCCATCTTACATTCCTTACATATAATGTTAGTAGGCTTCACTAACTTAGGTAGATCTCTGACTGCTTGTGTGGAGCTTATTTTAACAATGTTATCAAAATTCACATGACACAACCTTCTATGCCATAACCAACTTACATCAACTTGAGTAATAAAAAAAATTCACTGGCAACATTCAAGTGAAAAATATTACCTCTTGTCTTTGTACCTAAATCAATCACATTTCCTGAGCTTCCTAGTATTCTGCACTTACCATCCTTGAATTGAAGATTATAGCCTTTATCAACCATTTGTCCAACACTCAAAAATTTGTGTTTCAAGCCTTTAACATATAAAACATCATCAGTATTGCATTTACCTCCAAGAGAAATTGTGCCTCTGCCACAAATCACACCAACATTATTATCTCTAAATCTTACAATACCACCATCATATTTATCTAAACTTAGAAATTTTCTTTTGTCACCAGTCATATGATGTGAGAATTCACAGATGATCACCCACTCATCCTTCTCATCAATCTTGGTTGCAAGAGATTTTTCAATATTCTGACTACTAGTTGATTCAGTGGACACCAAATTGTTTTCCTTGATAGAAATGAATATCCATTCTTCTTCATTTCCAGTTTCTTTATTAGATTCATCATCAGTTACACCTTCTTCAACATAATAACATTTATTCTGAAATCTAGTCTTCTCAGGTTTGTACTTAGAAACTCTTTCAGGACATCTTGATGCAAAATGGCCTATTTTACTAAAAGAGATACACTTAATATGTAACTTTCCTTTGTAATTACCTTGTCCTCTAGCTTCTCTTTTCAAATCAATGCTTCCAATTCTTCTAGCTCTCTTTCTTCATCTTCAATCAATTTCATTTCTTCTTCATACTTGAATGTTTTCTTGGAACTCTCTCTCGGATTATATCTATGTTGGATTTTTCTGGATATAGTAGCTTTGAATGTAGATTCTGTCTTAGGTGAAGATTCACCAAATTCACTCAACTCAAAGGCAGCTAGTTTATCTCTTGTCACTTTTGTTACTGTCCTGAGCTCGTCAATAGCATGAGCTTTTGTTTTGTAAGAAGTAGGCATAGATCTAAGTATCTTGGCCACAATCTCTTCTTCATCCAAGGTTCCATTGAGACATCTAATGTCCATCACTAATTCATTTACCTTTTTCAAGAAGGAAAATATGTTTTCATCTCCACTCATCTTCATGTTCTCCCACTTGCCTTTCAGACTTTGTAGCTTAGCACTTTTCACTAGTACATCTCCTTCATACAATGTTTCCAACTTTTTCCAAATCTCATATGCAGTCTTCAATCCTATCACATTTGTCATCTCAAAATCTGTAAAAGCACTCAATAATGCTTTTATAGCCCTAGTATTAATTTCTGCATGCTTGATCTCATCTTCAAAGGAGGGACCATTTCGAGGAATAGTATATGCATTGTGTGTAATCTTCCAAAAAGGCTCACCAATGTACTTCAAATGAAAATCCATTCTGAATTTCCATAGAGAGTAGTTTGTACCATTGAATCTAGGACTATCCTTCTTGTATGATGCCATCTCGGATCACCTCAAGTTGTTAGGATTCTTTAGAGGAACTAGCTCTAATACCAATTGTTGGAAAAACAAGGATAGACAACTGAGAGTGGGGCGCGGGGGTGAATCAATAATTACAAAAGTTGAACTTATTCAACATTAATCAACTTTTGATCTTAGATCTGATAGTTAATAGTGCAAGCATAAAAAATGACACATCAAAAACACATGAACAACAAGATATTATATGTGGAAACCCTGTTAGGGGAAAAACCACGGTGGATGTTAGTCCACTTGATTATACCCTGTTAAAAGTATAATGAAGAATGAATAAGGAATGCACTTGCATTTAGGCACACTTCCTAGAGCTCACTGCTCAAAGGGAAGGCTCATTTTCTTACATAAAACAATGGGATTAAATCCATCTGATGAACATGAATTGAGAAACTAGCTTCTTCATAAGCCTGATTACAGTTTCAATTAGGCACATATACACTTCTTCACACTTCACTCAACCTTCTTCACACTCTGCTTTGTAATCAAATGATCTGATATTTATTCACACATACACACACCTCTCCACACATACACACATTGAGCATACCAAGCATACATAAATTTTCTCAAACAATCACTCTTATATATCCGCTATATGGATTTACATCAATGACTCTGTCGGCCACAAGATAATGAATAAATTACAAATTGTTGGCCACAATACATGAACAAATCTTAATGCGCACCAACCTAAGTCAATCACAACATAGTAAGGACCTAAATCAACATCCTCAAACATGCTAACCAATAAAATATTAATCCATAAGGATCCACAACACACTACCACCATCATGTCGGCCAAGAACATGAACTTGAACACACAAGGAAAATTTCTTCAATCACGAACAAGTCAATCAATGTGGGCATACCAAACTAATAGAGAATGATCTAGGAACATCACTAAACATCTCAAAATCATACACAACAACCCAATTCATCAAAATTGCAATTTCATCTTTCAGAAACACTTGCTATAGTAAAAAATAATTATAGGAACACAAGACTTCATAACATTCAATTCTTGATGTGTACCACTAAAAATTCCAGACAACATACCAGATAAGATTAGAAATAAACCCTTTAGTGCGCGCCACCTGATCATCAACGAGCACAACTTTCCATCACTCTGACCTTCTCAGCTTCACTGACTGCCTGGAATATTTTTATTATAATTTTCTCAATATCCTCAACATATACAACTTTCAGAATCACCAATGCAACCACATATCAACAATACAACTTCAACATCTAACATGAAGTGATTTTTTTTGCATTAGAATTAGATTTTGTTTGCATTAGAAAAATGGATTATTTTTTTTTCAATTTCATGTTTTTTTGAATTATATAACAAATCATGTAAACCTTGATCCATAATCAATTTTAAATGATGAATTTCCTAAAGAAAATCCTAGGATGCTTGACCCTCCTCCTACCCTTCCAAAAAACCCTAGACAAAGCCAAGAGGATTTGTTAGCATCACCAATCCCTTATCCCAGCATTGGAAACCATGATGATGAATGTTGACACAATCACAAATCAAATAAATCAATATAAAACTTATAAAATTCATGTCATCAATACTGTGCAACAAAATTATCCTACGATGAAGTGAAAAAGAAAGACATAAGCAAAGAAAGCATATGTCTTATTTTTACAGATCCTAGAACCAATGAACCTATCTTTGAATTCGAAGAGGTTTCCAATACATTGGTGTAATCATGATGAGATAAGAAATAATTTTTGGGATATGTGGTGGATGGTATTTGACCAAACTCCATGTAATAATTATGAGGTGTTGCTATATTTTCTAAGAAAACTATACTGTGAGTTTATCCTTTATCAAATTCCCAATTATTTTGATATGAGGATGTTTCAAGGTGAAGGTGGAGGCTCTACCCAAAATAGACCAAGAGCTCATCGAGTAGATAACCATGCACATCAAAGAACACTAGCACAAAGGCATATTTTTCATGCGATGGTTTCAGTAGCCATCAGGAGGAGTATGGAGGTGCAAACCCTCCATTTAGTTGCTAGCTTGATAGACACCATTATAGAGCATGGAACACAAATATCCTAGCCTTTTTCCTCATAGGATGATGCAACAACTCAACCATCTAGCTCTAGTGCCCCTATCTTTCATGTATGCCCAAATTATTGTAATATATGCTTGAGGAGAGATAGTGATGCAATGGTTGTAGATGGTTCCACCTCCCATGTGTGTACTCATTGTTCGTATAGATGTCATGGGAGTAGTGGAGGTCATCAGGGCAGTGCATCAAATAATGCATTGATGATAGATGAGTTGTTGAATGAAGTGTATGCTAATCAAATACAATACAGGTATTTTGATTTGAATTTATAACATTTTATCTATTAAATACTTAAAAATTATAAATGTAAATAGATTTTTAATTATAGAATTGAATTAAACTGATGCAAAAATTATGCATTTTAGGGTGTAATGACAGATTTTTGTACATCATCGAGTATTCTTGCAACAACTTGTACACTTGCATTTGTATGAGAGGCGAAATTTGTATAATATATCAAAATAAAATAATACTTTCTATTCAAAATAATGTTTACTAATTTAAAATACAATTTTTTATTAAATAGGTGGGCATCACATCACCATCTAGTACACATGTTGCCATGGATGATTATGACATTGGATTTACATAGGTAGAGTATAACACATTTAAGTTTGTTTTTTCAAATTTCAAATTTTTTGTTTATATATATCTATGAAAATTTGAGTTTGTTCTATTATTTTTTGTTTAGTTGATGAATACAATAGACACACCTCCTAGCATAAGAGAAAAATTGGAAGTTGGTCTCAGTGCAAAAATTTTATCATCAATGTCCTTAACTCAAGTATGAGTATGAATATATATGTTTAATAATGTTTATATTGTGTCAATTGATATTAGTATACTTATCAAAAATAATTGATAAATATGTCTTTATTATGTTATAGATGGATGTAAACACCCTTGTGTGAGGACAAACATCACTTGATGATGTCGAGTGTTGTAGGAAAGAAGAATTAGAATACCAGTATTCTATAAGTGTGTTTATAATGTATGTATCATTTTAAATATTTTTATAGTTTTTAACTTTGGCATAGTATCCAATTTTATATTTCGTATGGGGCTACAAAACACTAAGGAGTGTTGGAGATCAAAATGATGAAAGACACTGACTGTTAGCAGTAATCAAAGTTCAATTAGTTGGGCTAAAAGAGGCCCAATGTTTTATGAATAGTGTTTAATATTCATATATGAACATATTTTGTATGCCTATACATGGCACATAGATAACATTTTTTGTGTAGCTATATGTATCAATGATATTTTGTAGAATGAGAGACAATACATTGGCCTCATGGCGTTATATGAAATTTTGTGCACCATCATGATGGTATTGTATGATATTTTGATCACATTTTGTGTGCCCTCACAATGGCATTGTATGATATTTTTATGACATTTTGTACGACCTCATGGCCTTATGAAGAATTAAATATTTTGTGTAAATTGGTAGCTTAAATGGTTTAAAATGTTCTCATAATTTACTAAGCCCCAAGCGGTTTATGTATGAATCATATCCCATATCCAAATTTTAATTTTTTAATCTAATTGACTATTATGTCACAACAAGTTAACTACAACATCAAATTCATCACCTTATCAAAAACAAATAATTAATAAAGACAAATATTCCCAATAAATATTGATCTAAAAATTATATGTCGCAAGAATGAAGGTGTTGTCATTGATATTAGCTAGTCAATTGGTTATCAACTAGTTTTTGTTGTCATTGATGTCATGGATGCAGGTTATTGGCTATATATGTTGAGGATATTGAGAAAATTGTAATGAAGAAAGGTTTCAGTTGTTCAGTGGTTGCTCTGGGTTTTGCTTCTATGTTTGTGTGATTTAGATATGTTGATCATGGTTGTTGGAAGCTGCTATATCTAGTTTTTGGGCTTTTGATTCATTGTACAGTGCGAGTTATGTTCACCAATTGTGAACTGTGGTTTTCTGTGAATCTGGATGAGGTTCGAGAGAAATGTTATTGGTCTGAATTTCTTTTTGGTTGAGACTTATGACTTGGGGTTCTAGAGTTAAGCTATTATGATTGTGTTGAAGACAATTTTGGTGTTTGGAAGGATTGGATCATGCTAAAAGTTGTGTGTGCTTAATTGTTCTATGTGTTTTACACTGGTTTGGCCGACCTTGTGTTGAACACTACTTTCGAAGTTGATGAAGTATATTGGGACTTATTTGAGTCGTCATCAAGCATGTGTTTGGGTTTCCCTCATTCTAATTCCACCCTAGGATGTTTTGGCATCAACCTAATTTGAATTTAATGATGTATGGTTGACTTTAGATATGTTTCAAAGTTGTATATGGTATCAATATAGGTCGAGTTAGGGATGAATGTGGTACAAGAGATAAGTGCAAAGAAATAGAGCAGATAGATGTGAAATAGTGTGTATGTGATACGAGTGTGGCAGATCAGTGCAAATTCTAAATTTTGAGTTTCTAGATACAATGAGTTGAAGGTGTAATCTATCATTCATGCATATCTGCAAGTGGTTGAGTGAATTATGGTGGAAATCTCTATTGCATTGAGATTGTCTTCTCTCTGTAACATATATCTTCTATCTTCTTTATATCTTTGTGGTAGTGAGCCCTCTAGGTGGTTAACCCTTGTTGGAAAATGAGTCTTGATCTGGACAGTTAGTCCTATTTTGGAAATGAGCCTTTTCTGGTAGTGAGCCTTTCTAATCGGTTTTGATATTCTTTATATTGTGATCTAATCCTCATTGTGGTTTTTCCCTTATTGGGTTTTCCACATAAACCTGGTGTTCTTGTGTATGTGTGATTCTTTTCAGTTTCTGCACTTGCACTTAATGTTTAATCATTTTAGCAGAGTTAAGGATTTGTGATTGATCTAAGTTTCAGTGAAAGTTTTTAAGGATTAAAATTTACTACAGCTGACTCACCCCCCTCTTAGTTGTCTTGTTCAAAAATTGGTATCAGAGCTTGGTTCCTTAGAGAAGAGCTTAACCACTTACGGAAGATCCCAAATGGTAGAGAAAATCACTTATGAGTATTTGAAGTTCGATGAAACTAATTATGCTATCTGGAAAATACTAATGGAAGAATATTTGGAGAATTGTGGATATGATGTTGAGAAAGCTTACAAGACTATTTACTCCTCCTGCTAATGTTCCAAGTACAATTGATGAAATCAAGGAACATGAAGTGAACAATAAGGTGAAGTTCATTTTGAAGAATAGTCTTACACATTCTGAGTTGATTAAAGTTCAAAATTTGAAGACTACTAAATAATTTTTGGATGATTTAGAAAAGGTGCATGAAGGAGATGAAAGGGTCAAAGAGGCAAAGTTGTAGAATTTGGAGACATATTTTGAGCTTCTACATATGTTTGAATATGAGGATGCTAAATCCTATGTACAAAGATTGGATGGGGTAATGCAAGGACTTGGTGGTACAATAGATGAATCTAGGATTGTAAAAAAGATTCTTGGAACTCTCCCTGATTCTTATAGTGAAAATGTATGTGTTATTGAAGAACATATAGACTACAAGAATTACACTAAAGATCAATTATTGGGAACTCTGACATCTTATGAGATGAGAAATCCAAATTTGAGAAATGGACCCAAATCAGAAACTACTTTTAAGGCTCCAAGGGCTGAAAATCCTGATGAAGAAAATCTTGATGAAGTGGAAGCTAACTTTGTGAGAAGGATGAAGAAAGGCTCTGATAAGTACGAAGGTAAGTTGCCCTTTAAATTCTTTAGTTGTGGATGAATAGGTCATTATGCTTTGGGATGTACAGAAAGAGCTAAGAGGACTAAACAAAGATTTAACAAAGAAAAAAAAGGTAAGAAGATCAAAAGAGCATATTATTTGAATGAAGATGATAGTATTTCTGATGAGGAATTTGATTATGGAGATCTTGATGATAATGAATGCTTGTTCTTGGCTATGAAAGATGAACCTACTTTTACTAATTTTGAGAACCAAGTGAAGGAATGCCCTCTAGAGAAGGAGAAAAGTGAAGGTACTATAATTTATGCCCTACATGCTAAACAAGAAAATAACTATTAGGTTGTTGATAGTGGTTGTTCACATCACATGACTAGTGATAAGAGTAAGTTTGTTAAACTTGAAAAATATGATGGAGGCTTAGTTAGTTTGGAGATGATATTGGTGCTAAGATTTGTGGGATAGGTTCAGTAAGTTTTGATGGAAAGCATAATACTAATGATGTGTACTATGTTAAGGGCTTAAGGCATAATATTTTGAGTGTTAGACAAATGTGCAGTAAAGGATATAGTATTTAAGGATGAGAGATGTGAAATTAGAAAAGACTCTGGAACAATGATTACAACAGGAAATAAATTTGAAGGAAATATATATCAAATTAAGGGTGCTGATGGATGATGCTTTATGACTCAAATTAATGCCAGTTGGTTATGGCATCAGAGAATATGTTATATGAATTTTGATAATCTAGAAAGGATTGGTGCAGTACAAACTGTGAGAGCTTTACCAAGGATTATAAAGCCTATTAATGCTATTTACAAGAATTGTTAGTTTGGGAAGCAAGCAAGAAATTATTTTAAATCAAATGAACAATCCACTACTGGACTACTAGATTTAATTCATATAGATCTTTGTAGTCCTACAACAATGAGAATTCTACAAAGTGAAAGGTATTTTATGCTTTTGATTGATGATTACTCTAGGTATACATGGGTTACATTTCTTAAAGAAAATCTGATGCATTAGATAGATTCAAGACATTAAAAGCTATGGTTGAGAATAAAGTAAATTTGAGGATAGAATGTTTAAGGTCTAATAGAGGTAGTGAATTCACCTCCCATGAGTTTAATATATTTTGTGAAGTTCATGGAATAAAATGACAGTTATCTGCTCTAAGAACTCCTCAATAGAATGGAGTTGTTGAAAGAAAGAATATAATAATTCAAGAAGCTGCTAGATCAATGACTAAAAATTTGTATATCTTCAAGATTCGATTGTGTTCAATTTTTTTGCATCGACATTTCAGATCATACTCCGTGATCCAACATTAGGATGAAAGAGAGCAAGAGGAGAAGAAATGGATAATTATAGACTTAGACAAGATAAAAAGTAGAGAGGAGGGGAGGTTACATGTAGAAATAGGACAAAAATAGAGATAAGGGAGAAAATAAACAAAAAGTAGAATAATTAAAAAGAAAACCCCACTTGAAAAAAGAAAGGATAAACAATAAATGAAAAAACAAAAAACCTCAACTTGAAGAAAAATAAAATAAATCTAAAATAAAAAGAAAGAAATGAGAAACAAGAAAAGAAAGAAAAAAGAAGAAGCACCCTCCCAGAATACACACACAAACACCCACCCACACACACGCAAACATAAAAAATGATAATAATAAAGGAACCTCGAAACTTAAGAGAAAAAAAAAGCAATGGGAAAAAACAAAAGAATAAAAGAAAATAAAAAAAATCAAAAAGAGGAAAGACACAAAAAGAGCCAAAAGGAAGTAAATAAAAAGATAGTGAAGGTGAAAAGAAGCAAATAAAAATGAAAAAAAAAAAGAAGAAAAGACAAGACAAAATACAATGAAGAAAAAAATGAGAGAAGAAAAACAACATACATGACTAATGAATATATATATATATATATATATATATATATATATAACCTAAAAAAAAGGGAATGAATAAACCAAAGAAAGGAAAAACAAGAAAACAAAATAATAAAAGAAAACATAAATTCAAAAATAAATAAAAATAAAAAGAAGATAAAAGAAAAAATGAATAGAGAAGGAATGGAAAAAGATAAAGTAAAAATTGCCTAGAAAGAAATAAATGAAAAGATAAAAGAAAAACAATGCACTAAGTAAATCACGAAAGAAAAGAAAAAAACCACATAAAAGAATATATATATATATATATATATACATAAAAGAATATATATATAAGAGACATGAATAAACACCATAAAGAAAATTAGGAAGATAAAAGAAAAAAGAAAAAAAGGAATAGAAATATTCAAATATATATATATATATAGATAAATATAAAATCAAGAGAATGATAACTCCAGAAAAGAGGAATAGTACTGAGGCTATTCTACCAGAATTTTACTGGAGAGAAGCTATTCACACTATTGGTTATGTGTTCAATCGAGTTCAAGCAAGAGCAAATAGTACAAAGATCCCCTATGAGCTATAGTGTGGAAGAATTCCTATTGTTAAGTATTTCAAGGTATTTGGAAGCAAATGTTATATTAGACGGGATGACGGAAATTTAGAGAAGTTTGATGCTACAAGTGATAAAGGTATTTTTCTTGGATATTCTACTAAAAGCATAGCTTACATATGTTTCAATAAAAGACTGAGAAAGATTGTAGAAAGCGCAAATGTCAAGGTTGATGAAGCAATGAAGAATTCAATTGATGTTGATGGATATGTATCTGATGAAACTGATTGCTTAAGGATTGAAGAAGTTGTGGAAGAACAAGAGAAGGATGAGAAAGAGAAGTAGAATTAAGAAGAAGAAGCTCTTGTGGTGTCCCATAAGACACCTAAGTATGTATAAAAAAATCATTCAGAAAATTAGATAATTGGAGACAAGACAAAAGGAGTACTAACAAGAATTAGAGTTGTTGCAGGTGAGATAAATTTGTGTTTGCTTTCTAAGATTGAACCAAAGACTATAAGTGAAGCATGTGGAGATGAGCATTGGATGGAAGCTATGAAAGAAGAACTTATGCAGATTGAGAAGAATCAAACTTGGGAATTGGTCCCTGGACCAAAAGACAAAAACATTATTGGATCAAAGTGGGTATTTTGAAATAAGTTGAATGAGAATGGAGAAGTGGTCAGAAATAAAGCAAGACTCCTGTGTAAGGGGTACTCACAAGTAGAAGGCATATATTTTTGGGAGACTTTTGCTCTGGTGGAAAGAATGGAAGCTATCAAGATGTTCTTAAAATTTGCTGCTCATAAAGATTTCAAGGTCTATTAGTTGGATGTTAAGTCTACATTTTTGAATGGTGAGCTAGAAGAAGATGTCTACATGGAACAACTGGAAGGATTTCAATTTTTAGATCAACCAGATATGGTCTTCTGGTTGAAGAAAGCTTTATATGGATTCAAGCAAGCTCTTAGAGCTTGGTATGCAAGGTTAGATAGGTACTTGATTCAACAAGGTTTTAACAAAGGTATGACAAATAGTAATCTATATTTTAAAATTGAAAATGACAAAATCTTGATTGTGGTTGTATATGTTGATGACATTATCTTTGGAGGAAATGAAACTATGTGTAAGATGTTTGTGGAAGAAATGCAAAAAGAATTTGAGATTTCCATGTTTGGTGAGATGAATTTCTTTCTTGGCCTACAAATTAATCAAATAGAGAAAGGGATTTTTATTTCACAGTCTAAGTATGTGAAAGAGATATTGAAGAAGTTTGGGATGGATGGTTCCAAACTAGTAAGCACTCCTATGGTGATTGGTTGCAAATTAGGAAAAGATGATGTTTCACCTAAGGTTGATCAGAGAAAATATAGATCTATGATTGGTGGACTATTGTATTTGACTGCTACTAGACCGAATATTATGCATGTTGTTTGTCTTGTGGCTAAATTTCAAGAAGATCCTAAGGAAATACATGTTGTTGATGTTAAAATAATATTCAGATATTTGAATGGCACTTTGGATTATGGCTTATGGTATCCAAGGGATATTGAATTCACACTAAGTGCTCATACAAATGTGAATTGGGTTGGATGTGTAGATGATTGAAAAATAACAAGTGGTGGTGCATTCTTTCTTGGTTGCAGATTGGTGGCATGGTTGAGTAAAAAGAAAGATTCAGTTTCCTTATCTATTGCTAAAGTTGAGTATATTACTGTTGCATCTTGTTGTACACAAATTTTATGGATGAAACAAACATTGAAAGAGTATTATTTTCTTAATGTCAAAGGGGAAATCAATGTAAAATATCCCTTGCCTTTGCAATTGATGTCAAAGCGGGAGATAATGAGGAATGAGGAAAATGTGAAAAAAAAAGATTATCTACTAAGGGGGAGAAATAAAAAGCAAAATCACGAAAAGCGTGTTCAAATCTAGTGTGTTGTCTTTGATGTTTTTTCACATAATGTGTTGCCATCAATGACAAAGGGGGAGATTGATGCAACAATGAAGGTGTTGTCATTAATGTCAACTGGTCAATTGGTTATCAACTGGTTGTTGTCATTAATGTCATGGATGCAAGTTATTGGCTGTATATGTCAAGGATATTGAGAAAATTGTAATGAAGAAAGGTTTTAGGTGTTTAGTGGTTGCTCCAGGTTTGTGTGGTTCAGATATGTTGATCATGGTTTTTGGAAGCTATTATATCTAGTTTTTGGGCTTCTAATTCATTGTACAATGCAAGTTATGTTCACTAGTTGTGAATTGTGGTTTTCTGTGTATCTAGTTAAGGTTTGAGAGAAATTTCATTGGTCTAGATTTATTTTTGGTCGAGTCTTATAACTTGTGGTTCTAGAGTTAATTTGTTATGATCGTGTTGAAGATAATTTTGGTGTCTAGAAGGATTGGATTGTGTTAAGAGTTGTGTGTGCTTAATTGTTCTATGTGTTTTACATTGGTTTGGTTGACCTTATGTTGAACACTAATTTTGAAGTTGATGAAGCGTGTTGGGACTTATTTGAGTCCTCATCAAGTATGTGTTTGGGTCACCCTCATTCTAATTCCACCCTAGGATGTTTTTGGTTCCGACCTAATTTGAATTTAATGATGGATGGCTGAATTTGGATATGTTTCAAAGCTGAAGATGGTATAAATATAGGATGAGTTAGTGGTGAATGTGGTACAAGATACAAGTGCAAAGAAATAGAGTAGATATATGTGAAATAAATGTGAAACAATGTGTATGTGATGCGAGTGTGGAAAATTAGTGCAAACTCTAAATATTGAGTTTCCAGATGTAGTGAGGTGAAGGTGTACTCTATCATTCATGCATGTCTGCAAGTGGTTAAGTGAATTGTGGTGAAAATATCTATTGCATTGATATTGTATTCTCTCTATAACATATCTCTCCTATCTTCTTTGTATCTATGTGGCAGTGAGCCCTCTAAGTGGTTAACCCTTGTTGGATAGTGAGTCCTGATCCAAACAATTAGTCCTATTTTGGTAGTGAGCCTTTTATGGCAGTGAGCTTTTATTATCAATTTTGATATTATTTATATTGTGAGATAATAATCACCATGGTTTTTCCCTTATTAGGTTTTCCACATAAATCTAGTGTTCTTGTGTATGTGTGATGCTTTTCAGTTTTTGCACTTGCACTTAATGTTTAATCATTTTAGTAGAGTTAAGGATTTATGATTGATCTAAGTTCTAGTGAATTTTTTTAAGGATTAAAATTTTCTACAACTAATTCACCCCCCATCAGTTGTATTTTTCAACATTATATTTATATAGTGCAATCCAAGAAAGATAATAATGAATAATTTAATAGTAATGTATTGAAATTTTAAATATTATTTACCAAAATTCAAATTATCGACCACTAGATGATAAACATATCTTATGTTCTTTAGGGCTGTCCTACATTCTTTAGTATTGTCCTACATTCATTAGGACTGACTTGTGTTCATTAGAACAAACCTAGGTTCATTAGGATCTCCTAGGTTTACTAGGATTTTACTACATTCATTATCAAATAATTATTAACACTTATATTTTTTTGTGTTAACCTACAGGGTCATGTAGGATAAATCCACAATAACCTCTCCCACATTTTGAAGACTCTAATCCATTTGATCGTGCTGGCAAGTTTTCAAATGTTGCAAATACTATCAAACACATTCAATAAAAAGTTGTAATGTTGCATAAATTTCGCATTGTTTATCATGGGCCTAAATTGTTAGCTCCAACACGTCTAGGTGGGTGGGTTTATGTTATGAAATTTCTTGTTTTACACCCCAGCACATTGGATCGTTCCAAGCTACATTGTACCGAAACTTTCTCTTAAGAGCCCTAAATGCTGAAAAGGAAAACTTTGATGAATTTTTTATCAAAAACTCTAGAACTTAAAAAATATTTTATCTGAAGTTATAGGGTCACGTAGAGTCCCTCTATAATAACCCCTCTCACTTTTTCAAGACTCCAATCCATTTAATTATGGTGGATTGTTTTCAAATGTCACAAAAGTTGTCAAACACATTTAATTAAACGTTGTAATGTTGCATAACTTTCATTTTTTTATTATTATCATGGGATCGAACCATCAGCTCCAAAATATTTGAGTGGGTGGTTTTATGGTAGGCAAGGTCTTGTTTTGCACCCCAAGATGTCAGATGGTTCTAGGCTACATTGTACCGACACTTTCTTTTAAGAGCCCTAAATGCCAAAAAGTGGCAAACTTTGACAAGATTTTTCTCAGAAACTATGGCACTTACAAATGTTTTGTCTAAATTATAGGGTCACATAGGATCCCTCTACAAAAATTCTTAGTTTTTCATATCTCCAATCTATTTGGTTGTAGTGACAACTTTTCACACATTGAAAAAAGTGTCAAATGCTCTAAATGAAAAGTTTCAATGTTGCATAACTTTCATTCATCATGCAACCAAACCAATAATGCCAACACGTCCGAGTGGGTGATTAAAAATTCTAGGGAAGGTCTTTTTTTGCACCCCATCATGTCAAATAGTGGTAGGTTACATTGTATCGATGCTTTCTTTTAAGAGCCATAAATGCCAAAAAGTGGAAAACTTTGACAAGATGTTTCTCAAAAATCATGATACTTACAAATGTTTTTTCTAAAGGTATAGGTTCATGTAGGGACCCTATACAATAACCTCTCTCAATTTTTCATATCTCCAATCCATTTGGTCATGGTGACGAATTTTCACACATTGAAAAAAGTGTCAAATGCACTCAATGAAAAGTTACAATGTTGAATAACTTTCATTCCACTCATCATGTGGCCAAACTGACAATGCCAACACATTAAGGTGGGAAATTTTATGCTAGGAAAGGTCTTATTTCACACCTCGACATGCCGAATAGCTCCAAGCTACATTGTATCGACGCTTTCTCTTAAGAGCCATAAATACCAAAAAGTGGCAAACTTTGATGAGTTGTTTCTCGGAAAATGTGGCAATTAAATTTTTTATGTCTTAAGGTATAAGTCATGTAGGATCCCTCTACAATAATGTCTCAATTTTTCATATCTCCAATCCATTTTGGTGTGGTGACAATTTTGCGTATGTTGAAAAAAGTGTCAAATGCATTCAATGAAAAGTTGCAATGTTGCATAAATTTTGTTATGTTTATCATGGGTCCAAACCGCCAACTCCAACATGTTCATGTGGCTAGGTTTATGTTAGGAAAGGTCATGTTTTGCACCCCAGCATGTTGAATCACTATAGGAGAACCTCTCTCAGTTTTTCATATCTCCAATCCATTTGGTCATGGTGGCATTTTTTTGTACATTGAAAAAAGCGTCAAATGCATTCAATGAAAAGTTGTAATGTTGCATAAATTTTGTTCCATTTATCATGGGCCCGAACCATCAACTCCAACAATTCTAGGTGGTTGATTTTATGTTAGGAAAGGTCATGTTTTTCACCCCAACATGTCAAATCGTTCCAGGTTACATTGTACCAACACTTTCTCTTAAGAGCCTTAAATTCCAAAAAGTGGCGACCTTTGACGAGTTATTTCTTAGAAACCTTAGTAATTGAAAGTGTTTTGTCTAAAGGTACAAGGAAATGTAGGGTCCCTCTACAATAACCTCTCTTATTTTTTCATATCTCCAATCCATTTGGTCGTGGTGAAGTTTTTTTTATTGCCCCAAAAATTGTCAAACACATTCAATGAAAATTCGTAATGTTGCATAAATTTTGTTCCATTTATAGTGGGCCTGAACCGTCAGCTCCAACATGTCTAGGTGGGTGTTTTTATGCTAAGAAAGGTCTTGTTTAGTACCCTATCATTTCAGATCATTCTAGGCTACATTGTACTAGTGCTTTCTCTTAAGAGCCTTAAATGGAAAAAAGTGGCAAACTTTGACGAGTTGTTTCTCGGAAACCTTGGCACTTAAACATATTATGTTTGAAGGTATAGGGTCATGTAGGGCCTCTCTATAATAACCTCTCTTGGTTTTTCATATCTCTAATCCATTTGGTCGTGGTGAAATTTTTCCAGATGCCCCAAAAATCGTCAAATACATGCAACGTCAAGTTGCAAGGTAGCCTAATTTTTGTTTTGTTTGTCATGCAACCAAACCAATAGTGCCAACACATCTGTATGGGCATGCTTATGCTATAAAAGGTCATGTTTTGCACCCCAACATGTCAGATCATTCTAGGCTATATTGTATCAATGCTTTCTCTCAAGAGCCTTAAATGCCAAAAAGTGGAAAACTTTGATGAGTTGTTTCTCAAAAATCATGACACTTATAAATGTTTTGTTTGAAGTTTTAGGGCCATGTAGGCCCCCCCTACAATAACCTCTCTTAGTTTTTCATATCTCCAACCCATTTGACCATGGTGAAAGTTTTATGCTACCTCAAAAATCATCAAATACATGCAATGCTAAGTTGCAAGGTAGCCTAATTTTTGTTTTGTTATTCGTGGGGCCAAACCATCAGTACCAACATGTTTGGGTGGGAAAGTCTATGCTAGGCATGGTTCTATTTTTCACCCCAACTCTCCTGAACGGTTTAAGCTACATTATGTCAGTGCTTTCTCTTAAGATCCTTGTTGTCCAATTTTCAATAGCTTTTGGCATTATTGAAGGTTTGGTTTAGTTAGTTTTTATCTTCAATCTATATAAAAATCTTCATATTTAAAAAAATGAAACATTTTATTTTGTATATTGTGTGTCAATGTTCCATTGTATGTGCTAATTAATGATTAGGGTTGTGTCATGTCTAAGCACACATACTCTTGGGCGACAAATATCTCGAGGAGCTAGTATTGTGGGTGATGGTGATCATGGAGTGTGAGTAACTAACAAAATGTACAAAAGTTTTCAAAATGTTCAATAAAAAATATCAACTATACATATATACAAATCATTTAACAAAATATACAAAACTCATGCATTTACAATCAATTGATACAATCATGGTCATTTATATATACAAAATTTTAGATGTACATAGATACAAATTAGCTCACAATATTTACAAAAAAATTTGTGTTTCCAACATTTCGTAGAATCTTGGCCATTTATATATACAAAATTTTAGTTGTACATAGATAAACTCAATTGACAATAATTACAAAAAAAATGTGTTTCTAAAATTTCGTAGAATCTTAGTTGTTTATATACAAAAATTTAGTTGTACATAGTGTTGATGCCAGAAATTGACAAGGTAACAGCCTTATGGGAAACTTAGTTAAAGGGGGGACCTATTGCGCTAAACTGAGTGACCTCCAAGTTTTTAAAGAAGCCAACTTCTTCTATAATTGGGGGGTGAAATGGGTAGAAAGAAACAAATATAAAATGAAATCTAATCTAAGGCAATGCACCAAGAAGTAGATATGAGCACGATAAACCTATATGTTCGATATGATTTAGCGACTGTTCAACAATCTGCTATGTCCTTGAATAACATAAATCAAAATGGAAACTTGAATAATTTAATCAATGACATAGAATAACTTCCATACATTTACTGAAAAGAAGAGTCGAAGACATGGTCTGAATCAACAAGCTTATATTGAAATTATTGAAGTCTGCAAACAAATTACTCAATACAATAATGGCATAGTATAAAGCTTTATCAAATAGTCAAGAAATAGAAAGGCCAAACAATGGCACAGTATGTGAATCTTATACAATAAGATAAAACAATACAAGAGGCCTGGTGTCTTTCCACAAATTTTTCTATAAGTTTTGAACCCATTTTTCGAAAGAAGAAGCAATATTTATAGATAAAAAATCCCACCGCCTGGTGGGTCGATAACAAAAAAGATTATGAATCATGAGCAAAGATATCAAAGCAATGATTTCTCATGGTCGCTGCAATAGAAAAGATTTTGAACATGGAACGTGGTTGCTTAGAAACCAAACACGTCCCTTGTGAATGATGGTAGTGGTCCCAATAGAAGATAGTGTCGACGGGTGTTGGTAATCCATGAAGGTAGTTAGAACACGTGGAAATCTTGGTGAGGCTTGTTTTATTCACCCTACTTCTCATCGATGAAGTCCTAGAAGAGATACGTGGTGACAGGTCAAAGCTTGTGGTTCATTGCTCCCCTCTTGTGATGAAAACCTACGCGGTGAAGACACGTGGAGGTACCTTTTATAAACGGCATTGTTGGTGGGGTCTGCCCAAAACTATACATGGATCAATGCTACGTGGCGCTCAAATGGGGCCCAACAAAAAAATGAAAGGAAGTAGCCTTCAAATATGCGAATTGATGACGCGTGGAAGCATGGTGGGAGTTGTTAGAAGGGTGAAGGGAGAAATCGCTGCGAAGAGCACTTGGTGAACACGTGGCAACAATTAAACAAAGCTCTTTGCAAAAAGGAGCCTGAAGAATGCAAATTATGGGGCATAGACTGGTACTTAGCAAAACTAAAAACCACTTGGAGGGAGCTCGAGGAAATTTATGTTCACAGCTTTTGGTGACTATCAAGGGCGTTTCGCCTGTAGAATGAGGAACCCAAAAATTTTTGGTTCATAAACTAGAGCCTTATCCATTGGGTGATGCAATCAAATCTTGGAGAGAGTGGTATGTAGAGACAGCCAGTCAACCTTGTATGGCGCCAATATGTCACACAAATTATCTTGCACTATGTGGAGATTGATCATTTCTTTGTATGATAGCGTAGTGGATATACCGGCCCAAGAATTGAGTTGGAAGAGAAACCGCACTATCGGATGGATGACACCCTCAATATCTTTTGTAGTAGGGGGTTGATTGAAGCTCTAAAAAGTGGAAGCATCTTGATGCTTTTCTTCAATCTTCACTGTAATCTACTCTGCTATGGCCACCGATTCATCTAAAAAAAATAGGGAAGGTAAGCCCATTTGAGTTAGCTTGGAAAACATCGCCCGCATTATATTCATGGTTTGGTCCAATGTGGCAGTGCACTCGCTAGCGTGAAGGATGTTTGTGTGGCAGTGAATGAATTTATTTGTTGTTTTGGCAACGACTTTCTAGTCACCGATCCCTATGTTTGCTAAGTCCTTATCTCGAACCATGTATAACTTATCCAACAATTTTTTTGCCTCAGGTTCATTTTCCACAATGGATTGTGGGAACCGCTCAATCATTCCATGAACTTCCCTACCTAAACTTGTTGCCTCTACCATGAATTGGAGCGTCGATTGGAGGTTCAGGTAGAAGGCTTTGACCTTTTCCCAGTATGAGATATACAATTGTTGGGCCACTAGAAGGAGGTCTAACTGTGTAGCAGGAGGTTGGGCAGAGCTCTTTAGAATGCCAATTTTTGCATCCCTTAATCTAATATTATGTGTTAGCTCTGCAATCCTTTGGTTCATCATGGAAATTTTCCCTTGCACGGTTCTTGATTCTGCAAGCCAGCTTGCTTCAACCCATTCTTTGTTTGTTGCTTCCCTCTCAAGGGAAGACTTCATTTCCTAGATCTCATTCTCTAATTGGGTCCATCAGGTTTCAAAGTCTACATCTTTCTGTTGCATCTACTACTCTAATTGAGCGTGTTGATGGTTAAAATCCTCATTTTTTCATTGCATCACCTGCTCTGCTTGGGCCAATTGGTCCCGGTACTCTTAATTTTTTTGCTGCAGCTCGGCGATCAGGTTGGGATCAAAGGATTGGAAATTTGCGAGTTCCTCTCGAAGTTTAGCTTGCTCCATCTCTGCTCGCTATGATAAGCGCTCAAATTCTACATCCCTCACTTTATCCTTTTCCAGTAGGACATTGACTCTCTCTTTGACAATTCTCAGCTCCTCTTCTCTCTTCTTCAACTGGCGACCCGATTTGAGGAAGTCAGTGGTCACCACCCGCTGCGTCTCCTCCATGAGATCAAATTTTTTCTACAGTTGGGCTATGCTTAGGTTGATTCCCATGGCATACATTTTGTAATCATCAGGCTGAATTTCTCTTTGCAGTTTGATGGTAGTCGGGTACATGGTTGCAAAATGTAGCGATTGTTGATCCTCATTGAAAATAGTATGTACCTTTGGCTCTACTGGCCTTTTAGCATCTTTGGCCTTCTTTTTCTGGAACTTGATAGCCTGTGCCTGCCTTGTTTTATCACACTTTGAAAAAAATTATGTCGGTGAATAGATGAGTCCACCTGCGAAGGGTGCATCGAGAGGAAGAGCGAAAGGGAAGGAGAGGGTAGGGGCTCTGGGTGATTTCTTCCTCGAAAGATTGACTATTTGTGGAGAGAAAGGAGGAATATGCCAAAGCCCTATTTGTGAACTAGCGAGAGGACTTAAGGGAAGCGGTGGCTGAAGTAGAGTCATGGCAGATTCCATCTGTTGGGAAAAATGCATCAGGGTTGACACAATAGTAGCAAGAGGGGAATCAATGGTGGCTATAGAGGTGAAATGTGAAGTGATAGTGAACATGGATTGGGCCAAAGCTAAAGGTGGACAAGTCTACAGAGGGGTAAAGGAAAATGGTCTCACCTGGGAGAATTGTTGGAAGTCTCCCATGACCATAGTAGCAGAACCCGAAAAGGAAGGGCTGACACCCGAAGTGAGTATTACTGCGAACACAGCAGGAGAAACCAAAGATTGTGAGGTAAGAGAAAAGGGAATGAGAAATACTTGTGGTACAGATGATTGTGATCCCTGGCTTGTTGTGGGCTCTTGGCTTGCCTTGGGCTCCTATGAACCCTCTCTGAAAGCTTCCCTTATGTGCTCTCGTTTGATGGGTGGTGAGTCCTCCAAATTTATAGCCTTTGACTGATGTTGTTGGGTTGTTCTGGTTCTTTTTGTGGTCCAAGTGTGAGTTAGCGAAGCTCTCACACACGATATGTTCACTCACATATTTGAAGAAACCTTGATAGACTACTTCATCACCTTCTTAGCTTGTTGCACCAGGGCTGTTTGAACTTCCATTTCCTTCTCCCTTCCTTCCTCGGTATGTGCTTCGGCCTTCTCTGGATTGGTATCCTCGTCATCAATTTTGTCAGAATTAGGATGTTTATCATTCCATAATTTGTCAAACCTGTCATCCGTCTCTATGCTCTCATAAGGGGCATCAGGGTGTTGGATTTATTTTTAGTAAATCCGTAAATCCTTAATCTTTTATTCTCTCCAGTTGAAATTTCTTATCAAATTATTACGAAGAATAGCCCCAATTTGTTTTGTTTTATCAGATTTCCTTGAATGGAAGTAGAACCCATGCCATGGAGGTTGACTACCCTCAGTTGGAATATGAGCTAGGTCCACCAACAAGTCATCCATATACTTCAGTGGATTCCACCACTTCTCCCAATAAGGTTGGCTAGGCTATACGTTACCTTGACATATTCATTTGGTAAGTCATTGTTGGGGTTGTAATTCCATTTGTCACAAATCCATACCAACCCCAGATGAGCTAGCGTTGCCTCTAGCAATTCATGCGTTTGCTTCTTGGCCATAATCATCAATCTAAAGCTTAGCGGGCAAGTGAAAAATCCTTTCTTCTTGGCTTTTCCTCCGCAAAAGGTGAAGTCAATAATTGATACTCGCCAAAACATTTCAAGGGCCAACACCCGATCTATGAGACATGCCGAAAGCTAGAATGGTTTCCCAGTAAAGTCATGCATCCAGATGAATGTGAAATCTTCTCCGAGAAACCAATCGCATTTCAGAGTGAAATTTTGCATATACTCTGTTTGGTTTGAGTTGAGCTGGTAAATACCACCATCCTCACTCAAATCTTGTAGAATCAAAGTCAAGAAATATTCTAAAAATGAATAATAATCATAGGTTGCAGAGAGGAGAGGAGTCCATAAAAAAACTGACCTTCTCCGTTGATTTTCATCAAAAATAGCCATCCTCACATGTTTTTTGAAGAAATCAAGGTTTTGGTGCAAAAACATATGGGTGAGGAAAGAAAGAAACCTGAACCTCTGTTGTGTTTTGTATTCCCCTATCTAGCTCAACATCTCCTCAATGATGAATTCTGTGAAGTCATACCAGAAAAGGGAATGTTTCCTGCACAACTGGAACCCCAAGCCCAGTTGAAATTCTTGAACATATCTGTTGGTGTCTAGGCCACAAACAAATGCCATAATTGAGAAGGCGTCCTATAGGTCTGCGAGGAAAGCTTTGCATGCCATTGGAATTTGTGGTGGATTTTTCCGATGAGCCTTGGACCTTTGGGTTTCTTTGTTATAAAAATCCAGAGGCAAATCTCTGGTTTTCCATATTTTCTCTCCCCTTGTTGGAGTGAATGACTCCATTTTGTTCACTTTGGAGCTTTGCTCGAGGATGCATAACATGTCCTAGATAGCCTCTTTGCAAATATTAACTCTCAGCTCTCGACCCTCAATGGTGTTGGTAGCTGGGTTGAAATGCTTGATGGCCTCATCGACTAGCTCCGAGCAGTAAGGCACAAACGAGACCATATATTGTGGAAGCCCACTGAACCAACATTTTTGTGCCAAAGAATCTGGGTCAATACTTTTCTTCATCCTTTCGCAGGCCACCTCCCTAAGAGTCTTAGGGTTTTTTTCGAGGATGGGATTGTGAATGTTATCCCATATTTCCTTTATTCAGCTCTGGTCTCTGTGGGTTTTTTGCTTTTCTGCAGCCCTTGTATTTACCCACACTGACTTCTCTGGTATCCTAGGTGAAGTGTAAGAGATTTCTTCAAAGATATAGGTGGTAGGTACTGTACGCATGGCATCAAACAAACTTTGTGTTTCTTTGCCTTGCATTTTTGTTTGATAAATTTGGACTGCTTCCATTCTTTGCAAGCTTTTCCTCAGAGAGCAGACTAGTGCGGTGTGAATGGAACCTAAATTACTATGCAAGGCTCTGAACGCAAACCTTGAAGAATTATTGTCTTTCATTTTGGGTTCAATCCACACCGGAGAAGTGAATCTCTTGTAGCTATTTCTCCACACTTAGCTAGCTTACTGCTATTCTTCACTTATGCTTGGATTTTCTTAGTAATTCTGCATTCACAAATTCTTTTGCATACTCAGGAAGATTTTTGCACTATTTAGCTCTTGTATGCAACACTTAGCTTTTTCTTTGATTTTTTGCTTTAAAGCGGTGGACAACGACTACCTTTTTGCATTAAATTCAACATGTACCATCAAATTTCTAACCCATGCAAAAAAAATTACTTTCCTTTTCGAAAAGACAATAATCCATAATGACATTAGTGATCACGTCCTTCGACACGATTTTCCTAGGAATTTGAGTCGGTGATAGAAAGCTTGTTAACCTTTCACATGCTTTGGCAATTAATATCTCGAAAGGAATAATTAAGCCAAGGATTTAATGAGTAATTTGAAAAGATTTGCCTTATGCCTTAGAATTTGGAAATGCTTGCAGTGTGACAACTCAACATCTGGCCGTATAGATGATTGCTTGGGATTGCCACCAACTTGTGCTAATTAATTACCGCTCCTTAATCTTGCATGCAACAATTCATACCTACAGGCACAACTGGTTGGGAATTTCGAGCTGGCTCTTGGTGGGATTTTTGAGTCAACACTCAATTAGCATCATGCTTATGGCATGCAGGTACCTTAAACATTTCTATAAATAGACTCTTTTAGCAACAATGAATTCACACTTAGCAATTTGAAAGAATTAGTACTAGGCACTTGGCTAGAATTAGCATTTTTGTAGAGCTAGACTTAGGTAGTTGCATAGAGATTAGTACCATGAATACAACATTTATGGGAGATATTTCGAGTAGATGACTGAAAAAGATGACAAAAAATAAGCATTCTCTGGCTATCATAGCCATGAAGTGGGCTATGGGAAGGGATTGTATTGAATATGAAGATAAATATCAGGTGAATACTAACATCTACTCTCACTTTGTGGCTTCTCTTCTTGACATATAGGTACCAAAAGATATGATTTTGTGCTTGACACTCCAAATTTTTATGAAGAAGTATCTTAGCGGCCTTGGGGAAGTCGTGATAAATACCGTATATGGCTTGGGCCTCCTTTCGCAAGCGTCCTACGTAAACATATCGAAAAGGATGTCGTGGTGCCATGGGTGCCATTTTTGAGTGGGTTTTGGGTCCTTTCACAAGCTAAGCACTGTCAGAGGGTCACCCATGCATGTCACTTCCAACTATGCTACTATAATGTGGTGCTATTTTACGAAGTCAACTGGTACACAAACTTCAAGAACCTTGTGTTCCCTCTGCCAGTCATCATTGGTGTTGTTGATGATGTCGTTGCTCCAGTCCTTGCTATTGTTGATCATGACAATTCTTCCCATAACAACATTCCCACCATTGTTGACAATAATCCTGCTTGAATAATCAATACTTTTCTCTATTTTGTAAATATATCTAGAAAAGGCCTTCATAGCACATATATATATATATATATATATATAAACTGCACAAAATCTAGATATACTTTTGAAAGCATGACCTCAGAGCCATTTTGAACGTGTAATCTCAAAGTATATAATACCATGAATGAATATACAAGTTATATTTTAAAATTCTTGTCTCTTTTACTTCTGCAACTTTTCACCATGAGTTTCCTTTCTTTCTACTTTTTGAATATTTTGTCAATTCTGCATATGGGTGCTTCATTTCTCTAAGGACTGTGGAAAGACCAGTCGAACAAAAGAAAAAAAAATAAAACTATACAATAATTACATATTTTTCATGGGTAGAACCATAGTAAGCTTTAATTAAACAATTTAAGGTGGATTTCGTTAACGGGAATCCCCAATGCTTCTTTATCCATACTTTCGAGTTTGAAAGCATTGTGTTGTTTGCACTTAATGATGTAAAAAGGGCCTTCCCACAAGCTATTAAATTTTCCATGTTGACCAGGCTTTGCGACCCTTTCAATGAACTTAAGCACTAAGTCTTTGCATTTAAGACCTTGGTCAAAGATCTTTTTTTAAGCACATGCTTGTTAGAGCTTTTCCCCTTTTTCCTGAACTTCCATCAGTTCTGCTAGGTGCACCTCCATAGCGCTATTTTGCTCAATCTCTAAAGATTTGAGTAATTACAATGCTAGAATCTCCATAGAAATGGGAAATAGTGCCTCCTTCCCATACACTAATTTATATGACGAAGTCTTCAAAACTTGCTTAGGGGTTATGCGGTCAACCTAGAGCGTTGCCCAAAGATTTTGGTGCCATTCCTTATGATGTTCCAAACTGATCCTTGTGATGAGTCAGACTAAGTTTTTATTAGTCGATTCAGTCATTCCATTTCCCTGCGAGTAATAATTGGAAGATTTTTTCAGGAATATTCCATATTTAAATACGAATTGACATACCTTAGTTCCTAGTAAATCTTTTGCATTGTCGGAGATGATAGTCTTAGGCGGTCTGAACCTTGTAACTATTTCCTCAAGGAAATTCACAATATCTTCTTCTGTTGATTTCTTCAAAGGCATGGCCTCGATCCACCGCGTGAAATAGTTGGTAGCTATGAGAATCCACTTGTGGTCGGCACTCGACATGGGGTTAATCATTCTGATGAAATCCAACCCCCATTGCACAAAAGGCTCATTTGCTACTATTGGGTTGAGTGGCATGGCCAATTTTTTTCTTTTACCTACAAAGAATTGGTATTCCTTGCATCTCTTGACCAAAGCATATGAGTCATTGAACAACGTGGGCCAAAAATACCCCGCGCTCATAATTTTAATAGTGATTGTCTTTTTAGAGAAACGCCCACCTACTAGGCTGCTATGGAATCCCTTCAGGATCCTTTATGACTGCTCTTGATTTACACACCGAAGGAGTACACCATTGAAGTTCCTCTTGAAGAGAATTCCCTCAATCAACACACATCTGCTATTCTACAATCTGTAAAATATTCTCTTTTTAGAGGGAAGGTTTACCAAATATTTCTCAGTCTGCATAAATCTCATTCTATCTGCCAACCAACAACTTTTAGACTCAGGTTCATTAAGCAAGAATACTTCAGGTTGCTCTTCTTCTATTGGTGCTCCACTGTCTGATGCCATATATTCACATAGCCCTCTACCTCACACAGTTTTAGTAGTCCTGACATTAATGCCATACTCTAGGATCTTTGTTATCTAGTTGGCCCTTTTCTCAGTGATTTCTCCTTCCATTATGTATTTGTGCACACTGGATTGTGCTACAAAAACAAACACCTTGCTATAAGAGATAAGGTGTCATAATTTATTGAGACCTTTGACAATAGAAAATGCTTGTCTTTCAACAAATTTATACCTTGTTTCATAGTCTTTCCGAGTGTGAAAATGGAAGGCTATCAGATTTTCCCCTTTTCCTTCATTATCTTTCTAGGTTAGGACAGTAGCTATGCTAGATCAACTACTAAACACATACATGATAAAATCCTTTGATAGGTCAGGATTTACTAGCACAGGGGCTGAAATAATGGCTTCTTTGACCTTCTCAAAGGCTTCTCTAGTATCCCTCATCCATTTGAATGGATGATCTTTTTTCAGCATAAGGGTGATCAACTTTATCAAGCCTACAAAGTCTGAAATTAACTTGCTCACAAAATTCACCTTCCTTAGGAAGGATTGAACTCCCTTTTTGTTGACCGATAGGGGCAGATCCTTGATTTCTTTTACTCGATCCAGATCAATAATAATACCATCTTTGGACACTACATTCCCCAATAATTTGCTCTGAGGCACTCCAAAAACACATTTTTTTGAGTTTAGGGACACCTCGAATCCCTCAAATTTTATAAAAACCAACTCCAGATGATCAAAATGATCATCTTTTGATTTAGAGAACAACGTCAAATCATCCAAGTAGATTAAGATAATCTTGTTGATTAGTTCTCTGAAAGCAATATCCATTGCTCACTGGAATGTAGCTCCAACATTTGAAAGGCCAAAAGGAATCTTTGAATATGAAAAATTCCCCCACTTGGTAGTGAAAGTTGTCTTATGCCGGTCCTCCTCTTTGACTTAGATTTGATTGTAACTCGAAAATCCGTCTAGCAGAGAAAACATTTCTGATCCTTCCATTGTTTGTAAGATTGAATCCATAGAAGGTAATAGGTAGTGGTCCTTTAGGGATGCTCTGTTCATGTCCCAAAAATCAACACATAGGTGGATATCTCTGTTCTTCTTTTAGACTGGAACCAAGTTAGATACCCATGTGTTGTGTTTGATCAAGAAGATGATCTAGGACTGATTAGCTTTGTCAGCTCTTGCACCATTAAGATTTCAATCTTCAGATTTATTGGCCTTTGTTTTTGGTGGATTGGTTTTGCACCTTCCATCAACTCTATTGTATGTTGGATGATGTCGGGATCATATCCCCTAAGGTCATCATACGACCAAGCCACTACTCCTTCATAATTTTCACAAAAGTGCATGAGTCTATCTTTGTCATGTTGCAGAAATTCTTTTTCGACCTTTAGCTTCCTTCCATTTCTAACATGAAGGTTTGCATAGTCGCTTTTCTTCGCTACAAAATTCCTCTTATCATTTATCGCATCATCACAGTCGAACAGATTTTCAAAAGTGACTAGGCCCTTTAGAAGCTTGTTAGATTTTAATTGAATGATTTTCCCTTCATATGCTTCTTCAATTTTTGGCTGAAGTTGATCGACAAATTCTCTCGATTGTTGGATGAATGAGGTGATGTGTTCATCACTTTCGAACACTTGCCAGCTCTGATCATTATCCAAAATGGAGGGTCGAACAATCACTCACACATAGTGCATATTCTTGACCAAGTTGGAGATAAGATTGAATTGAGACCCTATTGTGGCCATGCGATTTGCAGTTGAATTCTGCTATCTATGCACCACCTAAATATTGAAATCTTCAAAAACCTTCAATCAAGTCTCAGACCCTATGTCTATAAGACCGCATACAAACATTCTTTATCGTAGAGATGTTTTAGACTTGATTAATTATCAGTTTAGAGTCTCCGAACATCATTATTTGCTTGACACCCATTTGCTCTGCGAGACTCAAACCTTACACTAGGCCTTCATATTCAACTTCATTATTTGAACAAGCAAACTAGAAGCGGAAAGACCTAAGAATCTCCTCATTGTTTGGGGATGTCAAACATATCCCAACACCAACACCAACCTTGCACCTTGCACCATAAAAGTGCAATGTCCACAACTCTGAGGCTTGATCAACCGTGGGGTCCTTTACCATCTTTGGGATCTCTTGATCCACATCATAGATGACATAGGTGCCCAATCTGGTAGCATGATAGTTACCAAAAGGATCAGTGTCTATGTATTTGCTCAAGAGGACCTCTTCCTGATTGGTCTGATGTCCAGTTACCTTCTCATCCTCAAGTAGCTCAATACCATATGTTTCTTCTTTAGTGAAAGATATATGAGCATCATAAAATTTGATCATGGCTTCATTGGCCACATGTTCTAAATGCAAAGATTCAGACACTGTTTTCATTTTAGCTCTGTGCTTGGTCCTTAGGATTAGGTGAGACTAGTCCAAAGAAAGATACCCACCTATTTTTGAAGCGAATTCTCGGGATAGGAAAAGGCTGAACATGGGAGGAACATCCATGATCACAGTATCTTACGAAACTATGATGCTTGGGTAGGCGAATAAGGTTAAGGGGAGGTCTTTTTTTAACATCAAGGAGGGTAAATTTTTTATTAAATCAAGGAAACATTACAAAGCAAGGGCATTAAATGACCCTATCAAGCTCAACCAAGCGATCCAATTGTTGAGACAAATTTGAGGGTAATTGGCCCCAATCCACCAAATTCCAATCTTGAATATGATCCGACGCCCATTTAGCCAAGCAATCAGCCACCCCATTCCATTCTCAAGGAATATGAGTGAAAGTAATATACTCCAGAGAAGCACAGAGGGTGAGAATTTGTTGCAGAATCAAAGCCAGTTGCCAACTCACATCATCCAAACACTGCCTTTTCAGCAAGTTCATCACAACCTGTGAGTCTGACTCACAAATGATCCTTCGCCAACCTAGTTGACTGCCCCGCTCTACAGCCAATAAAATAGCCTGAGCCTCCATAAGATTATTAGTATGGAGGCCCTTATACACAGAAAAGATAAACTGAACCTCTCCATAGCTATCCCTGCCAACATCCCCAATCCCAGCATGCACCGGGTTTCCATGAGAAGAGCCATCAAAATTAACTTTTAGGACTCCATGAGGAGGAGGATTCCATCTCCCCTCCCTATTCACGTTCAGGGTAGGATGTCTACATTTGTTACGCATGAGCTGTCACTGTGGAGGAGGAAGATGAAGATGATTACAACAATCAACGTCTCGAGGATCCACCATCACAGTCATATCACACTTAGCCGCAATGGTTTCCCCAAGATAATGTAGAATTTTCCACCATAGATGAGGGGCCCTCAGTAGCGAATCTTGAAAGATACGCCTATTCCTTTCCAACCACAAGTTCCAGATAATAAAGGAGGGCCCAAGAGCCCAAGCAGCCTGAAGAAAGGTGGTAGAAACAGGGGCCTTACACCACCATTCCCAAAACTTTGCCAAAGAGGAAGTATGCCAGCAAGTTGTATTCCACACCCCCCACCAGAAATGCCAAATCTCCCTAGCATAGGCACAATGAAAGAAGAGATGGGAGACACTCTCTTCACTACCATGACATAAAACACACATAGAGGGGCCATGAAAACCCCGCTTACATAAATTATCCCAAGTAAGACATCGGTTCTGAGCCACTAACCACATGAAAAAATTGCACTAGGGCCAAGATAGCTTGTGCCAAACTTGCTTCCACCAAGGGACCTCAGTGTCCCCAAACAACTGTCTACCCAATTTCTTATAACTAGCTGCCACAGAGTACTTTCAGGACAAATCTGAGCCATCCTAGGCCAAGACATCCGAGCCCCTCAGAGAATTACAGGCACGAGAAGCCAAAAGCTCAAACAACTCCCGCCTATCCCCCTCAGACCCTCCAGGCGGCCACTCAGAAGGGTGCTTCCATCAAAAACTTATAGCCAAGCGACAATGTTGCGCCACTTTATAATGCTCCATAGTATCCCAGTCGACCACAACAAATACATCACAAAGGGACTGGAGGTGAGGACAATAAGAGAGGATAGAAGGGTGACCATCCCAAGAATCCGCCCAAAAAAGAGCCTGTGACCTTGAATGACAAATCCAAAAAAGCGCACCCTTAATCAACTGCTCCCCCACTTTCAAAGTATGCCAGATCATAGAACCACTCCCTTCCAGAGCATAGCAAGGAACCTCAAAAGAGGTAACACCCATAATTGATGGTTGAGAATATGAGCCCATAATTGATGTTGATTGGTACACCATCACCAATACATCTTGGCAGCGATAGCTTTCCCCTTCAAAACGGCAAAGCGTAAACCAAGCCCACCCTCCTGCTTCGGTCTACACACAGAATCCCACTTAACAAGGCTCCACTTGGGGGACAAAAAATTGCTGCTCCAAAGAAATTGGCGAGAAAGAGCATCAAATTCCTTAAGGAAATACATAGGAGCCGCCTGAACAAAGCACCTATAGGTGGGGAGGGCCTGGATAACAGACTTGAGAAGAGTCACCCTAGCAGCAGTAGACAACCAGCGATGAGTCTAATGGGTAACCTTCCTTCGAAGCTTATCAAGCAACAACTGCCAGGAGGACTTAGGCTGACAGCCAACAGCAAGAGGAATACCCAGGTAGACAAAGGGAAGAGACCCAATTTCAAAACGCAAAATAGCAGCAATCCATTGTTGGATGGCATGAGGAGTATTAAAGAAGAATATGGATGACTTTTGCTCATTGACATTCTGTCCCAAAGCCACAAGATAGTCATCCAAAGCATTCCTGAAGGATTCAGCCTCCCTAATGTGAGCCAGCCCCATAAGAGAGGTGTCATCCACAAATTGAAGATGGGAAAGCTTTGGCAAGTCCATCCCCCACTTCCACCCATGAATCAAACCATGAGAGACCTGAGATTTAAGAAGTCGACCAAGCCCCTTTGCCATAATAATAAACAAATAAGGTGAGAGTGGATCTCCCTGATGAAGGCCCCTAGTAGCCCCAAAAAGCTCTGAAGGTTCCCCATTCACAATAACCGAAAAGGAGGAAGAGGTCACAGAACTCAAAACCCAGCTCACCCATTTAGGGGAAAAACCAAAGGCCAAAAGAATCTTCTGAAGAAAACTCCATTTAACTCTGTCATAAGCTTTGGCCATACCAACTTGATAAACATAGACCTATCCTGAGAGGTAGCCATGAATGAATGGCTTCAGATGCAACCACCACCCCATCCAGAATTTGACGACCAGCTACAAAGTCGCCTTGCTCCTCTGAAATAATCACCGGTAGACAAGATTTGAGCCTCTTAGCAATCAACTTCATAATAATCTTATACACCACATTATAGAGCGTAATAGGTCTAAAGAAATCAAGCCGGTCAGCCCCTTCCTTCTTAGGAATGAGAACAAGAAAGGTAGCATTCATTGCACGAAGCATCTGCTTACTATGGAGAGACTCACAGACCACTTCCAACAAGTTAAGCTTCACAATATCCCAAAACTCTTGAAAAAACTCAACGGGAAAACCATCAGGACCAGGGGCTTTTCCCTTGTTCGTCCCAAACACCACCTCTTCAACTTTCGACAAAGTCACAGGACGAATAAGAGAAGCATTCAAATCATGGGAGATTAAAGAGGGAATGCAAGCCAGGACCCTATTCTCCACCGCCTCCGCAGGGAGTGAGTCCTCCTTGAACAGATTAGAGTAGAATTGGTGAGACTCTCCAGACAAAGCCTGTTGTGAAGAAATTAAGAGACCCTCAAAGTTAACAAGAGAAGGGATAAAACACTTATTTCAATGAGCTTGCACCGAATGATGGAAAAATGAAGTATTCTTGTCACCCTCTTGAAGCCAATCAATTCTAGCCTTTTATTTCCAGAAGATCTCTTCGCGAAGCTCCCATTCCTCCACCAGTTTTAGGGCCTGAGCCTCAGCATGACCAAGGGCCTCCGAGAAACCCAAATCCCAGATCTGGCGAGTAATAACAGCAAGGCGATCCTATGCCTCTCTTTTCCTGGCACGAAAATTACCAAAAAACTGACTATTCCAATGCTTTAAGTGATACTTGACATATTGAAACTTCTTAACCAGGTAATACATGGCAGTACCATACGTAGGGGCGCCATCCTGCCACCACTTAGCAATAAGATCTCCCAAGGATGGGTCACGTAGCCACATAAGCTGGAATTTGAAAGGAGGATTCTTTAGACTTGGGAAGGTAGAAGTCGAAAGCTTTATTGGCCAGTGATCAGAGCCACACTAGTCCAAAATCTCATAAGAAATAACCAAGCTACCTCTAACCCAAGAGCAAGAGACAAGGAAACGATCAAGCCGCTGGGAGATCACTTCAAGCCCACTCTGTCTATTATTCCAAGTGAAAGTTTCGTTAGAGGTTTTAACATCCACCAGAGCAAGAGAGTCCACATTAGCCCGGAACAGGTCTGAAGCAGGGCCAAGCTTAGGCAGCCCTCCCTTTTTCTCCTCCAAGATCAACACCGCATTGAAATCACCAGCTAAGATCCAAGGCAAAAAGGGTGCACAAGACCTAACATACCTGATATGGTCCCAAAGCTGGGTTTTACCCCGAATGTCAATCGGAGCATAAACATTACTAACTAAAATAGTCTCCCTAAATTCCAAAATAGAAGCCACCACAAAAATAGCAGACTAACTTGAGATCCACCAGCGAGGAATAGCCTTACGAGGGTCCCAGAATAGATCCAGACCCCCAGAGGTTCCCCTAGACCCAATACACTGGCACTGGCCTATAAACCAAATATGAGGGGCTTGTTGAAGCATGAGATCCACCCGAAGCTTAGTTTCCTGAACACATAAAATATCAAGAGAATGCACCACAATCAAATCTTGAATAGCCTTTTGACGGGGGGTGCTATTCAACCCCCTTGCATTCCATGAGAGAATAATCATAAGGAAGGTTGAGAGAAATGGGCCTCCAGGGTCTTAACAGAACCAGATTCCACCAACAAATCTCCAATAAATTTAAGCTTGTCAGCATCCTTCTTACGACCAGCTTTCAAAGAATTATCAAAATGGCCCTTCTTGAGAGGGCATTGTTGGATCCCCAAAGCAAGAGATGCTCCCCTACCTTTACCTGAGGAGAACACTTCCTTAGCTAAATCTGCTAAAACAATATCATCCTGCCCATCCGCAGAGGCTCCAGGAGGCTCAAAAATCCTTTGCTCTAATACTAGAGAGATATGCTGAACAACAATTGCCTGCTCCAGCCCTGCATCCAGCCCACCAACCATACCTGTGTCCCTAGAAGAAATCTCAATAGGGATCCCTTCCTCCAAAGACTGATTGTCCAGGGCCTCAAACCGATTAAAACCTTGGTCACTCTGCCTATCCCTATGGGCTCGCTTTTGACCCCTCCCTTTTTTTCTCTACTTAACAGGAATAAAGCCATCCTTATCCAGCCCCCCCTCAGTCACAGGTGCCTTTCCTTTATCCCCTTTATCCATCGAAGGCCCAGAAGGAGGCGAAGAGGAAGCCCCAGCTGCTTTGGGTGCTCGAGGACACTGGCATTGAAGGTGTTCGTTTTCGTGACAAAAGCGGCAATGAAAAGGAAGGGACTCATAATCTAGAGATTGAATCCACGAGGCAAAGCCAATACAAATCTCTAAAGAATATGGCAAAGGGTTATTTAAATCAATTTCAATGCAGATGCGAGCATAAGAGAATACCTTTTTATCCAAAGTATTTTGGGCGATAGCAACTGGCTTCCCCAACAAGGCAGCAATCCTATGCAAAATATCCTCCCTCCAAAACTCCAAAGGCAGCCATGGAAGATGAACCCAAACAGGAACTCGTGTAGAAAGATCCTCTGTCGCATTAAAACCTCCATGCCTGGGCTTAATGAACAAGCCCACATGATTGTAGAAATACGGCCCTCCCTCAAAAACACGATTGTGATTCGAGATGTAAGAGAAATCAACCATAAAATAGCCATTCCCAGCCACCAACAACTCGAAATCACCCTCAACCTACCAGGTGCGATGGATCTAGGACTCCAACACCGAGAGGGGTACATGAATGCCCAAAAACTTACAAATCAAAACGTGTTGACTCCAATAAGCAATGTCCTCTTGAACCGATTCAGGAGAAATAATCAGAATAGGACGACCATGGCACCGCGACAGGGATCCGTTCACTTTCTTGAGCTTAGAGCTCTCTCCTACAAAAGATGAATCCATCTTTTGTGCATGCAAGGCTTTTGAAAATGACTGAGACGGCTTTGGCCCAACAAGCACCATGCTATTGGTAACCACAACCATACCCCACCCCGACACTAATCCCAAAATGCACGCCCACACTGCTTCCACCACCCACACCCATGCCCACACCCCACCCCCACACCCCACACCCCCTCCTTCCCACTGCAACAACTCCCCCCCACGCGAAGCACATGAAACACAGGCCCTGACTGTTATTGGCAGCGGGCAACCAAGGGCTGGTCGCAATCAGGAACTACACGCCAGCAGCTTCCATTCGCACCAACCACAGTCTTCAATGTATCATCACCCATGAGGATCAAAATAATTGAGGACATATGAGTCTAGTGTAATAATAGTAGTTAAGGGGAGGTCTTTGATGACACCTACGGTTTCAAAAAATTTCCCATCAAGCTACATAACCCCCCTTTTTAAAGGTTCATAGCTTAGTCCTAAGGCTTCAACTATCTGCTTGGGCATTATTGAGGTGCTAGCACCAAATTCGATCATGGCTTTATGCAATAATTTCTCTTCCATAATAAGAGTTAGGAAAAAGGGCTTGGGTTTTGGCTTCTCTTTAACTTCAGTAGAGGTCTCTTCTACACTATTTGAGAGAACTTTAGCTGGAGGTGATGAGCCAACAACCTTTTCTTTGTTGATTTCTTTGATGATTCAATAGTCGCATCTTCGCGGAGGACCTTCTACAATAATGAATTTTTCCCTGGAATAGCAGCTAAGATATCCCAAAGGGATATGTTAGCAAAAGATTTTTTCAATTGTTCCACCACATTGAATGGCAGTGGATTTGAAGGATTTGATTCCTTAGCTCTGGTTATAACAATATCCTTGTGCAACTGTGGAAGAACTAGGAGTCTGGTTGGAGGCACTTGTAGGCTATGAAGTGACCGGTTCACCCATGAATCTCCTCTTTGAACAAGTGTTGTAATCAGACTGTACTTTTGGGGTCTCTGAGGCAAATGCCTCGTATGTGAATATTGCCTCTTCTCCTTCCATCCATGAGAAGAGGGCGTTGTCAGGAGCTATGTCATTTTCTTGTTCCAAGGACATTCCTTACATTTGAGCGATAAGTACCACATTTTCCATTTGTGGAGAGTTATATGTATAGCCTACTGGACTTGGCGCTATACCTTGGTTGCGCTGTTCTGCCACCTTCTGCTTTAAATTCCCACACAGGCAATTTCAATGCATATGCGCATCACTGCAAGGGAAGCACCAGGGATTGATATCTTTGACGAGGTTGTTTTGCCCCGTGGTCAGCTCTCGACTCGTACTTGGTTGAACAACTCCCAATGGAGTAGACATTGGCACTATTTGATTAGTTTCTTGGGCCTATGGATTCATGCGTGTATCTCCTTGGTACTGATTTTGTTGGTAGGAGGGTCTCCCACCTTGATAATTTTGGTAGGCTAGTATTGGAGGTGCGACCTGATTGCGCTTGATAGTAGTTACTTCATTTGCTAGGTTCCACAATAATTCTTTTATGTCGCTCATCTCTTCTTTTGAAGAATTAGACATGGAAGCAACATTCTACGATGCGATCAAATATGTATACATAGATTAGGGAGGAGCGGGCGCACTGGTAGATGCTCTTTCTTGGGCAAGAACTGATGTATCTAGAAATATCGACATAACAGGCTGAGGTGGAAGCTTTTTGATATTGATCAAGTTGTTCTCTGCTTTGACCATGATGTTGTATGCATTTGGTAGAGTGGTTTCGCCAAGAGATTGGATCATCATAGAGATGTCCACATTGATGGATTTTAGGTAGAAAATGAATACCAACTCGGCTGGCGGTCGGATAACAACCTGAATTCTCTACCAAGTTGTGTGAAATTGGGCATTGAAGTTAGTCATGACTTCATGAGGAGCCAGCTTTATGGTTGCCAATTGGCGGTAGAGTGGAGACCGATCTCCATCATTTAAAAATATCTCATAGAAAGGATCTCCGAGCTGATCCCAGGTACCGATAGTCTTAGCTTACAGAGTGTGGTACTAGTCTAGTGCCTTGCCTCTAAAAGAGGTTGTGAGCAACCTTAGCACTAATTTTTGATTGGTAACTCTATGCACCAAACACACGTCCACCACATCTTACAGATGTTCGAATGGTGTTCTTGAGCCATCCCTGGTAAATTTAGGTATAGCTTTTAAAGCAAAGACCGGGATAGGGGCCCAGATGGAAGGTGCTAATGGTACTATAATGGGGCTTTCGACATCCCATGCTACATAATTTCTATTAGAAATTTGCAACATGGCTAGCAGAGGGGGAAAAACATTCAGTATATGGGTTTTGGCTTGTATTGTTCCTAGTGGCATCACTAACAAACCAAGATTGTTCATTGTTTGGGATCCAATAATAGGCCGATGGCTTATACACCCACTTTAGATTTATGTACATTAAAGCAGTCCCACCGGGCATGCTAGAAAAAGAAACTGTTGATGCCAAAAATTGACAGGGTAACAACCTTATGGGAAATTCAGTTAAAGGAGGGACCTATTGCACTGAACTGAGTGACCTCTGGGTTTTTAAAGAAGATGAATTCTTCTATAATTGGGGGGGTGAAAAGGGTAGAAGAAAATGAATATAAAATGAAATATAATCTAAGGCGATGTGCCAAGAAGTAGATATGAGCACGATAAACTTATTTGTTAGATATGATTTAGCGGTTGTTCAACAATCTGCTATGTCCTAGAATAACAAAAATCAAAATAAAAACCTAAATAATTCAATCAATGACAAACAATAACTTCCATACATTTACTAAAAAGAAGAGTCAAAGACATGGTCTGAATCAACAAGCTGATATTGAAATTATAGAAGTCTATGAACACATTACTCAATACAATAATGGCACAGTATAAAGCTTTATCAAATAGTCAAGAAACAGAAAGGATGAACAATGGAATAGTCTACAAATCTTATACAATAAGCTAAAACAATACAAGAGGCTTGGTGTCTTTCCACAGATTTTTTTGTAAGTTCTGAACCCATTCAAAAGAAGAAGCAATATTTAGAGATAAAAAATCCCATCGCCTGGTAGGCCGATAACATAAAATATTTTGAATCATGAGTGAAGATATTAGAGCAATGATTTCCCATGGCCGTTGCAACAAAAAAGATTTTGAACATGGAATGTGGTCACTTAGAAACCAAACGCATCCCTTGCTAATGATGGCAGTGGTCCCAGCATAACATAGTGTCGATGGGTGTTGCTAATCCACAAAGGAAATTAGAACATGTGGAAATGTTGGAAAGTCTTATTGCTTGCTCCCTACTTCTCCTTGATGAAATCCTAGAAGAGACACATGGCGACAGGTTGGAGCCTGTGGTTCATTACTCCCCTCTTGCAATGAAAATTTGGATGGTGAAGACACGCGAAGGTACCTTTTATAAACGATGTTGTTGGTGGGGTCCTCCCAAAAGTGTACTTGGATCGATGCTACGTGGCACTCAGACATGGCCCAATAGAAAAGCGAAGGGAAGCAACCTTCAAATATGTGAATCGCTCATGCATGGAAGCATGGAGGGAGTTGTTAGAAGAGCTAAGTGAGAAATCCATGTGGAGAGTGCCTAGCAGACATGTGGCAATACTCGGACAAAGCTCTTTACAAAAAGGAGCTTGAAGAATGTAAAGTATGGGGTGCGAGCTGGTACTTAGCAAAAATAAAAACCACCCGAAGGGAGCTTGAGAAAATTTATGTTCACACATAGATACAAATCAATTGACGAAATTTACAAAAAAATCACATTTTGTACAATTAGTACAATGAATAGATGCTATTGTTAGAATACTTAGATATACTGAGAGGGGGGTGATTCAATATCCCTCAAATCAATTCAATTTCAACTTATGAATCAAAATCTAAATTTTATTTAATCATATAACACATTCAAAGCAAGAGCACATAACCACAACACCAAATTTATGTAGAAAACCCAACAAGGGAAAAACCATAGTGAGAAAAGTTTTTTGGAGCTACTATCTAAATCTAGCCTCACAAATTAATCAACAATCACAATAGATTTAAGATCTTTAACCTAAGGAAGTTTACAAATCCCTACTTACTTAGAAAATGAGAGCCTGCAACCTCATAATACAACTCTTTGAAGAATTAGATGAAAAATCATAACCGCAACATTTTTTCTGCCTTCGACTCACTGCCTTCAAAACTTTTACACCACTCTACCTTCAATGCACTTCTTTTGGTATTCACACTTGCACTTGTGCCTTTGGCTCACTACCTCCAAAACTCACACAATTTGGACATCTCACTTCCTTTTGCACACTACTTAAACTCTTATGCTTTCGACTCACTACCTCCAACATGCATTCAACACTTCATTAAAAATTCACAGATTGATCTACCTTCAGTGCATTGTTGTTAGAAAATTACATTGATCACACATCGAACACTTGCACACTTGAGCACATGCTTGATCTTACATTTATAATATCCACAAGCATCAATTTTTTTTCCTTGTCGGCCATTCTAAAATGTATGGACATAAAACGTGCAATGGCCATATTGAACTAACTCCAATACATCTGTAGGAAAGGGAAATCTAATGTGGTCCAAGTCAGGAGATATGTAGAATCTATTTCAGGTTTTCACACATTCCTATATTGGCACACACCACACAGATTTTGCGTAAGAAACTTAGAACTCTAAGTCAACATAGCACACTCAGCCCTTGAGATGTCAATCTCTAGACCACAAGTGGTACCAGAGAGGCAAGATAGCAACACATAGATTACATCACAAGCATCAAATCATATTCAGGAATATTTCCATGCCCTTCTTTTATAACTTCATGCATCATTATTTTGGCGCAAGCAAACATATACAAAACTAGTATCTATTTCAAACCTGGACAACACAATCTTGAGATATAAATTTGATAGCTCAACTTGCAGTACATTTCAACAACTGAAAATTGAGGAGAGACAATAGATAGACATTAGAAACACATCCCCAAACTACAAGACCATAACAAAAACTATATAGAAATGCTTAGAACCTTCCATGATTACAACAGTTCAGTCACCACTCTACTTACTCACGAACCTTTTATGGTAACATCCAAGATCTAAAAATTGGAACACATACACTAAACACTTGACTTTGTCTAACCTTCATACCATAGGAAAAAATCATAAAAATGGAGGAATGTGTAGCATTCTCTGGAGCCTTTCAAATCACTTTCTTGAGGCACTAACTGAAAGAGATTCTTCTATACAAATTCCAGCAATAGATAGTGAATAAAATATCCACATAATCATAAACGCATTCATGAGTAACATAAAATAATTATTATAGCAACTCACGACATCCAAATTCATACATTATACTTAATCATCCTAATTGCAACATATGCAACCAACCACACACTACCACCTTGCTAACAACATAAGCATCATCATCAAAAACCTTCATATAGTTTGACATCAATGACAACCAACAAAAACCATACTTTTGACATCAATGATAATACCAACAACATACTTGCAACATATGTGCCAATCAACCAATTATATATACAATTTTTTAAAAATTATTCTACTCTTTCATAGAATCAATTTGATCCAATGCTCCAACACATTGAATACCTACAATTGGCCCAAATTAAATCTATTGAACCTTTTGAATCAACTCTAACCCTTATAGTGTCAAGAATTGCCTCGTGGTCAGTTTCACAAACTTTCCATAAATTCTTATTAAGTGGTTTATTATGATATTTAATCAAATGAATATTCATTGCAAAAAAAAGGTTAAAATAATGAAGAATATGTCTATGTGTGTCAAAGTCCTTAAACAATAAAATATTTAATTTCTTAATAGGGTAACTTCTAAGCCACGCTCTTGTGACAACAACAAACCCTATTGGATACTCAATGTCCTCTCTATCAATGATTGTGGTAGTCAATTATTTTATCCCCTCTATAAAATGGCACAAAAAAAAATGTTCCTTCTTTATTATTGTTTTTCAAGCACTTTCAAAAGCATGTAAAACATGAGGAAACCTTTTCTCTATTTCAGCATAGTCTTCCCAAGTGGCCGAAGCTTCTACATACTAGTCCCAATAGACTTTGCATTGAAAAACCTTCCTATTACACAAGAAAAGTTTACATGTTCTGAGCACCTTTTAGGCTCGATTTTTACCACTTTGGGGTCCTGTACCTATAAAGCATTCCAATCAATTTCATGATTATCACCTGGTATATACTTCTTTAGGTAAGAAACATGAATGACGTTATGCATCCGAGTAAGAGCTAGTGGCAACACAATTCGGTAAGCAACTAAATTTACTTCCCCAAGAACCGCAAAAGGGCCTACATAGTGTGGAGCCAGTTTGGATGAATTTCCAAACTTGATAGAACTCTTATGAGGCTTAACTCTCAACAACACCTTTTCACTTACTACAAAATTCTTGGGAACTCGTTTAGAATCTACATACCTTTTCTGCCTATCATTGGCTTCTGCTAGCCTTTGCTTAAAATTTCTAACCTATTCCTCCATTTCAACCAACATTGTTGGTCCAAGACTTACCCTATCCTCAAGCTTATCCCAACTTATAGGGTTTCGACACTTCCAACCATACAATGCTTTGAAAGGAGCCATCTTAACTACAAAATGATAGGAATTGTTATATGAAAATTCCACTAAAGGAAAGTAATATTACCACTTGTATTATTGATCCATGCGATAATTATTAGTAGGTTTTCTAGTATTTGGTTCACCCTTTCAATTCTTCCATCTATTTTTGGATGATAGGCTGAACTTATATTTAAATGAGTCCCAAGTGTAGAAAATAAGGTTTTCCAAAACCTAGAGGTCACACGAGCATCCGTATCTGAGATAATTTTCTCAAGAATACCATGCAATCTAAACACCTCTTGAATGAATTTTTGAGCTATAAAAAGAGCTCCATTAGTTAAATTCTTGAGTATAAAATGTGCTACCTTAGTAAGCTTGCCTACTACCACTAAAATGACATTGTTCTTATTCCTTGACATGGGTAATCCCTGCACAAAATCCATACTGATGACTTACCACTTACTTTTTGGAATATCATATGGATACAATAGGTCTGTAGGGTGATGATGCTCATTTTTCACCCTTTGAAATTCTAAGCATCTAGCCACAAATCTAGCAACATCCCCTTTCATACGCTTCCAAAAATACAATGGCTTCACATCAACCAACATTTTTGTCACACCGGGATGTCTAGAGTATGGTGCTTCATGAAATTATTTTCACACAAGATTCCTTAACTCCTCAGAGTTAGGCACGTATATTCTTCCTTTGAACCTGAACAATCCATTAGGTTCAAAGTGAAATCCCTTATACCTTGTATCTTGTACATTGTTTGTGAGTGCTTGCTTAACTGTTGAAATGCACAAGACAACTGAGAGGGGGGGGTGAATAAGTTGTCTCAAATTATTTAATTCTAAACTTAATCAATTCCACTTTATCTTCAATTTGTTATTAAATGTAAACATGAAATGTAAATAATAGAAAGAAAACACCAGAGACACTAAATTTACGTGGGAAACCCAATGAGGGAAAAACCACGGTGAGGATTAACTCACAATATAGTAGTAATGCAATACCAGATACAAAGGCTCACTGCCAGAGGTCTCATTGACTAGATACAAAGGCTCACTACCCAGATTAAGGGCTCACTTCCTTAAGAAGGACTCACTATCCAGAAAGAGGCTCATTGCCTACAAAAAATGAAAAAGGATAAGTAAAGATCCACCACAAGGGTTCCACACACTTCACAACTTAATTAGAAGATTGTAGACACCATCAACTTACTACTTTCAAGAATCTAGCACAATAAAGTACTATTGCCTTAACTCGCTCTTGCACACTCTGATTTTTGCACTTGCTCACATACTTATCTTGTTCAAATTGAATGATGGATGGATGATCAATTTGCTACAACTTGATTCACTTTTATACCATCTTCAACCCTAGAAACATTCTCCAAGGCTAGCTTCACAATTTCATTTACAAATTCAAACTAGGTTGGCTACTCAACATTCCTGCAATGGATATGAATGAGAGAGGACCAATTATATATTTAATTTAGAACCCAAACAACATCTTGGATCGAACAAACACTTCCTTAATTCAATGCACAACCTTAATGTAATGTGTAGACACCAAGTCGGCCAAACCTAATAAAAACACCAATGATATTTGAAGTACACGCATCTCCATCAAGATGCTCACAGGTGGATCACATAGCACACTTCACCCAAAAAAAATTTCCATTTATGAGAATACCTTAGATACATCCGCAATAATTACAAAAAACTTCATCTGCATAAAACACTTCAACAGACCAACCAGGTCAACTAGCAAAACACAAGAGCTCTAGAGCAGATCTTCCGGAGCACCAAATCACAAGAAAGTTTGTTAGAAAATGGAAACCATCAGAAAGAGTAATCTCCCAGATCCGCAAGATCTAAAAGCAAATACCAGAAGATTGTGGATCCAAAACATTTCTCCTAGTCTACAACGAGATAGTTTTGTCAAACTAGTTCACACACCGTTGAACATGTCTTTTACTCTCCATCGAACAAGAAGCTAAAACTTAGGATATATTATCCATTGAAGCTTATGACCATATCTAAAGATTTGCACAAGCATAGGATCAACATGGAAGAAATATAGAGCACAATTCCATAGCACACTCAGAACATGCTTCAACACTGTTTAGATTATTTCTCAATTTTTCTCAAAAGAACTTGGTAAAAACACAACTACAACTTCATAAATACAACTCCATGTACTCTAAGCACTTCTACAGTATCTCAACTATACAAATACCATCTGCAATTAACCTAAACTATGTTGAAATCAAAGACTTGAAACATTAACTTGCTCATAGTACTCATCCTCCTTGCATTTTTTTAACACTTGGCCTTTAAAGTTAGTTTGGATTGTCACCATTGAGGCAATATGTTGCCTACTACTTAAGGCATCGACAACCCAATTCTCCTTTTCTTTGATATAGTTGATATTGAAGTCATAATCAGATATCAACTCCAACCATATTCTTTTCTGTACATTTAGATTGGGTTGGGTGAACATATATTTAAAACTGTTATGATCGGTATTTAACTCAAAGGCTTTCCCAATAAATAGTGTCTCCACATCAGCAATGCATGAAAGACTACTACTAAATCTAAGTCACAGGATGCATAATTTTGTTCATAGGGCTTCAAATTCCTTGATTAATAAGCTACAAATTTCCCTTCTTGCATCAAGACTCCTCCTAAGCCTTCTCCCAACTTTTCTATGATGATAGTGAAGTCACCATCAAGATCTAGTATCTTCAAAATTAGTGTAGTAGTTAACTTCTCCTTGAGTAAATCGAACACTAATTGGAATATTTTCATCCACTCGAACTTTTCCCTTTTTCTTTGTAATGAAGTTATAGGAAAGGCTATGTTGGAAAGGTTTGCAAAAAACTTCCTATAGTATCCTACCAAACCCATAAAACTTCTAAGCTCAAGTACATTTTTAGGCACTGGCCACTCTAATACGACCTTTTTTTTGGCTAGATCAAGTGAAATCTCTTTAGCTGAAATCACGTGACCCAAGTACTGCACTTTCTTTTGAAATAAGGTATACTTAGAGAGTTTCCCATATAACGTATGTTCTCTTAACTGTTGGAGAACTATCTCCAAATGCTTGCAATGCTCCTCCTCATTCTTGGAATAAATTATTATTTCATCCAAAAAAACCAAAACAAACGTATCTAGGCAATCCCTAAACATGTTGTTCATTAGGTTCATGAATGTTGTTGGCACATCTGTAAGTCTGAATGGTAGGACTGTAAACTCATAATTCACGTATCTGGTCTTGAAGGCAGTCTTGAAAATGTCTTCATCTTTGATCCTCAATTGGTGGTATCTTGATCGTAGATCAATTTTTGAAAACATAGCCGCCCCTCGCATTTGATTGAAAATATCTTCTATACATGGCAACAAGTACTTATTCTTTATCGTAGATTTATTAAGAATCTGATTATCTATACACAAGCATAGTGTACCATCCTTCCTCATGAGGATCACAAGCACTCCCCAGGATGAAACACTGGGTCTTATCAAACATTTGGATAATGACTCTTCTAGCTGTGCTTTGAGCTCCATTAATTCTATTGTTGTCATCCTATAAGGCACTTTGGAAATAGGTTCCAATCTTGGCACTATATCAAAGGAGAAATTGAATACCCTCTTAGGTGGTAATCCAGGTAGTTCTTCTGGAAATACATCCTCAAACTTTTGTAAGATAGAATATTTCTCCATATCCGTCTCTCCAGTTTCCATCATTTCTCCTTCCTCAACCTCTAGAGAATCTTGTGGCTCACAATCCATGACATTATCTTGAGGAGTGACTTCCTTGAATTCATCTATTTTGACAACAAAAACTTGGCATCCTTTCTTTTTCACCCTAAGCATTTGCATGGCAGAAATTTGTCACAACTTAATCTTTCTTGGTGTTCCTTGCAACGCCACCCAATTTATTAGATCATCAAGACACTCTACTCCCTTGGAATGACAATCCACTTTGGCTCTATGTTTCCATAGTCAATTCATTCCTAAGATAACATAATAAGATCCTAGGGGTGGTACGTACAAGTTTACTTCTATTGAGAAACTAGGAAGTTCTACCCTGGCTTCAAACAAGCATTGCTTCATGGTTGCTCTTGTTTGGTTTGCATACTCAACAACCCAAGATTTTTCCATAAATACAAATTTTATAGATATTTGATTAGCTACTCTAGGTGAAATAAATTTTTCTATTCCTCCAGTATCAATAAGTATGGAAATAGGCAATACCAAATAAAAAACCTGGAGTTTTGACTAAAGTAATTTGATACTTTGCTTGTTGATTGTTTAGGGTGACATGGATCTTCTATTGGAATTGTGTTTGCTGGGAAGGAAGAGGATTTTCATGTGGTCACGACCCAAAGGTTTTGTTGGGGCAGTTTATAGCATAATGGTTTCCACCATATGTAAAGCATCCCTTTGTTGGTCCTTTCTTCCTTGTGGACCCATCAAGTCTATTAGTATTTCCTCCAACATAATTGAAATTGCTGCTATTACTATTATTATAATTATTCCTTTTGTGTTCCCTCAATTATCTTCCATTATTTTGGGGTCCCTTATCCCCTTGATTTTGTGAATCTTGCACTCCACCAAACTTCTTTGGAGTCTGAGTAGCTTGGGTCCCTCTAGATTTCTTTCAGTTTCTATTCTCTTAATAGATTGAGACGACTTTAAGATTTTGTTCTTGCTTGAAAACTTTTTCATAGACTAGGTCCATAGTGGTTGGATCGTGCACATCTAATTTTGCATCTATTTGGATATTAAGCCCCATAATGAATTTCTTGATATGGGACCGTTCATCCTTCTGATACATTAGTACATATCATAAGAGACTGGTGGAATTTTCACAGTACTCATTTATTGTCATATCTCCCTATCTTATATTTTGAAAATCAATGAGTTTCTAGTCATAAAAGAGTTGGGGTAGCCACCTTTTCTAGAATATTTCCACAAGCTCATTCCATGTAAGCTTCAAGGAACTAATTCTGAGTTCCATTTTCTTGTTCATCCACCAATTAGAAGCTTCTCCTGCTAACTGGTAAGCTCCCCAAACAACTTTGGTAATTTTAGAATAGTTTATGATCTCAAAATATTTTTCCATTTGGATTAACCAAGCTTCAACCTCTTCCCCACTGGTGCTTCCTTCAAATTTGGGTGGGGTAATTTTTCTCATATCCCTAGAAATTTTGGTTTCCAACCGCTTCCTACTGGTTCCTTCAAATTGAGAGTGTGAATTATCATTCTCATGTTCATGGGTCTAAGTATGATCATGAGAATTCTCTCCCTCTTCTTCAATGATAGGAACTTCTTCATTAATCAAGACCTCTTGTTCTAATATATATTTTTCCCTCACTTCTTGCTCAATATTACCCAACCTTGCATTAGTTTTGTGTATGATAGCCAAAATTTGGTCCAATTTGGCTTTAGTACCATACAAAACTTGTATGACTTCTTGGATCCCTCTAGGATTAGTCCTTGTTCTCACCATCCTTTGCCAGAAAAGGGTTTATACCTGAAGGTTCATCTTTATTAGATTCCATCATGTTTTATCTTAACACATTGAATTTTTTTAAATGAGCATTCATTTGCACATAAAAGAAACTTCACATACGATTTGTGCACAGGTTTTGATAAAAAAACATAACTCTTTTATTCATAAGGATCTAAATATCCTTTTCATTTACATAGAACAACTATTCAAATGATCGAGTGGAGAGTATCCATTAGATTCTCTTATCTATACATAACTCAATGGGGCGTACCCATCAGATTTTTATTCATCTCTCATTTTCTCATCTCTATCTCAAAAGGGGTAATAACCTTTAGATTTATCTTCCTAAACATAGTTACAGGGGACATATCCCTCTAATTCATTGCTCGAGGGTCCCTAAAATTTAATGCAAGACTAACGCTACATTCTTAGCGCATATCCCTGGAAAGTAACAAGGTGTCAAATTTTGTTGGTGAGACTAGAGGTAATTAATTGAAATTGTTTTCCTCCTTTATCCTTCTCTTTACTTGACTAATTTGAGAAAGGGTGTGATTGATTGTCTCAGTATCACTAAACCAGATAGAATTTTCATAGTTGGTTCCCTCTATCGTATGAACAATGACCTCTTTTTCCTTCTTTTCCCTCAAGTAGCACTCATTCCCGACTACTGAATTCCTTGCAGTTAACCTGAGATGCACCATCCTCACACAAGAATTTCCAAACATTAGTCTCATTCAATGTTGGATGGAAATTATGGTGAGCTCATAGGTTCCAGAGTTAAACTTGGTAGCTCTGATACCACGTGTAACATGCCAATTTTTCATGCAAGTAAATTTCCTAGGTTTTTATTACCTCATGTAAAGAAACTACGTTTCATTCCCATTGCAATAAAACAATTTCTTTTCCAAAAGAGAATATTTGATCATATTTGACATAACATAATTCGAAAGTATTGTTTTCATTCTCAATATAATATATCACTTTTATAATTTTACAAAGATAGTAGACAAAGATACATACATTGCTCAACTAAGCTTCATAGGAAATAAATACAAATGTTCCAAGAAATTCCTTTTCAAATCTCAATTTCCAACTAGGAGAAGCATCACTCAAGATATTTTTTGGCAACCACGGACTTAAATGCGCCCACTGCACATCTGCCACATATGGTAAGATGGCCCTACCCTTCAACAAAGGGATTGGTAAGGTAACCTCATAACTATAACCTTTCTGAGCTTAGTGTTGTGTCCTACATAACTATAATTTATAAACCCACTACAATCCTAATCTAGTATGCATAAATGGAACACAATGAATTGACAGTGCAACCAGTGGAAAATTAAACTACTTTGGCCAAAGTATTCTTCACTCAGTACTTTGAGTGAAATTCATCCTATTCACATACACTACCCTAGCTCAATTTGATTTAAGATAATTAAATAACATGCATAGGTAATTCCCTTCCGTAGGTAATATTTAACCCCAAAAACTACCTATTCCCTTTTCCAAAATCACTATGATATTTCTGCCAAGTAAGCATAAGCTATCCCCTTCATTGGACAATCTAATCCCAAGTATAACATATGAGCTTTCTAAGTTTATGAAATAACTTTGTACCAATTAACTTCTTAAGCTATTCACGCTTCATCAATCCTAGTATATAATAATATTGATAACATCCAATCCTTAATATGGAGTATGTACAAACACTCCTAAGAAAATCATAACAACAAGGTTATTTTCCTTTCTAATAAGAAAATATAATATTTTTTCTATTCTAGCATATTAATGCATTTCTCCAAATAATACATTCAATCTTTCCAAAAATAGAACAAGCATAAAATGAATAGAATCACATGCCTAATATAATCTATACTCCAATTGACCAACTGGTTCCTTAGCTAAATCCTCTATGAGAATCAACTTTGCAACTCTTTCCACTTCACAAATCCTCTTCACATAATTTCCTCACAATAACCCTCACACTAAATAGAATATCATAGATAAAAAGCAGCAGAATGCAAGTGAATGTGTATCCAAATGAGAAAAACCTCTCCTCTATTTATACAAAAATATGATCCTTTACTTCCTATAAACAAGCTTCTCAAAGTGACACTTCTTAGCTCACTAGCTCGACTCAACAAACAAACAAAAAGAGGTGGCAGAATAATTTGATGCCTATCAAACACATATACAACCATTAGAATGAGTCGCCTCATTCCTCAAGGCAACAAGAAAGATATTAATAAATGAAAGGCAATGGTCTCCTATAGGTCAACTTATTTGGCCAACTACATCATTGACCAATTCATATTTCCATATGCTTGAATTCGTTGCAAGATAAGACTTCTAATCGAATTGCACCATTCATACTTTGGTGCCACCAATTTACCATGTTTCCTATTCTTTTGGGGTGCTGACAAGAAGTTGAGTCCACTTTTTGGCCATTTAGTGGAAGTTGTTTCCTTGATTTTCAAAATTCAACATATTTGACCTTAAAATTTGAAGCACTTAGAGATGGAATCTTGAAAATAGTCACTAATGATAAAATGTAGTACTCAGAGTCTAGTTTCCAAATATGTAATTTATTTCAATACCTAGATGATACAAATTGATTTTCAATAGGCATTTCTAAAAACCACTGTTTAATTTTTATTTTTTACCATACCATGCATGTGTACACCATCCATATTTCGACCTAAATAATCATATTTTTCTAAATCCTTGTGGGAAAAGATTTGTAACTCACTGAAGCATGCTTTCCATATTTTCTTTGTAATTTTTTATTGAATATTTTTTTGTTAAATTTGTATTGGCCATATTTGGTGTTTTAAAAAAACACCATGTACGTCATGCATAAGATGACCTAAACTTATGATTTTTGATTTTTTTTAAAAATTGAAAAAAATTATCTGAAGTATGCTTTCATGCAATCCGTTCGTGAAAATGTTATGTTGATAAAAAGTTATTAAAATACTAAAAAACCTTGATAATTCAACTTTATGGACTTGTTTAATCAGAAATTCATTAAATAAAAAATTAATCCAATTGTAAAAAAATTACATATTTAAAATCTACACTGTCTAATCTATAATGGGTTTTAATTTTGTTGAAAATTTCTGCAAAAAAATTCTTCAGACATGCCTGAAGTCACTATTTTTTGTGACTGCTAGGACCTTCAACTTACAGGTCAAACCAGGTCTAGGGCCTAGGTTCGGATCTCCAAACCTTTTCCCAAACCTATTGACAAAGCAAAAACCCGTCCTACATTTCAAACTTGAAGAAGGCCAGACATTGCCCAAGCAGTGGGAGTTCTCAACTGTTTTATGGAAAATCCAGGAAGATCACATTGGGATGTTGTGAAGAGAGTGTTCAGATATTTAAAGGGAACTTCAAAATATGCTTTGTGTTACCATGGTAGTTCAGTTGCATCACAGAGAACACTCAATATTCATGGATATGTAGATTTTGATTGGGCAGGGGACATTAACAGCAAAAGATCCACCAATGGATATTCTTTCATGTTAAAGGGTGGTGCAGTAAGTTGGATGAGCAAGCAAAAAGTTGTAGTCACTTTATCCACTACAGAGGTTGAATACATGGCAGCAACACACGCCTCCAAAGAAGCAGTTTGGCTTAGTCGATTGTGCTCTGATATTGGTTTTAATGCAGGGCAAATTACAATTTGCTGTGATAGTTAGAGTGCCATTTGTTTGGCAAAGAACCCGACTTTCCATGCCAGGTCAAAGCACATTGATGTGAAGTATCACTTCATGAGGGATATGGTGGAAGATGGAAAGATCTATTTAGAAAAGGTTGACACTTTGAAGAATGTTGTAGATGCATTAACAAAGCCAATGAGTAGGAATAGGTTTAGATGGTGCAAAGATTCAATGGGCCTTGGGGCCTATGATCATCAGTAATTTTTCTTTAGAGGAAGCCAAGAAGTCTTCGTCAAGTGGGAGCTTGTTGGGAATAGGTGCCTCAACTTCTGGCTTGAACCTCTGAAAAGACTTGGCAAAATTATGATCCCTTTCTTAGCCTTTACTCCTCTACCACTGAGAGTGTTTCATAGAGGTGTGGTCTAGTGGTTTATCACCTTACCGTAGGCCTCTGTCAGTCTGTCCGCAGTTGGGCAGTGTTACCGCCATAACGCGGGATCTTCGTCATTGGCTAGCAGTAGCACAGTTGATGGGCGTAGTCAGTGCAAAGCCTTACCTCCCTATGACAAAGGGTGTTTGTTGGTGGTGCGGTGGTCGTAGTGAACAGTGATAGTTAAGAAAAAAATTCTTACCACCACACCACAATGGTGGTCTGATAAGTTGTGGGCGGTCAAAGATAATGATTACCTCTTTGTTGCGAAGGTCTTGCGGTCAGGGTGCGGTAGCATGGTGGAGCTTGACAATTGGCACAAGCGGTTACCGCCATACCACAAGAGGCTTTTCTTAGCCTCCCGGTTGGGTGGTGGCACCACCATATCGTGGAAGTTCGATCTGAGCTCGGTGGTGATGCGATGTTAAGTGGCGGGCTGGCAGATAAGCCACTACCTTGATACCACGAGGGTGTTAGGATGGACCTACGATTGGGCGGTGGCACCGCCATAGCACGAAGGTCTATCAACCTTGGAGCAGTACCATGGTGTCATTGCCATACCGTGATGACTGCTTTGACTTGGAAAGGTATCACGGTAAGAGATGTTTGCCACTTGTGTTGACCGGTCTAACTTGATTGGAAGCGATGAACAAGTAGAGAGGCGACATGTGGCAAGTAATCAACATCTGATTGGTGGAAGTCTAGAGCGGTGAAAGTAGTAATTGCAAGACATGTTTTCGCTGATGATAGAATCCGATTAAGGCAAGGGAGTTAATGCCTGGGTAGCCCGATGCATGATTGCAAGCAGATCGGTTAGATGATCGGATTGCTTGATTGGGTGAGTAGTGCATTACTATGGCTTGCAATTGGTTGGAATGTTTAATGTGATGTAAGACTTGTATAGTCGATTACATTGATATAAGTCATGAAGGGTGACGGTGAGAGAGAGACAATATAGAGAGTTGTATTCATTGTATACCTAAGAGAAGTATTGTAACTGTGAATGCATGAAAACTCAAGTATGTTGATGTGAGCTTTTTTTGTAATCTATTTTACTGTAATACAAAGTGTCTTCTCTTGGTGTGGTGGGTTTTTTCCTGAAAAATTTTTCGCACATAAATCTGGTGTTATCTATCATTTCTTTTTCTGTTATTCTTATTACCCTGTATGTGTTCATCTCAGTCATTTTAAGAAGCTTTAAAACTGGTCTTTTGCACTTCTCCTCTGTTCTTTTAGCATTAGGAAAGTAATTCCGCATCTTTGTTTTCCTTCCATTACCATGGGGCTACTTTTTCTTGTTGGCTTCCAATCAAGTTAGATGCCTAATTGAGTATCCTCTTGAAATGGAAAAATTTTAACTGCCCTTGTTGGTTTGTTTCTTTTGGACAACTATCTCATTTCCTTGCTGATTGAAAAGACCTGAATCTTGTGGCTCACCTTGTATCATGGATTTCTCATTTTATTTTCCTTGTTGTTCCTCATAACTCTCCTCTTCAAGGGGTGTTGGATTGATGTACAAAATTGAACCAAAAACCTTCTAACTCGTCCCAAAAATATCTTCTTCAATATCTTCTTTGCTTCTTTGAATAGGAGGATTGACTCTAGGCTTAATGCAGCTCTCTTTAAGCTTTGAAAAAAAAATCATCCTCTTCGTGGATCAAGAACTCTAATTTAGGGACTTGTTCAACTTGATGGGAAACTTCATGCACATCAATATCTACATCTCCCTAAATAGTGTTGCCTATGCTTTCTTCTTCAAGAGTTAGGATTTCAAACTCACCTTCATCATCATACACCAACAATTCATCAAGATATCCAACATCTTCTTGTTGCTTCAAATATTCATCCTTGTCAACAAAACAAGGTATCTCATCAAATGAGAAGATCAACTCTTCTTCTGATCCCCATCCATTTTCCTTGCACCTTGTTACTCCAATTGATCACGCTCAACTTCTACTTGTAAAAGTTTTGATTTTTTATTATTCACACCATTCATAGGCTCATAAACAACATATATTTCTTTTGCTTCCTCATAACTAACCTCACAAGTTCCTTCCACTTGAGGAAGATCCTCAATCAGTTTTGAGTCTTGAGTTGAAAACAAAAAATCTTGTTTCACTACTAGCTCAGCCTCCTATTTGGAATGATTAGACAGCTCCTCAAAAGATTTCGGGAGTGTTGATAGAGGATTTCATAGTATAAGAGGCTCTGGTAACTCTTGAGGAAGAGAAGAAGTGATTTGCTTGAAGCTTGGTATTTTTAACACATGCTCTTCCAACTTAGCATTTTCATCATAGTTGTCCATCCTAGATTTATTTGGTAAGGGGATTTTAAAGGGCTACAAATGGGAGATAGTGTTGGATGTTGTGGTTGTGTTGTTGATATGTGGTTGTCATTGATGTCAACACTATTAGCATTAAAATCTTCTTAAGGATGTATATGTCAAGGATATTGAGAAAATTGTAAAAAATATAGTACAGGAAGCCAGTGGAGCTGAGAAGGTCAGAATGTTGGAAAGTTTTGTGTGTTGAAGATCTGAAGGTGCACTTCAAAGGGTTTTTTGCTAAAGCTTTCTAGTATGTTGTCTAAAATTTTTAGACGTGCGCATGAAGTTTTGTGGAATTTATGAAGATTTGTTTGCCTACAATTATTTAGTTTATGTAGATGGTGTTCTTGGTTGAAGCGGATGAAATTTTGATAATTTCATGTGTTGTGCATGTACCTATGACGTTCATGGATGAGCCTAGATCGTGCTCTATCCCTGTTGCAGATCCACATTGATTGAAGAGTTTGTGATCAAAGATTTTTCTGATGTGTGCCCGAGTTTTCATAATCTTGGCCGACATGATGATGTTAGCATGTTGCGGATCCATGAGGATTAATAGTTTATTGTTTGGAGGTGTTTGTTTGGGTCCTCACTATTTTGTGACCAACTTGTGTTGGTGTGCATTGTAATTTATTCATGTATTAAGGCCGACAATTGTAATTTATTCTTTATTTGTGGCCGATTGAATAATGGATGTAAATTCATGTTGTGTATATATATATATATATGAGATTGTTTTTCTCATTTAGAAGAAGTGCTCAAGTGTACAAGTGATGTACAAGTGCGAATAAAGTTCAAATCATTCAAAGTAGAGTGTGGAAGAGTTGGTAGAAGTTTTTGTGCACCTAACTAGAACTTTACTCAGGCTTTTGCAGAAGCTATTTACTCAATTCAAATTCATCGGAGAGATTTAATCTTATTACTATATGTAAGGCAGTGATCCTTCCCTTTGAGCAATGTGCTCTAGGCAATGCGCCTGAATGCAAGTGCATTTTCTTTTTATTCTTCATTATACTTCTAACAGGGTATAATCTTGTGGACTAACATCCACCGTGGTTTTTCCCCTAACAGGGTTTCCACGTATAAAAATCTTGGTGTTCATGTGTCTATGATGTGTTGTTGATTTAATGCTTGCACTGTTAATTGTCAAATATATGATATAAGGTTGATAAATGTTGTATAAGTTTGATTTTGGTAACAATTGATTCACCCCCCCTCTCAGTTGTCTATCCTTGTTTTTCCAACAATTGGTATGAGAGCTAGTTTCTCTAAAAGAAGCTTAACAACTTGAGATGATCTGAGATGGCATCATTCAAAAATGATAGTCCTAGATTCAATGGTAAAAACTAATCTCTATGGAAATTCAGGATGCAATGTCATTTGAGGTGCATTGGTGAATCTTTCTGGAAGATGACACAAATTGCATATACTATTCCTTAGAATGGTCTTTCCTCTGAAGATGAGATCAAGCAAGCAGAAATTAATACCAGGGAAATAGAAACATTGGTGAGTGCTTTGACAGATTCAAAGATGACAAATGTGATGGGATTGAAGACTACATACCATATTTGGAAAAATCTAGAAACACTGTATGAAGGAGATGCACTAGTGAAAAGTGCTAAGCTACAAAGTCTAAAAGGAAAATGGGAGAGCTTGAAGATGAGTGAAGATGAGAATATCTTTTCCTTCTCGCATAAGATAAATGAATTGGTGATGGACATTAGATTTGCTGGTGGAACTTTGGATGATGATGAAATTGTGGCTAAGATACTTAGATCTATGCCCCCTTCCTACAAGACAAAAGCTCATGTTATTGATGAACTCAGGACAGTGAAAAATATTATAAAAGACATGTTGATTGGAAAACTTAGTTCATTTGAATTAAGTGAATTTGGTGAGTTTTCTCCTAATACTAAATCTACCTTCAAGGCTATTGTATCCAGGAAAAATAGATATGATTCAGAAGAGAGTTCCCAAAGAAAATTTAGATGATGATGAGATGAAGCAGATTGAAGATGAAGGAATTGGAAGAACTGGAAGCATTGATTGTGATTAGAGAATCAAGAGGTCATGGTAAGTACAAAATAAAGTTACCTATCAAATGTTTTTCTTGCAGTAAGATAGGTCATTTTGCATCTCGATATCCTGAAAGAGTTTCAAAGTATAAACCTGAGAACACTAGATTTCAAAGAAAGTGCTATTATGTTGAAGAAGGTGTAATTGATGAAGAATTTGATAAAGAAACTAGAAATGAAGATGAATGGGTATTTATTGCTATCAAAGAGAATGGTCAGGTGTCCACTGAATCTGCTAGTAATGTGAATGTTGAGAAAGCTCTTGCAGCCAAAATTGAATATAAAGATGAGTGGGTGATTGACAGCGGATGCTCACATCATGTGACTGGTGACAAAAGAAAATTTGTAAGCTTGGAAAACTTCGATGGTGGTGTTGTGAGGTTTGGAGACAACACTTCTGGTGTGATTCATGGTAGAGGCACTATTTCTTTTGGTGGTAAGCACAATACTGATGATGTTCTTTATGTAGAAGGCTTAAAGCATAACTTGTTGAGTGTTGGATAAATGGTAGACAAAGGTTACAATTTGCAATTCAAGAATGGTAAGTGCAGAATAATGGGAAGTTAAGGAAATATGATTGCTTCAGGAAAAAAGACAAAAGGTAATATCTTTCATTTGAGTGTTTCTAGTGAAAGTTGTTTGATTGCTCAAATTGATGTAAGTTGGTTATGGCATAGGAGGTTGTCATGTGAACTTTGATAACATTTTCAAGATAAGCTCTACTCTAGCACTTAGAGATCTGCCTAAGTTAGTGAAGCCTACTAAAACTATGTACAAGGAATGTCAGATGGGAAAGCAAACAAGAAATTATTTCTGGAGCAAATAGTACAACTCTAATGGAGTACTAGATTTGATACATACTGATCTATGTGATCCTTCCAAAATCAAAAGCCAACAAGGTGAAAGGTATTTTATGTTGCTCATTGATGATTATTCTAGAATGATATGGGTCACTTTCTTGAGAGAGAAAAAATGAAGCATTAGAAAAGTTAAAAAGTTTCAAAGCTATGGTAGAGAATGAGATAGGTCAAAAGATAAAATGCCTAAGGTCAAACAGAGGTGGTGAATTCACTTCACGGTAATTCAATTATTTTTTGAAGAGCATGAAATCCAAAAACAGTTATATGCTCAACAAAATGGAGTTGTTGAAAGAATGAACATAACCATTCTAGACATTGCTACAACCATGATGTTTGAAGAAAATTTTCCTCATTTCTACCAGAGAGAAGCTATAAGTACTACTGTGTATACCATTAATAGGGTGAATGTCAACGGTAATTTCGGTAAGACATCTTTTGAGCTATGGTTTGGTTATAAGCCTATTGTCAAATATTTCAAAAAAATTGGAAGCAAATGCTACATCAAGAGAGATGATGATATAGGTAAGTTTGATGCTAGAAGTGATGAAGGAATCTTCCTAGGATACTCTACTAAAAGCAAAGCTTACCGGTACTTTAATAAAAGGTTGAAGAAAATGGTTGAAAGTGCAAATGCCAAAGTTGATGAAGATATTTGTAAATCACCCAGATATAGTGGTTATGATCCAGATGATCAACATGATGATGCTAACAATAATGTGCAGGCACAAAATCAACTTCAAATTGTTTTGGTGAACCAAGGGAACCAAGAAGCAAAAACAAGGAAAAGTATAGAAGAAAGAACTCAAGAACAAGAGGTAAGAGAAAATCTCAAAAATCCTAAGTATGTAAGGCGAAATCATTCTGATAGTCATATCATAGGAGACAAAATAAAAGGTGTGCAAACTAGAAGAAAAAATATGGAAGAATATTGTCTAATCTCTAAAGCTGAGCCTAGAAATATCAGTGAAGCATGCAAAGATGAACTTTGGATGGAAGCCATGAAAGAAGAACTCATGCAGATACAAAAGAATGATACATGGGATCTTGTTCCTAGACCTCAAAACAAAAATATGATTGGAACCAAGTGGGTGTTCTAGAATAAGCTGAATGAATAAGGTGATGTGGTCAGAAACAAAGCAAGATAGGTTTGCAAAGGTTACTCACATATGGAAGGTATTGATTTTGAAGAAATTTTTTCTCCTATTGCTAGAATTGAAGTTGTAAGATTATTTCTTGCTTAAGCTACTTTTAAGAATTACAAAGTTTATCAGATGGATGTGAAGTCGGCATTTCTGAATGGTAAACTAGAAGAAGAATTTTATGTTGAACAACTAGATGGATTTCAGTTGACTGATGAAAAGGATATGGTATGCTAATTGAAGAAATCTCTTTATGGACTAAAGCAAGCTCCTAGAGCTTGGTATGCTAGATTGGATAAATATTTGTTGAAACTTGAATTCAATAAAGGTACTATTGACAATAATCTATATTTCAAGCTGGATAAGAACAAAGAACTGATCATTGAAGTCTTTGTTGATGATATTATTTTTGAAGGTGATGATGATTTGGGTATGAATTTTGCCGATGAAATGAAAAGTGAATTTGAAATTTCAATGATAGGAGAGCTGAAATTCTTTCTAGGATCGCAAATTACTCAATTAGATGATGGAATCTTTGTATCTCAAAAGTATGTGAAATAGTTACTAAAAATTTTTGGCATGGAAGATTCAAAGCCAGTTGGTACACCTATGGTGACCAGATGGAAACTTACACAAAATGATGATTCTCCCAAAGAAAATCAGACAACATACAGGTCAATGATTGGTGTATTTCTCTATTTGACTCAGACCAAGCCAGACATAATGAATTTTGTGTGCATGGTTGCTAGATTTCAAGCTGATCCTAAAAGGTCCCATGTGACTGTTGTGAAAAGAATATTCAGATATCTGAAAGGGATAGTTGATCTTGGTCTTTGGTATGCTAAGGATGATGATCTTACTCTAAGTGCTTTTACTGATGTTGATTAGGTAGGAGATGTAGATGATGGGAAGAGTACCAGTGGTAGAGAATTCTTCTTAGGAAAGAAGTTGGTATCTTGGCTAAGCAAAAAGCAGAACTTAGTTTCATTATCTACTACCAAGGCAAAATACATTGTTGTTGAAAACAGTTGTACCCAAGTATTATGGATGAAGCAAATTTTGAGAGATGTTAGAATTGAGTATGAAGAACCCATTGCCATACTCTACAGGAAAGTTAGGGGTGATTTCCCCTCCTGATCAGAACTAAGATGCATGTATTTTCATCAGTCTGTGAATTCATAGCCATATCTCATTTTGGATTGATGTTGTGGAGGTTGCTACTCAAGGGGAGTAGTAAGATGATTCAAATTTGAGATCAGACCATGTGTACCTTTTTCATTGATGTCAAAGGGGGAGAGAAACAATGTGAAAAATGTGGGAAAGAAGAGCAATAAAGGAAATAAGAAAGAGTGCACAATCTGAGGAGGAGATTGTTGAAGAAGAGTTAGTTGGGTTGATGGTATTATTTTTCACATCATGTGTTGCCATCAATGCCAAAGGGGGAGATTTTTAGATGTTGTGGTTGTGTTGTTGATATGTGGTTGTCATTGATGTAAGCACTATTAGCATTAAAATATTCTTAAGGCTATATATGTCGAGGATATCGAGAAAATTGTAAAAAATATAGTACATGTAGCCAGTGGAGCTGAGAAGGTCAAAATGTTGGAAATTTTTATGTGTTGAAGATCTGAAGGTGCACTTCAAACGATTTGTTGTTGAAGCTTTCTAGTATGTTTTCTGAAAGTTTCAGAGATGCACATGAAGTTTTGTGGAAGTTATGAAGATATGTTTGCCTACAGTTATTTAGTTTCTATAGATGGTGTTCTTCGTTGAAGCAAATGAAATTTCTATAATTTCACATGTTGCGCATGTACCTGTGATGTTCATGGATGAGCCTAGATCATGATCTATCCCTGTTGCACATCTGCATTGATTCAAGAGTTCATGATCAAAGATTTTTCTGATGTGTGCCCGAGTTTTCATGATCTTGGCCGACATGATGATGTTAGCATGTTGCGGATCCATGAGGATTAATATTTTATTGTTTGGCATGTTTGGAGGTGTTTTTTGGGTCCTCACTATGTTGTGACTAACTTGTGTTGGTGAGCATTGTAATTTATTCATGTATTAAAGCTGACAGTTGTAATTTATTCTTTATTTGTGGCCGATCGAATAATGGATGTAAATCCGTGTAGCAGACATATATATGAGATTGTTTTTTCTCATTTAGTAGAATTTCTCAAGTGTAAAAGTGGTGTACAAGTGTGAATAAAGGTCAGATCATTCAGAGAAGAGTGTGGAAGAGATTGAGAAGAGTGTGGAAGAGTTGGTAGAATTTTTTGTGCGCTTAATTGGAACTGTAATCAAGATTTTGCAGAAGCTATTTACTCAGTTCAAATTCATCAGATGGATTTAATCCGATTACTATATGTAAGGCAGTGAGCCTTCGCTTTGAGCAGTGTGCTCTAGGTAGTGCGCTTGAATGCAAGTGCATTATCTTTTTATTCTTCATTATACTTTTAACATGGTATAATCTTGTGGACTAACATCCACCATGGTTTTTCCCCTAAAAGGGTTTCCACGTATAAAAATCTTGGTGTTCATGTGTCTCTAATGTGTTGTTGATTTAATGCTTGCACTGTTAATTATCAGATCTATGATATAAGGTTGATTAATGTTATATAAGTTTAATTTTGGTAACAACTTATTCACCCCCACCCCCATCTCAGTTATCTATCCTTGTTTTGCCAATAGATAGGGGGTTGAATTTGAACATGTCTAGAATCTTTTAATGGAGAAGGATCTCTAAAACTTGGAACTTTGCAAATAGCATCTTTTTCAAAGGATTCAAGACCTTTACCTTGTATGAAACTTGAGAATTTAAACTTGAAAGCTTCCTCTTTCATAGGTTGAATCATAGTTCTAAGAGGAGATGATTTAAAACTAGAAATGCAAGTAGTTGAATCGGTTTCATACTTATGGACTTGTGAAAGAAGGTGTTTTATTTTCTCTTGTTTGTCCACAACTTGTCTAGCAAGAATCTCTTCTTCATAACTTTGTGCATCCACCTCTTGTTGATGAATATGAGCTTGATGAGAAAGCTCTTCTTACTACATATTATACTCTTGCTCATTTGTGATAGCCTCTAATTTCCTTTGCAAGTCTAATGTTATCCCCCTGATACTCATGTTGTTAGCATCTTGAGGTTGATTCAGAGAGTAGTCATGCTGGTTATGAGAAAAATGATCTTCTTGCAAATGATTATAGGCAATGATATGTTTCCAAAAAGTTTGTGCATGGGTGGGTGGGTGGCAGGAATATGGAACTTGTTGATAACTTCTTGTAGCCAAGGTGTTTTGACTAAAACCAACTATTGGTTCAGTCTTATATAGATAACAAGGAGGTGTAGGAGCAACATTTTCATGATATGATGGGTTATAGAGCATATCAACACATTGTATGCTTACTTCCAACAAATAATATTTCCAAAGCCACCAGGTGTGTAAATAAAATGCCTCCAAAAGGCTAAAACTATTGTTGTACACACCAAACAGCAGTAACAAAATGTATAAAATGGATTGAGAATCAGTTCAATCCTATTGAGTGTGCCGAAAATTATTGTCACACAATATTGTGCCCCTATTAAGTTGCGAAACTTAGCATATTGGTGAAACATGGGAACTTTCATAGGCTATGGGTTACCTAAAGTAGAAAAGAACCTCTAGAGTAAGCTGGCTCTTATGGTACTCACCTAAAAACTAGTTCTTGTTGGGAAAGGGTAAAAATATTGCATAAAATAAAACCTATGACTAAGGGTGATGCACCAAATTTAATTACCTAAAACTTGCATAGCTACTTTGCACACATGGTTTCAATCAATAACAAAGCTTTACATGCACAACTCAATACTTATATACCTTTGCATCAATATTTCATAAGGAGGATATAATGCATACAATTCTAGAAGGAAAAAAATATTTTTCACAACTCGAATCACTTGCATCTCAACACAACTTATAGCTTCCAAATACATATTATTTTTGCAAAAAGGTGCTACTAATGAGACAGAAATACAAGGAATGAGATAACTCCACAATTAATTGCATCAATCATTCAAATGTACACAATGGAATAGAAAATTAAGAAGGCAAAATTGCTTATCTTCATTGATCTCCAAGGTGTAAATTGTTATACATGTCTATCAAAAATGAGTAACAATTATTGTCTTCTACTAAAAATGACTTTAAAAGTCACAATGAAGACAAAATATAATAATAAGAACTAACTTAAAAAACGAAGTTTGAAGTTACTTATGCTTTTCCAAATGGCTGCACAAAAATAGGGACTACAAACTCTCTTGGTTTTGCATAACCAAAAAACCTAAAATATAGCCCCTAAACCCACTTCAAAAAGGATCGTGGATTAAGAAAAGGTCAAGCCTTGACCTCTTCTATCACAAAGGCGCTTAAAAATGCTCCCAGATGCTTTCAATTCCCTCCAAAACTGATTTAAAATAGTTCCTATATCTCCTCCACTTGTTGGATAACTTCCTCAACTTCTCCCATATGCTTGGCACAACCATAAACCCTCAACCAACCCCTTTGACCATAACTAGAAAGCACATGTGCTTATCTAATTTTCATTTACATAACATTAATGAAGTGATTTATAATTGTATCACTTAAAGCAATGTTTTACAATTCATGTTCAATACAAAATAATAACATTTGGCTCAAATGTGCTTTGAGACAAAGCAAAATTCATAAGTCAATAAGGGGACACCCCTAGACACTTACATATAAGTATAATGTGTGGGTATTAATTCAATGCATAAAAAGCTAAATGCAAAGGCAAAAATTCCTATGGGAATTCAACCACTTAGGGTTGAAAACCTAATCATAAAACTTAGCCACAAACATCTTCACATCTCATTTTACATTTAGTAGCTTTATGGATTCTTCACTCCGCTGACATAGGGTTTTTGACTAGAACTCTATGGATGGTTATCATGGTGGAAATATTGTAAAACCAACAGAGTCAAGCATGGTAAGCTTTCTGAAGTGTAAAAACTTGCACCATTTTTCATTATTTGTAATGAAAATCTTTTTTTGAGCTCTATTTGAGCAAATGTGATGAATATATATATTTTTTTCTATGCTTTTGTTCATGCTTGCTCAACCTCTATAGAAAAAGGTAGAAAATTTTCTTTTCTCTATAGAAAATGGAAAATTTTCCATGCTCCTACTTACAGGAACTCATTTTCTCTGGTTGAGAAACTCCATTTTTTGTACTCGACCCTTTTGTGAACCTCAGCTTCTTATGTTAATTTTTATATGCAAACATTCGAGTTCCTTTGTATTTATTTTGGTTCTATAGACCATGGTTTCTATGTGAATTTCTTGTAGGTAATTCTTATATTTTGAAGGTCGTGGTCACCCTTATTGCATATCTTTGGCGATGGCTTGGCCTTAGGTCTTCTTTCACATGCTATGAATTATACAGGCTATCATTGATTGCAGTTGCCTTTACATCACTAGAAACACATAGTCTGTCCATGTGAAACCCCATTTTTTGCTTCTTCCTTTGGAGTCCTATGATCAACTGGTTCAATACTTTCAATTTAAATTTAAATGTGTGCTTCTTTGAATGCAAAAATGTGTCTCAATTGTTGCCGTTGTAGCTGGTGATTCTTTCCATCATTGATTCACAAATACTTGTTTCTAGTTTTTGCTTGAATTTAATATACTAGAAACTTGTTTCTTTGGCTCACTATCTACTTCAATGCATCCACTGTGACATGATTGTTTATTATGTTGTGGTTTCATTTCATCACTCTGGAAAATGTAGAACATTCATTCTAATGGTGACTTTACTCTATGAGAAAAACCCAATATCCTTTATAGAGAGACAAATTTGAACTCACTAACCTTAGCATATGTTTTCTTATTTTGGTGCTTAATTTGAAGCATGTAACTGTTAGAGTAAAGGTATTAACTTAATTGTGTTGATTAAGTTACCTTTATTCCCTTCTTAAGATTTCACGTTAGTTTGCATAAAGTGACATTTAATAATTATATTAATTATTAAATCTTATCCTATTAGGGCTTCTATTAGGGTTTTTCCTATTAGGGTTTTATTAGGGTTTGCATGATCTTTTTATAAGGATTGATCCCATTGTATTTCATATCAATTCATTCTCTCATTCTCTCTAATATATACATTTTTAGTTTTCAGAGAACCCTTGCTTGTTTGTCTCCATCTCTTCTTTTGTGACAGGTTATTTGCATGCAAGTGATCTTCGGGGTTTGTGGTGTTGTATTTTCTCAACTCCTACAGTAACTTCCCTTAAATTTCTTTTGAAAGGTACTATATACCAGGCTATGTGTACTCTCTATCATCTTTATAGGATATGATGCTACTATTCTTCAAAATTCTTTGTTCCTAATCTTGTTATTGTTCCATTGAGTAGGTATTTGTCATTTATGATAGTGACTTTAGTCAACTCACTATCATGAGTGATGAGTGCTTATTTTGAATGTTGATGTAACTATGATGAGTTTACACTCCTATCCCTTTTAAAAATTAAGAGGGCAACATGTTGGGCTCAACCCTTGTGGGAGCCCATTTTACTCCACATGCTATGATGCCAAATGCAAAATAATCCAGCAATGAAAAATGTACCTATACCTGCACAGTGAACAAACATGTTAGATAAACCAATTAAGCTCATAATTTGATGGGGATTGATGATGATCTTTTGATTTTCCTTGATATCTATGATAACTGTAAAACTAATTTCAATGCCTTATGAGAGTAAATTATATGTTTTTTGATGTACTATATGTAGAAAATATGGACCTCGAGCCTTAACACAACTTTTTTGATCTCTTGCATGCATTTATGGAACAATAGAGCAAATTCTGGAGCAACCAAGCAAAAGGAGCTGAAGCAAGGATTCAATTGTTCAACCTTGGGTTTTGGCATTCAGGCAATGACGGATCCCTATTCCTTTCATATGCTCTTCTTTTTCTTTAAATGTATAGTTTACTATTATATTGTGTTGAATCAGTCATTCCCACAGCTTATGTGGTACACCATACATTTGTAATTGTGAATAAAAGATAACATTTATGCAAAACTTGTGCAATATTTTCTCTTGTATACACTTGCATAACAAAATTGAAAGTTCATTTGATAGCATCTTTTGTGCAATGATAAAAACTTTAGCAGAAATTCTATGTCTACCTTTTATCTTTAGTTGCAAATTCTATTCCAGCTCTACCTAATTGGGCTGAAAGAAAAATTAGGTAACAAGAACAATTTGAAGACTATTCAGTAACACATGGTACAGAGAGGCCAATGGGGTAGCTAGCCTATTGGAAAATCAGGGTGTGAAGTGGAACAATGATATCAGTATTGGTAATGACTCAAATACTTGGTAGGGTCTAAAGGGAATTCTAATAAAAGAGCAACTGGATGGTGATTCAATATATAGAAAAAGATCATGAGGCACATATGGGACCTTGACCAACAATTGAACTAAATATAACATTACATAAACGAACCCAAGACAGAGTCATAGATACATGGAATATTATAGAGAATACAAGGAATGGAATAGGGTGACATATAAGCATACTCATTTTCAACTAAAATTTTAAAACCCTGATCACAAAATATTAAAATAACCCACCAAGGTGGAGCCATCATCTACGACCCGTTTTGTATAATTCTTACACATTCATCAAGAAACATAGTGAATTTAAAACTAGAGAATGATTGTATTAAAACCATAACCACATATCTATTGAGTACCTTACAAATAAAGCAATAAGAAATTAAGAAATTTTACTGAGTTAAACCAGTTTGAAAACAATGAAAATTATTTAACTAGTTGGTCGCCTATTTCATCTGGTATTAACAAAGTGACAAATCATAAAACATGAACTGAAAAGCCTTTATCCTTGTCTAGTGCTAGAAATAATAGATTAACATGATAAATTACTGTGACAAGGAATCAATTTAAATTTAGAAAAGCGTCCTTTAAAATGCAACCCTTACATTTCCAACAACCACCAAAAAACTTCACTTTTAAGAAAATATAGCAGACAACCTTCCCAATGTTGCATAAGATTTAGCAAACAATCAACACAAAGGTTGAAGATATGGAAGCACGTCAAATATAAAAGTTATATATAAGTTTTTACGATTCCTTATATTGTTTGTAAAAGAGAGATATATACGAGGGTTGTTCAACAATCAACTTTCTACTAGATACAAATTTGGACACGATGGTATGTCAAAAACTTAACATATATCATATATCCCACCTATTTCTCCTTTAAACCAGAGGCCTAGCCAATATGTACCAAAATTTAAAACCTGGACACTAGGGAACTGCTAGTCTTAATCAAAATTCATGAACTGAGTAACCCATTGAAAATCCTAGATTGGTACATAATGGTATAGCCTTTTTAGAAAATAATAGCCAACCTTAAGGAAAAAATGGTGCATCGAATAAGCATTGTTGATGAGATCCATGATAAAAGGAAAAAATCCAACATTAGGGTTCCAGTGATGAACTAAATCCCTAGGGCAAGGAAATCCCTCTCCAAGCTGAGTAGCCTCAAGTGCCTCATCTAGGCCATCGAGCAAGCTAGTGTCAAAAATATCTCTAGTCAAGGTGGCCACCATTTGCTTCGAAACCCTAAGATCTAAAAGAGAGATCACAAAATGCGAAGGGATATCAAAATTAACCCTATAGTGCTCTTGTGAAACCACATACTCCTTACTTAGGATTAAACTCAATTCCTTAAAATTCAAATGGTCGCTATCAACTGTTACATTCTTAAGACGATGCTCTATAATCCTTCCCCTAAAAGCAAGTTGTCTCTTACAACTATAAAGGGAAATACAAGTATCCATGGTTTGAAATTTTGGCAAGAGATAAATTTTAGCCATTGAATTTTGGTATGGTATATGTGGAATGGATTATAGAAACATTATTTGAGATATTTCCATGAGAAAATCAAAGGATGTCACTAGAGAAGAGTGTGGGAGTTGGCTCGAGAGGAGAGGACACCAATACATCCATTCAAACATTAAGACTTAACACCCGATTGATCAAAAGCCACGTGCAGAGGGGTCAAGGAATATAAGCATATGGTGAATACTATTATAGTATTCACAAGATATAATTTTGTAGGTTGTCACCCCCTTGGTGACAACTCACCTTATAAAAAAATAAATTTAGAAGAAAGATAAATTTAAATATATTTTTAATATTTTCATTGTTAAAGTTCTTTATATTATTTGATGTATAATTTTATATGGGGTAATTTTTTACATTTGGATATTTGATTAATTATTATAGTTAATAATTATTAAAGATAAATATTTAGAAGGAAGATAAATTTAACTATATTTTTATAGTTTTCATTTTCTAGAGAATTTAATTTTAAATTATTTATGCATTAAGATAAATATTGATAAATTTAAATATATTTTTTATATTTTCCATTTTCACAAAAATATAAAATTCATTCAAATATTTTAAATAATTTTGTATAAATAATTGAAAATTATTTAAAATTTAATAAAAATATTTATTTATTATGAAAGCATAGATATTTATTAGAGAAATTTTTATTAATTAGTATCAACACTAAATGATCACTCTTTTTTATTTTTATTAAATATTGATATTTACAATAAATATTAAAAAATCAGGGGTGGGGGGCCTAGTTCGATTGACTAAAGCATCTTGTTGCAGGAAAAAGGTCACGAGGTCTAGTCACCCCCCAAACCCGTGGTATTGGAGGGCATGTCACTCCAGCGCCAACGATCACATGAAAAATGTTTTCCAGGCGCAATGCAGTTTATAGGGGGATGGATACCCAACCGATTCTTGCAGTCTTAAAATAAATAAAAAATCAAACATATATTTTAAATTCTTGGCAGTGAGATTATTGAGTCTCCTCAACCAAGAATATCTCTTGACCACTACGTGGTATCTACAAGTGGTTGAGGTTAATATTAAAATCTCTTCTTATAATTCATGAGTCGGTTATAATATCTAAGGCTGTTTTTTTTTATTTATAAATAATTCCACATAGCAACTATAATGTTCATCACTAACGTGGATGAGGGTGAGTCAATTTGATAACTATCAACTACAATAGATTCTTGATGTTATCACTTTCAACCCACTCTTTGGCAAGGATGAGGGAATGTGGTAACTACTGGGAAGATATTTTAACCTCAAATTGGCAAACATTTGATAACCGAACAACCCATTCTAAACCAAGCCTATATATAGGCTTTCTCAACGCGAGAAGGGGTTGGCATAGAAAAATGTTAATTTGAGAAAAGAGAAGAAGTATAAACTGAACTGGATAGTAAGCTAAGGAACAAGAATCACGAGAAGCTAAAGCTCGATAGTTGGAAACAAATACCCAAAATACTGTCTTGATTTTATGCTCAATATAGTGGAGGTTGTTTGTATGTAGTGTCTACTATAAGCTACCATTAGGTCACATAAGTTCAATAGCATGTGCAATATCTGGTCTCGTGCATACCATGGCGTACATTAAACTGCCTACAACTGAAGCATATGGTACCTTGGACTTTTTTTCTTCCTCCTAGTGTGTCTTTGGACACATATCCTTAGTCAATTTGACATGACTAGGCAAAAGTGTGCTGACAACTTTTGCATTCTCCATATGAAATCTCTGCAACACCTTTTCAACATAATCAACCTAAGATAAAAACAATTTCTTGTTTTTCCTATCTCTTGTAATCTTCATACCAAGGATTTGTTTTGATTCCCCCAAATCCTTCATAGAAAATGAATTCGCTAACTGTTGTTTTAACTCCTTTATGTGATCCATGTTAGACCCCACTGCAAGCATATCATCAACATATAAACATAAAATAATGTAGTTATCTTCACCTAACATCTTAAAATAAACACAATGGTCTGAATTACACCTGTTGTAGCCTTGCTCAGCCATAAAACTATCAAATTTAAGATACCATTGCCGAGGTGCTTGCTTCAATCCATATAAAATTTTCTTCAATCTGCACACTAGTTTCTCTTTACCATTGGCCTCAAATCTTTGTGGCTGCTCTATATATATTTCCTCTTCCAAATCACCATGGAGAAAGGTAGTTTTAACACCAAGTTGTTCTAAATGCAAATCTTCAGCAGCCACAATACTTAAAATAGTATGAATAGAAGTCATTTTAACAACTGGAGAAAATATTTCATCAAAATCAATACCCTTTTTATGTGCAAATCCCTTTACAACTAATATGGCTTTAAATATTTTCTTACCTCCATCCTCCTCTTTCAGCCTGTAAACCCATTTGTTTGGTAAAGCCTTTTTACCTGCAGGCAACTTGCATAATTCCTAAGTCTGATTTTTTAGCAAGGAGTCCATTTGTTCTTCCATTCCATGCTCCCACTGAACCTTGGTATCCACCTGCATAGCTTCACGTTAACATTATGGTTTACCAGCATTAGTTAATAAAATAGAATACAAAGAGGGATAAAATCTTTTTGGAGGTCTACTTATCCTTGAAGATCGCCTAACATTCACTGGAGTTTGTGGTATTTCTTTTTGTTGTTTTTTATGGACCATGAGGAACCACTGGAACATTGTTGTTTGTAATATCATCCAGCACTGCATAATCCTTTTCTTTCTTCTCATGCTGCTGCAATAGATCTTTGTACAACACTTTCTCTTTGAATATGACATCCCTACTTCTCACAATTTTCTTATTTTCAAAATCCCAAAGCCTATAACCAAATTCATCAATGCCATATCCAACAAATATACATTTCTTTGATTTTGCATCAAGCTTGGTTCTATTTTTAGAATCTACATATGCAAATGCTTCACAACTGAAGGTTTTGAGAAAATAATAACTCACCTTCTTACCTATCCATGCTTCCTCTGGAATAACACAACCCATAAGATTAGAGGGACCTCTATTAATTAAATAAACAACAGTGTTGATAGCCTTTTTCCACATGTTTAAAGGCAGCCCAGTATGCAATCTCATAGTTCGTGCATGCTCCATTATTGTTCTATTCATGCGCTCAGCCACTCCATTTTCTTGTGGAATCCTTGGAACTGTTTTCTGCCTACGAATACCATTAGAGGAACAATAATATTCAAACTCTTTGCTGCAATACTCACCACCATTATCAGATCTAAGACATTTTAACTTTTTACCCATCTCATTCTCAACCAAACTTCTCCATTTTTAAAAAGTTTCAAATACATCATATTTTTGCCTAAGGAAATAAATACATAACTTCCTAGTTGCATCATCAATGAATGTAACATAATACTGAGAGCCACTGAGAGAAGATACCTGAGTTGGTCCCCATACATTTGTATGCACAGGCTCTAATTTCTCACCTTTCTTTTGTTTCCCATCTTTGAGAAAACTAAGTCTCTTTTATTTTCCATACACACAACTTTCACAGAAATCCATATTAACACATTTTAGACCTGGTAAAACACTATTTGAATGAAGTAATTTCATACCTTTTGCACTCATATGCCCAAGTCTATTATGCCATAGTTTTGATTCATAATCCACATCAACTATCTGATTTTTTGCCTGTTGAACTGCAGCAACTGTTCCTGAACATGGATTTTTATCTGCAATAGCTAAAGTAGAAGGAACAATATGACTTATACAAAGATATAAGGTGCCTACTTTCACACCTTTTTCTACCACTAAGGCACCTTTTGTAACCTTCCAATTTTTATCACTAAATGTAACAACACAACCTTCATCATCTAGTTGCCCAGCTGAAATTAAATTTCTTCTTAACTTTGGAACGTGCCTTACCTCATGTAGTAGCCAATGATTCCCATTCTGAAACTTAATCTTGATTCTTCCCTTTCCAACAATCTAACAGGGTTCGTTATCTTCCAAATAAACTAGCCAAAAATCCCCTTGGGCATAATCAAGAAAATAATTTCTATGGGGTGTAGCATGAAATGAAGCCCCTGAATCTAACACCTAAGAATCATCAATATTGTCAAGGGAAAGAATCAAAGCATCCTCATCAGATTTATTACTTACCACATTTTCCTTTTTATTTCCTTCCTTTTTGTCTCCTTTATTTTTTTGTGACCAAAAATCTCTCTTTAAATAACCTGGCTTATCACAGTACCAACAATCCCTCTTGTCTCTAGATTGGGACCTTCTATCCCTTGATTTTCCTCATGACTTCCCAGGAATTCCAAATTTTTTTCCTCTCTCCTTTGTTTTGCCCCTACTTGATGTGGATGTTCCACTTGATCTTTTTCTACAAATTTCCTCGCTCAAAATAACACCAACAACATCATCAAATTTCAATGTATTTGAACCAGAAATAAAATTGCTAATAGCCATTACCAAGCTATTCTAGCTTTCAGGCAAAGAACATAGAACCAAAAGAGGCCTAACTTCTTCATCAAAGTTTACATTTACAGAATTTAATTGATTGGTAACCATATTAAACTCATTTAAATGATTAGTAAATAACCCACCTTCTACCATTTTCATATTAAATAAACGCTTCATAAGAAATACCCTATTTGAAGCGGAAGGATTTTCATATAACTTTTCTAGAGTTTCCATCAACTCTCGAGTTGTCTTTTCTTTTGTAATATTGAATGCCACTGATTGTGCCAAGCATAAACGAATACTGCCAAATGCCTTTCTGTCCAAAATATCCCAATCCTCATTAGACATTGTTAAGGGTTTCTTGGTTTTCCCTTCCAATGGCCGCCATAAATCCTTTTGTTAGAGGTAGTCCTCCACCTGCATCTTCCATAACTGATAGTTATGCCCATTGAACTTCTCAACCTTCAACTTACCCTTGTTTGCCATTCCTCCCACTCAACCGTGAGACCTTCCTGCAAGGGATAACTGAAAACAACCTGCTTTGATACCACTTGTTAGGGTTAGAAGGAAAATATCTAACAAGTTAAATGCATATTTTATTAATAAACCGAGAAATAAAACACACACAGAAAATTATAACACAGAGAATTAAACATGGTTCACCCAATATGGGCTACATCCACCAAACCGCAACCATCCAATAATTTTATTATCTAGTGCAAAACATATTACAATATCGCGAATAATTTCATACTACAACTCTCCATCCCAACCTCTTATAACAAGCTTTTAGAAGCTTCCAAAAATTAGGGTTTACAAAGTCAAAAAAAAAAATCTTTTTCAGTGACGAAGCGAAAAAAAGGTGAAGAGTGTATAGTACTAAAGAGTGTATAGTATAGCATGATCAATCACCACATACCAACATAGGAATCAACCCCCTGAACCTATCACCCACATCTGGTATCCATCACCTTAGAAAGAACAACGGTCTTTCCCCTTACTTATTGTCATGTTTTGCAAATGTGAATAGGAATAGATACCTAGCCCTATTAATGTAGAGAATTGCCTGAAGTGGCTTAATTTCCTATATAAGTACATGCCAATCTCTCTTTAAGTGATAGAAGTTTCAAGAGCTCTTGAATTGAATTATATCTTTGTTTTTAAAAGGTTGCAAAAGTCTTGTTTTGAGTTAAAGAATCTTATAGCTATCAAACCTATGCTTATTGTGAATAGACCGAAGCCCTAACAATATAGAGAATGGTTTTGGGTCATTTCATTTTCTAATTGGGGTATAGTTTCATAATGTTTTTTCTACAAAAAAATTCCATCTGTTCTCATCGGTCCCATGCACGAAATAACTCAATTTGTTTAGATTCTTTGAGGTGTAAAGAATACTTTTGCCTATTAGAATGAAAAATCAAAAGAGTAATGCCTATTATTAATTTTACTATCCTCATTCTTGTATTACACTTAGAAGATAATATAGCATTCATGCAACACCTTTCTGCTAACCATAACATGGTGAGCCTAGGAGAAATAAAGGAACTAGGGAGTTTAAGGGTTGCATTTATGAAAAAGAATTTTTTTTGAAGGTTTTGTCATTGGAGGTGCTCTCATTGAACCTAAAATAGGCTTTTGCAAAGGTGGTTTGTCTTTGGATAGGTATACACTATGCAATTAAAAATAGCTCCTTTGAAAGGAAAAGAGAAAGGACAATTCAAGATTTGGCAGATCCTCTACATGTAGTATTGTAGTGTAGGAAAAAGTATCCCTTTTTCACACTTAATTTGGAAATAATATTAATAAAAGGACTAAATTATGCCTTAATTTAGTGTTTTAATATGTATTTTACATATTCACATTAAGTTTAGGGTCTTATTAAATTAAAATGGACTTAATTGTGCCTCATTTTTGGTGTTGTAATGTGTACCTTTACACTTTCATACTAATCTAGAGATTTATTAATTAATTGAGGTTACTTATCCTTAATTGTCCCTTTAATTCAAATCCAATCCTAATTAAATGTAATTTTGAAAGGGTAAAACCTGACATTCATCAATGTCATGACATAACACTTAACATTGGAGAATATGTGTCCTAGGTAAGTGACCTAGGACCCTGGGCGAATGGGTCTTCACTTAGGCCTAGGACCTAAATTTCAAATATGTTTTTGGTGGTTTTTTTATGATTTCAAATTTATATTCACATGTCAACTTGAGTTATTTGAATTTCGAGAATTAATGCTAACATATGTATAAATAAGAGTTCATTTCACTATGTTTCACCTAGCAAGTTTGATCTTAGCAAAATCTAAGTCTTCAAGCATTCCAACAAATTTATGAGAAAGTGTGATCAAGAGCATTTCAAGAGCATTTTAAAGGCATTCAAGAGAATATTTTTAGAAGATTATTACAGCAATCAAGATCCATTATCATGTCTAAGTCTCCTTGCATCATGCATGTTATTTGAGCTAATATGTTGATGTAGTGTTCAAGCTCCATTCAAGCATTCAAAGGTATTGTTTCAAGTAAAGTTTAATGATCAAGATCCATATCCATTAAAGCCATTTCATGAAAGTTGCAGATCCATTATCAAAGGTTCAAACAAGGATTTGGTGAATTTTGACATTGTATTTGTTCATTCATCATTCCTTCATGCTATTTAAGTTCATTACAGGGTTTAATTACCAAAACGGGGTTTGACCAAGGCAAACCTCCATTCACCTAACAAACAACATTTTTCTCTCTTGATGTGTGATTGTATATTTTAGGTGGAAGATCTCTTGAAAAAATAAAAATGCAAAGTTGTCAAAGTTGTCACCATTCTTGCAATTTCATGGAAATTGACCTACAAAATTTATTTATGACTTTTTGATTGCAAGATTCAAGAATCTGGGAGTGCAAACACAACAGAACAAAACCTAGAAATAGATTTTTAGGAGCCCTAGCTAGGAACCATTCACCATAGGGTGAATGAGTCCTTATTTTTCTTTGAAAAGGAACTTTTGGTGACTAGTACACATCACTTTGCCATTCTCAAATCTGCAATTTGACTATTGGTTCCATCAAAATTGAGTTTAATCTTCTAAATTCGCTTTATAGATCACAATTTGGATTTGTTTTGCTATTTTTAATCTTTCTCCCCAAAGTGTTGTTTGATTCATACCCCCATCCTAGCATAAAAAGGAAATTCGTAGATTCACACTTTTACTTGACACACTTTTTGGTTGATAGTCATTTCATTGTGTGGATCTCATTTCCTAATGAAATTTTAGAAGTAGGACCCCTTTTTGCTCTTTGGTTCCACTTTTCCATTTTGGGAAATTCCCTATCCTATTTTTCTACATTTCAAGTATTGTTAGGTAATATACAATGTCTGAGAGGAGCAACGATGTGTTTGCATGCTTTGGTGAACATAGAGGTATGAAAATTTACACTTGATTAAATTGTGGATGAGGTTTGTTTGAGAGTCACAAGGGCATAGAAAGAGAAAGGAACCCAAAACATCAATCACATGAAGTAACTTTGTTCTCCAAAAAAGTATAATAGTCTAATTCTTGAAGCCCATAGAAGGTCCCTACTTGCAAATTGGAAGCTATGTTTGCATGTTGTGTGAATGATCAATGTTTTTTTGAAATTTATGGATTCTAACATTTTAGCTTCATAAGCTCCCATTACTATTATACATATCGAGAGATGTAGGTCTAATAGAATCCCTCCAATAATAAATATAGTTTTAGAAACACTTAAAAACTGTTAGACTATAGATTTTTAGATGAGGATGATACACAACATCAAGATGAAACACTTATTCATAAGCCTCAAACAATGTTAGGTAAAAACAAGTAGACATAGATCAATAATTCTCAAACGATGTAGAGTATTTTTTATTGATTTGGTTATTTATATGAATAATTGTATTATAGAGGTGACATAAAATGATTGATAAGTATAGATAGTCATGATTTAAGGGTTAATTTTGTATATTTATACTTTTTAGAAATATTTTATATGTGTTGCGTCAAAAGATTTTAGATTCTTGTATATTCTTTGATTTTATTTGTTCAAAAACAAAATTCAAATATTTTAATTTAATATTATTTGATGATAATGTTCAAGGATATTCAATAGTATCATCAAAATATTACTATAGCAATTTAAGGAAATGGAATTCAAAAAACAAAAATAAAGAGTAATTGTTTTCTTTACTATAACACTCGTGGTGGGTTTGTTGAAAAGGCAGATGTTTATCTTTTCACATAGAAGAGTCATTGTGCTTGTGAAGAATTTAAAACTTTGACACTAATATTTGGAAACCTTGTGCCAGAAATGGTACGTACCAAGCAAACTGCCAAGAAGTCTATCACTGGAAATGAGCAATACTTACAAGCTAAAAAGGAGAGGGAAACTCAAACAAAAACTATCAAAGGGACAAACATTGATGGGGAAGCCTGGCTTGGATATGACAAAACCTTCTCCCATGTTGTGAGCAGAATCAAGGATGATAGAGAAAAGTTGAAGCAAGTTTCTAAGGCTCATGTGAGTATTGTAGTAGATTTAGCCCATCAACCATTCACTTTGAGACCTAAACCAGGGGAACCAACTCTTTCTAGACCTGTGTCAAGTGGGAAGAATACTAGCAACATATCCAAGAAAACTAAAAGGGAGGATGAGCACCTCCATGTGCATCATCCAATTGAAGTTATTGTCATTAGATTGAATGAGTTAGAGGAATATACCCCAGTCACTCTGAACTGAAATTTAAACGTGTTGCAATTGTATAGTTGAACTTACAACTATGTGTTAAACGTTACACTTTTCTAAATGTATGAGTGTGTAATGCATTGATGCCAAATTATGTATTAAAATATGGATTTCATTGGGATTAAGACTAATTTAAAACTTTGATTTAAACTAAGGTGAGATGTAACATAGGAAATGGACTTGATCCATAAATGGGTCAACAAACCAATCACACATATTATGACATTATATTATCATGGTCATGTGATTCAACTATAGATTCCAAAAAAAAAGAAACCAGTTACATGAGTGCCTAAAAATATATTATAAAAAACACAAAACAATAAAATAAGCACAATGGATTTTTGAAAGTACATGTTTGAAACCCTTGGCTAATTCATCCCTTTGTTGTTTCATTTATTAGTGCCTTTTGTTGTTTTATTTATTAGTGTTGTTTTGTGTTTCAGGAATTTGGAGCACTATTATCATCTATATCTACAAATGACCAACTTTCTACGTTAGGAGAACTTTAATGCTAGGTACTTGCTTACACTTCATGTACTCCTCTTACACTAAGTTTGAATTTTCGTAAAATACTTGTAGCAAGTTTTTTAAGATTTACACTATGATCAAAATTTGCATAATTTTTATCTATGTTAATGTGAATGTGGCATATATATGAAATAATAATACCTAAGATTTGTTAAAAACAATTTAATTTGGGAATAACCAAAATATTTTCAATCTCACATTTGTTAGTGCCTTTTTTATTTCATTTATTAGTGGCTTGTCTTGTTTCAAACATTTGTAGCATTGTTATCAATTGTATCTATAGATGACCAACCTTCTACGTTAGGAGAATTCTTATACCGGGTACTTTCTTAAAATTCATGTACTTGTAGTCTTGTCAAATTTTATAAGTTACTTCATGCAAAATTTAGCCTCAAAATTCAATTTAACATCATATAGAATTTAGCTTCAAGTTACAATAATGAAAACCTTCATAGACATGCATAGACATGATTTGTCTTGGTATAAAATGTCCAACCTTTTATCCTCTTACAGTAAATATTAATGTTCATGAAATACAAGTACACCGAACAACGAACAAAATAGGTGAAAAATGCATTTCCTATTTGCAGCCTGAACAATTAGTTTACTCATGGTTTAGGCAACTTTGTGTACAATCCCACTATCTCCCATTATCACCTACATCTTTGGTTAAGCATTGAATGGGTGGAAATTTATTTATGATTTACACTATCATCTAAATTTACATGATTGTTATGTATGTTATTGTCAATGTGGCACATATGAACTAATTATACCTAAGATCAATCTAAAGCAGTTTCAATCGAGAAATTAAAAAGATTTTGAATCTCACATTCACCCTAATGGGGTTTCAAACCTATTTCTTTTTAACTAATTAAAACATTGAAAGTGTAGATATTTAATGATAAGGATTTAGTTAGTATTTCTCAAAACAAAATTTCTACACTATCTTGACATGTAGCTTTATAACTTGTTACTTATTTATTAGTTTAATTTTTTTTTAGCTAATGGCTACCATAAATGAATCTACTATGACCCAATCATCAGTCACAAAGCCACTAACCCTTGAGAAGTCAACTAATTCGAATACATATGTGTAAACTCCTATTGAAAATTTGTACTCATTAATTGTAGATCATTCTAAACAAATAATTCAAGAACTCCATGAGGTTGCACTTCCTACACGAGCAGTCAAACCACAAGAAATCGATGAAATTGAAGAGATTGTTGTGAAATTTTATAAAACATGTCACAAAGTTGCAAGCTTCTCTTGTTTCTTAAGAGAATTTTTTTATGATGAAAAATACAAACAAGGATTTGCAAAAAACTTTTTTGAAGAATTCCTCTTGTATTTGTATGATAATTAGGACCTAGAAAAATATGAACCATATATAGGGTTGTTCCATGGTTGGTTGACTCTTATGAACATTATTTTGATGTAGACTTTGATGTCTATTTTCATAGAAAGTTGTTCATATGTTTTGTATGTAGGTGTAAAACATGGTTGGTTTACTCTTATGAATTGTATTTTGATGGACTTTGATGTCTATTTTTGCAAAAGATTGTTCATATGTTTTTTATGTAGGTGGCCTACTTTATATGTAAATAGTCAAAACTTGTTTTATTTGAAATGTGTTGTAGCTATTTCTATTTATGTGAATATTTCTATGTATGTTTCAAATCACATTCAATAACAAAGTCAAATAACTATTAGATCCTTGAATGTGCATCTAAAATATCCAATTAGAGGAAAATAAACCTAACCAATAATATCCATTGAAAATCAACATAAAAAAATTATTATTTATAGATTAGAATTGTATTATATAAATTGGAAATCTACGAAAAAAATATGAGATCCTTGCATTCATGTTGACATCTTTCCATGACTGCATAATTTTCCTCAATGACAACTCCTTGATTTCTATTTTATTTGTGTTTTGGCAAGACAAGGTAAAACAAACGTATTTGTAAAACCAAAAGAATCCCTCAAACCATCAACAAATAAAAGAGGTTACTTCCAAGCACCTTGTTGGGAAATGCATTTACCACAAAAAAAAAACATTGACACTTACAAGATGCATGCTATCTCAGTAATGTTTATTTGACACATATGTATGGTATCTACATTATTATGCAATAGGGATGTACCATGCAAGAAACGAAGGTTTTAAAAGAGTTATTCCTATCATAGAATTAAACCCTTACTAGAAACGATGGCTAATAAAGGCTTGAGTAATGGAAAAACAACAAATTTGTTATTTCAAAAATGCAAATGGGGATGGTAAAGTTTTTAGCTTCAATCTTCTTGACTCTGATGGTGATGGAATCAAAGCAACGTGTTTCAATTCTATAGTAGAATTTTTTTATTATCGTATAGAGATTGGGAAATTGTTTATAATTTCCAATGGGACCTTGAAGCCAACAAATAAAAAATTCAGCAAAATGGAAATTTGCTTAGATGAGAACAAACAAATACTGCAGCTGAATTTCAAATTTCAAACCAATCAGTGAACTTAAGGATGTGGAAAATAATACGATTGACATCATAGGTATAGTGTTATCAATCAATGAAGCAAATACGATCTTAAAAGGGAATGGCACACAAACACAAAAACAAACTCTACAAATGAAATATATGTTAGCTGCCAAAACTGACTTCACAATGTGGGGTGATTTTTGTAATAACGAAGGTTTCAAACTTCAAGAGATATGTAGTGCAAGAAATTTCCAATACTTGTCGCAAAGGCTGCATGAATTAGAGATTATGGATGGAAGTCTGTAGGCACCATTCCAACTACCCAGTTGCGCATAAATCCCCATATGCCAAAGATTGACCAATTGAGATAATGGTTTGATAATCAAGGAAAAACTCTTGTTTTCGAGTCTCTAAAAAAGAAATCCTTATTTGTTCAAGAGGATCTAAAATTGAAAAATGAAATTAACAGTTATAGAGATGACATTTTTAGCAATGGTCAGTACATTATTGTAAAAGTAACATTGTGTTTCATAAAACAAGAAAAAAATTGTTACACAACTTGCCCCATGGAAATTAGTGGTATGAAATGCAGGAAAAAGGTAGATAGAACAAAAAATGGTCAATGACATTGTCAAACATGTAAAACCACTTTTCATGATTGTGATTACAGATATCTATTGCAATGCAAATTAGAAGACCATAGTGGTTTGGCATGGGTGACTACTTTTGAAAAAAGTAGCTAAAGGAATCATGGGAATCTACAAATGAACTAAATAATATGAAGCATGGAGTTGAAGATCAAACGAAGTTTTCAGAAAAAATACAAAAAATACTTTTCAAAAAACATGTCTTCCTCCTTCATGTGAAAGAAAAAACTTACAATGATGAATGGAGAAATAAAAGCACGATCATCAAAATTGAGCAATTTGATTACTCAACTAAAATCAAGGCTTTGCCTTCTTTAATAACTAATGTGTAAATATCATATACTTTGTCCAACATTGGTATACAAACCATACATATAAAAAAATAGTACACTTATTTCTTCAAAGATTGTAAATAGTATTTTCTATTGCCATGGTGCATGTATGTAAAATTCTTTGTTTAAAGAAAAACTATATAGGTATATAACTTTTTTGAAAAAAACTTGTGGAATTCTCATATTTTCCAGCAAAAATTTCCCAATACGATATACTTTATTAATAATATATATAATAGGAAAAATGATAGAATAATAAAAACAACTACAGTCATGTCATGTTCACATTAAATCGAAAAACATACCAATCTATAAATTATGTTATATCATTATTTGATAAAATGAATGCATTGAGATAAATCTAATATCAAAACAAAATAGATAAGTCCCAAATTTTAATTGCTTAAAGCAGTTACTAAGTATATTTAGTTCTAACATGTCAAATGAACAATAATACAGTTAAGAACCCTTATACCTCTTTATTGCATAGTTGTTAATCATACTAGGATATAATATTCTAGATCCACATGAAAATAAAAAATTTAGACATCGATATATAACATACAATTATTTGTTGTAGCTGACATGGAATTTTCTACAATTTTACAATACACTAGAAGCATGATACTTGAAAATTTTGTTTTGCATTCTAGATATAGGTCGCGTAAAGAGGCAATTTGAATCAAAAGAAAAAAGGAAATAATATCAAAGACAATACCAAAGATAATATCGTAAAAGACAAAGGGAGCAAATGACAGATGCAAAAATGGAAGAGAAAAGAAGGAAAAATAGAGAAGCAAAAAGAGAAAGAAATGCAAGACAAAGATGAGAAGGAATAAACGAATAATTAGATTCACAAAGTAGATAGGATGAAAATGAGAACATACCAAATCCAAATGGATTACTTGCCACAAACTTCAAATAAATACAATTATCATTTCATAATCAGTTAGACTCCTACCAATCACCAACAATTTGTTATGTTTGTGAAGAAAGCTACATTAGAATCAAAGTAATGACCATTTTAAAAGGTATTATATGCACAAGATGTAAACAAGAGAAAGGAATAAACTGATTCTCAACATAGAATAATATGAATCCAAGAGTCCAACCAACTAAACTAAAAAATCTTACACAAGTAGAAGAAATGCTTATTGCACGTGTCAACCCTAATTTATAAGTTTCTCATGCAAGGGGTGGTCAATATAAATATAGAGGACACGTGATCAACTTCCCACAACAAATTGAACAACTATCAAAGATGTTTCCACACTATTTGTAGAATTGCCAATCAATATAGCAAGAAAGAAAGATCAAAGTGGCACAAATCACCACTTCCCAGTGAATAAAGTATGTGTTTATCAAGAATTGAAGTATAAAATCAACCATGAAAAATTTTACTTAGATGTTAGCATCAATGAAAATGATCTTGATAGTTTAAGTGGTAATTTTGAGAAAATATTTTTAATTGGCTTAGAACCGTTCAAATAGAATCTCAATCTGATACAAATGTTACAAAACATGTCAGCCCAGTTATCAAGGATACTAAACTTCAAACACCATTGAACACACTTCATCGATGGTTTGCCAACCATCAAATTCACAAAAGGAAATGGACTTGATCCATACATGGGTCAACAACCCAAACACAGATCCTATGACATTAATGGATTAGCCAATAGTTGGTGAATGTCTAATAAATGAATATACTACGACAAGATTGTTTGATATGGCCTTCCCAACATTGTTCCTAACTGGAATATGTGACTGGTTAGAACCACACATTAGGAAAGTACACCTACACGAATATTCCAAGCATCTATGTCATTATAAAGATAGTCAATTTGGTAAACACCCAATATTTTGATATTATCTGACAAATATGATAATGAGACATCATACCCATACATTAGCTACAATTTTCATGAAAAGAAATCTCCATGACATGCCTATTACAATCAATGAACTTCATAAAAATCTAAACAATACATCACAATCACAACTTGATAGATTAATGCACTTTGGAACTTTGCTCAGAGGTACAAGGTCATATTGGACAAAATGTCAGGCAGAATTAGCAAACATGTTGCATAAGATTGGTACACCCACCATTTTTATATTAAGTGCAACAAAATTATATTAGCCAGACTTACATGCACTCATGGCAACTACATCACCAACAACACCAAGAGAAGCACACCTTTTTTGAAAACAAAATATGATTGACTACCCTCATATAGTTGCACAATACATTTACTTACGACACTCCCTATTTAGACAAGAAATCCTTAAAAAAGAAATGAATGTTCAAGACTAGGTGCAGATATGAGTGGCAACATAGAGGATCGACACACATCCATAGATTTATATGGATCAAAAGAGTACCAAACATGGATACTATTGATTGGTCAAATGAAGAAGAATGACTTGTTGCACAAATATATTTCAACTTAATTGTCCATGTATGAAATCCTAGACATGGAACCCTGGAACATCATCTACAGGTACTAACCCCACTTGCTATTTCAATACCCCAACTACCTATCTTATCGCTCTACAACTAGTATATCAAATTAATCGATCAAAATTAAAATTGCAAGCATACCAAATATGTGAAATGAATCCATGTATTAAAGACACAAGACAACTTCAAGACACATATCTCCACCAAGACTACGATGAGCTAGCTAACATAGTCCAAATACATACAATGTGTAGAGAAGGTGCATGTCTACGGAAACAAAGAGGATAAATGCTTTGTAGGTAAAAATCTTTCCACACATGACAAAATTGAGTATCAAACAATTATACTTCTCTAATCCATTATTCACATTAAAATGGTCACTCTTGATATCACTTATAGGTACAATTCTCCTTGGCCTCTAAATTTTCAAGGAAGCAAATTGTATGAAGATACATAAACTTGTGAATTTTTTTTGACACTACTAGAAATGATGATCGAATCAATTCACACAATCAATACATCCTACAATTATGGATGGAAAATATAGATTGGAAACCTATCCTATCAAAACATGTTGTCATAAAATATATTGCTAAGTATGTAGCCAAGCGGAAAAAATCTCTGAAACATACCAAGAAATGTTAATATGTCTAGGAAACATAGAATATCCAAATGATTCAACTACAAAAGTTTATAAAAAACTACTTACAAAAATAAAAATATAAAGGAATGTTGGAGCTCAAGAAATAAGCCATCTATTATTAAAACTCCCACTTGTTCAAAGCAGTAGATGGTTTATCACTCTAAATGTATCAACTGAAGTTTTCAAACACGTGACATTGTAATAAGAAAATAACAATGAAAACAAAACAATCTATTTCATTGATGCATATAGAAATATGCCTTATCCTATGGAATCTATCTCACTTATTGGAGTGGCAAGATCTTGGATGTATAATCCCAATCGTAAATCACAAAAAAATGAAATGTAAGGAAAACAAAAGCTATTGTGAGAGTATTCCCAAGATTCCTATCAAATCCTCCACATGACTCAAAAAGATGGTGTGATTATTGTTTCTCAGAATTGTTACTATATATAAACCATTTCGTGATACTAAAAGGGACATTGGTCATAACAATGATGCAATAATTTCATGTTGGTCAAACCTTTAGTATAATCAATGGCATGTTGAATGCATAATTGAGAGTGACATCACTAAAGATAATATAGAATCTCAAAGTGATAACAACGAACTGGCTATAGATTCTAGAATCAAGAATGAATGGGAAATTATATCTAGGCTTCATCATGGTGAAACTCTACAAATTTCAGAAATAGACATGCTAGGAAGGAGAGATTTTGATAAGCAATCCAATTGATCTAATGATTTCCATGGTGAACAATACACATATGAAGCAGTCAATTTCATAACCACCATGAAAAGAAATAGTTGTTTTATGCAGAATGATATACAACAATCAACCAACAATGAAAACCTCAACAACAAACAAGAAAAAATAGTTAATATGATTATTTTACATTGCAACAAAAAAATTCAAATCTCCTTTTCAGATAATAATTCAAGGCATGACAGGAAAAGGAAAGTCGTATGTGATAGGTTTCATATCCAAAATGCTTCAAAATGCTTCATCAACAAATAGTTCTCCCCTACTTCTACTTGAACCAACAGGAGTTGTGACATACAATATAGGAGCATCAACTATTCATTCAAAATTCAAAATACCACCCAACAACTTCAAGGAAGGAAGGAACCAGATTAACAAGCCTACAAGAAAAATTAACACATACCAAATACATATTGATTGATAAAATCAATTTGATCAGTGCAAAATTGTTTGAAAACATAGATTCTCAACTTCTACAAGTCTTCCCTCAAAATGTGAATTGACCTTTTGTAGGCATGACTCTCACACAAATATGCATCCTATAGTTTGATTTACTTTAGGAATTTTTTATGATATCTATTGTATAGTCATACAAATAGATTATATATTTAAATTTTACACCTGTCCATTACTTACAGGAATATCAATGATCTTGGTTGGAGATCTAGGATAATTACCTCTTGTTAACGACATACCACCATATGCAAGCAATAGACGAGCAAAAATCCTATAGGAAGAATTCAAAATTATAATTACTTTAGATCAGGTATTCAGACAACATGGGTCTAACAATCAACAATAACACTTTTGTTAGCTTCTAACAAATATAAGAGATGCAACCCCTACAATAGATGATTGGAATTTACTAATGACATGATCTACTGAAAAATTAGATCAAGAAACAAATGAAGAATTTGACAATAATGTTCATTTGTTTTCCACAAATGAAAATGTTCATGCCCACAATTGAAGGAAATTATACTCCTTAAAAAATCCAATTGCACGAAGCATAACAATTAAAAATGGAAGTGTCAATGCAACTAAAGGATATACATAAGATGAATTCGATATTGAAATATCGTTAAGAAAAAATGTAAAAGTTATGTTAACATCGAACTTGTGGATAGAAGTAGGCCTTGTTAATGGAGCTTTGGGTTTTGTCTAAGAAATTGTATATCGCTCAAGAGCAACCTCCCCACAACCACCAACTTATGTATTGGTGCAATTTGATAAGCATGAAATCCAATTGATAAACAACATCCTTCCATTGTTCCAATCATACCAATTCAGAGGAACAACTCCCATAAAATACCATTACCATTAGCATGGGCTCTAACAATACACAAATCACAAGGTTGGACTCTCCAAAAAGCCACAGTTGATATTGGCTCAAAAGAAACAACATGGTTAACATTCATGGAAATGTCTCGTGTCAACTCTTTAAACGGACTACAAATAAAGCCACCATTCACATACGATAGATATGAAAAATTAAAGATAAGAAAGCAAATATAAAACAAAAAATCAGAAGAACAAAGGCTTCAAACCTTAGAATATAAAAAATGTACACAATACCACAAAATGCATTACAAAGTCACTTATACATTGTCTTAAATGTCAAGAACACTGCTTTGGGGGTGCTGCAAAAACTAGATCTTAACAAGGAAACGTTTGACAAGCCTACCATTGAGCCATGCAAAAGAGAAAAAATTGTATTACACTCTTAAAGATGCTATATATCTACTATAATATTGCAAAATTCTAGATGGAATGAATTGATATGTTCTCACAAGTTGTAGATTAAGCTATCAACCAACACAATTTGGTCTATTTCCTTTCGTTTGTGATTTGAAAAGTTTGATAACCAAACTTATGTGTATCTTTTTACATAATAGAGTGAATGATGATGACACTTTTATAGTATATGATAATATAATTCAATGATATTAAATTATGATGCAACTAATGAAAATATTATTGCAAACACAATATTAATATTATTGTCATTTTGGATTC